>CAXKVY010000913.1:0-15004 GCA_964058915.1 Tetropium fuscum
GTTCCGTTTCCTGCACAAGACTCTTGGGCTGATGATGACTGTGATTAGGATGATTGGTAAAGAGAAATATAAAATATTATATCATTATTATGTACAAGATTATGTATCTACTAGTCTAGGTATTATATATCCAATTCAAGTTAAGATAAGGGTCTAAATTCTTAACTTGATTCTTTTTTAGCATGCATAATGTTTAAAGGCAACTTAGTAGATTCCAAGGCGACTTACAATTTAGAGAAATGCAACTTTTGAACATAATATAGTTAAGAATAACTGCATTATATTACTGTGTGAGAATATCTGTATTGTATCTAATATAATTTTAATTTGAGTTTAACTACAGACCTTCCACTGTTGATACCAAATCACTGTAATCCACAAAGTGATCGTATCGTTCACAGGCGGCGAGGGCGTTGCAAATCCACGCGCAACTGACACAGCTTAACAAAAGGGACGGTCATTGCGTCTATTAGACACTGAAAGCATCGAAACTTTGTGCTTTTGATGTTCATATCCGCTAGTGAAATTTGGTGCAAAGCATCTGTTGCCGGCCATTAATTTTTCGATACAAAGACTTTTAACACATTGACTATCATCACACACACGTGTGGCGTCTCAATTGATGATAATTATTATCCAAGTGATCCACGTCACTGATTGTCAATCATAGTTGAGGAGCAATTATGCAAATCCAGATAAATCCACTCTTTGGTAGGTGCGTTTTTAAAGTCGATATTGACTAATTCGAGCTCTATTGAGTAAGGTCGTCAGATTCAACCAAATGTCGATAAATCTTATAGAAATTCAGTTTTAAAACCAATCGTTTCAAGAAAACGTAGATAAATCCAACTTTCAAGCAAACTAAGTTAAATCCTTATTCATATACTTGCATGCGTTAGGACTAAGTACTTTGTAAATCGGAAATGAGAAATGCTCTGGAAAAACTATGAAAACTTCTTGACAGTTTTTGTAATATTTTAATGATTATAGCTCTGTAGCTCTCTATACAGTGTCTATATAAAGATAGTGGTGACAATAGAGTGGCCAATTTTTTATTCCTTGTCTAGATCATGTGGTACTGGCAGCCATTTTTAAGCTTGTGTCAGTGTGTTTTTCTATCTTGTCAATAGTATTATTATATTTGCATTTCTGTTTAGAATAATAGTCAGTTATAAAAGTGTACAAATTAGTTCAGTAATATCTATAGTTTTGTGCCGTACCGAAATCTACAAACCTGCAGTTTCGAAACTTCCCGAGTTAATTCCAGGTTAAGCTACCTGTCCGATAAACTATAGATATTATAACATTTCGGTTAATATAATTAAATAAACTGTTTAAATTAAATAGGTATTTATATTTTAATTAAGAAAATTGGTTGTATATATGAAGAATCCCAATAATAAATATACTTATCTATCTCGTAATATTACGAATGATTTCTACAACAGATAGCAGATTTATAATGGGAATGGGATAACATATTAACATTACAAGATATTACATTACATATTACGATATATTACATATTTCCATAGTTACGAAAAAGAGATTGATTAGTGCCTTTATTAACGTTATCGAAATTAGCATCAATTTGGCGGCGGGGGCGTGGCAATTGTTCTATTGTCGCCACTGTCTCTATATAGTACCTAGTCACTGTAGTTCTCTAAACACTAAACAGATGCTAAGAAATTAATCTGTTATTAGTCAGATGTTAGTCAGACCGCCATTTGAGCGTTGATTGAAAGAGCCCCTTCATTCAACGATTTAAGTTTCCATCTGTTGAGTTGTGATTGTTGTAACAGTGTTAAATTGCTGAGAACCATTGAATTGGAGGAATTCGGAGACAAATCTTGTTTGGAAATTATTTAAGTTACCAGATACATGAGTGACATGTATCTTAGTGTCAATGAGTGAGATTAAGATCTCCTAAAATTAATACATTTTCAACGAGACTATAGCCAAAGGATTCTAGAAATGCCTCCCAATAATTAGTACTTATATGTGGAGGAACATGCAAAAATGAGTTATTTGTCGAACCTTTGCAGTCTAGCATATCAATGGCTAGATATAAATTAATTGAATGATCGTTATTAAGCTGAACAATATGAAAATTCGACTTAAGAACTAAGAGAACGCCATCGCCGCGTGTGTCTGCTGAAAATCTCTGTCTTGGTAAAACACCGTGAAGTAGTCAGGTAAAAATTCACCACTAAAAGTATCTTCTTTCAACCACATCTCCACAAGAGCAATACAGTCGAATTCTAATTCGCAGACCGAAAATAGTTCTTCAAATTTGGTATTAACTAAATAGCGACGATCTGTTGGGCACATCTAGTTTCACGACATTACCTGTGGCGAACTACGAATATATTTAATTTTTAGAATTTGTTTCCCTCAGAAATTCTTCAGAAGAGTTCGTTTCTTAGTTGGCAGTAATGTTTTTGTTGATGATTGTGTTTTATCCAGTGGCACTATATATCTCCCGGTTCTCGTAAATATTTCAGCCTTTGAGCGCTACGAAAAATTTCATGGGGAAGAGATTCAGAAGGAGTGGGGAAGAGATTCAGAACTTTTATGGGGCGAGTCCTGCCAATATTAACTCCTACTTTACCCAGTCTCATATGTTTTGGTGATGAATCCAGTTGTGTGTGGTAAAATGTGGTTCAATATGTTAGATACATTCTGTTGACCATAACAAACTCTGTCATTCCTATTAGTGGTGGAATTTTGGGGCACACCATAAAGTATAATATTCTTTTTGCGCAAATTTCTTTTCGATACTTCTAGAATTATTTCCTCAATTCAAAGGACAAGACTTAGAACGGGTGGTGTCATGAAGCATTTTAGTAGATTTTAGGGTTTCGATATCTATTTGTAAATTAAAAATTAATGTTTTCAAATCTTGTATACTATTACCCATCTGGCAATATTTTTGGCAACTCCAATTAATGCTCTCTTAGATCTAATTGATTTAACACTAACAGCAAATAAATCAGAACAAGAGTGATAATAATAATCTTTACAAATGCTGCAGCATAAAAGTTTATTTTCATCGTTGGTTTTATCGCAACAATTACACTTGACTACAGACATACGCAGGAATCTACCAATTTTAACAACAGTGCTCCAGACATCACAAGTGTCAAGTGTCAGTATTAGTAACATTTTACTGATGGAAACCGAAAATCCAAGACAAGCTTGTGATAAAAATGCATTAAATCAATCAACGGCGGTGGACCAGTTAAATAACGGAGAAATGATAATTTGTGATTATGAAGATGAAGTAAAAATAATTATCTGATAGAATTAGAGTATGAAGAAAATAATCGTGCCAGGTATTGATAAAATTTTAAAGGTTAAATATTTTCCTGCTAATAACAGTAGTCACATGCGGTATCAAAATACATCAGGGGCATCAAATCTGTTTTATTAGTCACCAAAAAGTTGCGAATTAGCAACAAAGTTGCCAGTTAGCAATATAGGTACTCTTATTTGCTCGGAAATGACCGTATAAAAGTCGCGTGCAGTATTGAAATATATCAGGGGCAACAAATCTGTTTTATTAGAGTCGTCAAAAAGTCGGGAATTCGCAAAAAATTTGGCATTAGGCACTCTTATTACTGTAAACAAGAAATACCTTGTTTATAGTAATATAATGTAATATAATGTAATTATTTTGAAGCGGAGCTGATTGGGAACAGGGCGGTATTTTAACATTTTCGGATTTTTAACAATTATTTTATGCTCGCTTATATAGCAATTATTATACACGCCAATGGACGGATTTTAATCGTTATTCACTTGTTATCTCACTTGTTATATCACTCGTTATCTTTATTTTAGCAAGAAAAATAAATTATAACTAAGCACCATACAGGGTGTTAATTAAGTATGTGGCCAAACTTCATTAGGCTAATTCTTTGGTTGATTCTAAGATGGAAAGTCAATGCAAGCATGGGCCGGAAAAATGCTTAGTTTTCAAAATACGGGCTGTTAAACTTTTTTTAAAAATCGGTTTTTCTTATGTGCTATGTTAACCTTTTCCAAGTTAGCAAAGGTTGCATATCAAAATTCAAACGAAACTGGTTGCCAGGTAAGGAGGGTAATGATACCATAATGGGGACAGCTAGACGGCGAACGAAACAGAGCGATATAAGTAATTGTGCAGCTGCTAAAAAGTCTTGGTTACCTAACCGCAACAAAAAAGCAAGGCTGCTCTTTGCCAACAGTTATATTGACAGAGATGATGATTTTTGGTCTAATATCATATTCTCTCACGAAAAAATATTCATGCCACTATGGGTCACTTTGTGTGCGTAAAAATGGCGAACGTTATAGATATTTGCTGTAAAACATTATGTTACCATCGGTTCAGCAGTTGTATCCAGACAATTTTACCTTACAACAGGGCAAGTGCCCAATTAACATCTGAGGATTATTGCGGGATTGGTTCTTGGACAACATTCAAATTTTGCCTTTGTCATCCAATCCCGATCGCTCTCTAATTGAAAAGATTTGGGGACGATTAGTCAAGATAGTTAATCTTGAGAAATCTTGGAAAAATCTGGATGCAGATTACTGTCAAACGTTGGCTGATTGATGTCAAGACGGCTGTCAACTGAATCGACTGATGGCAAAATTGGCTGACTGATGTCAAGACGGTTGGAAGCAGTATGCAATTAGCAGAATGGAGCACGCATTAAATATTGATTTCAAAATAGTGTTAATTGATTTATTGAAGTGTTTGTGTATTTCATGCGTTAGCTATATTTTATATATAAGAATTACACCCTGTTATGGCTTTATTCGAATATTTCAAAATATTGTTTGAAATTTAAGTATAATAGAATCTGTCATCGCAAAAATAAATTGCCGAAATGAGTTTTTGATGGCATCGAGTTATTCAAAGATAGTTTTATGTTCAGTGTAAAAGCCATGTAAGTCAGTAGAATATCCTTTATAATAGAGACGGTGAATTTGCAACGTTCATTGCTAAAGCCCCTTGACTCATGGTTTTAGCATAGACTGATAAAGAGTACGCGGTCGCAGTGCCAACTATTACCTATATCAGGAACGTAGGAACGAAGTGACATTTGCTTTAATTTCATTGTTGTTTACGTTGCTAAACACTTAATGTCTTTAAAAACCATGTCTTCTAGTGGAAGTGCAATGGTGGAACCCATAAAAAAGACGTTTATAATCGGAAAATTATAAAAGAAATATCATTCGGAATGCCAAAGTTAAAGGTATTAACTTTAGCTTTAGGTATTAACTTTTTTACTACCAGCTCATGCAACAGGTCTATATTGCAAGATAATATTTTTTATTGTTAGTACGTTTAGTTTCAAAATAAAACTTAGTATATGATTTTAGTTGCAACAAAAGATGCTTTAAATATTTTACAAAAGAAGAATTCGACTTTTGCATCAATAAAATTAACGACATCACCAACAGGATGACCAACAAAACGAACAAGATATATACATGCAGCAACTCATTGAGTAACAAGCGGTAAAATCTCTCAGACCTCGTAAAAAAATACGTTATCTAGGCAATACGCGTTTAAATATTTCATAGTTACCTCGGAAAGGAAACAAGCTGTATGTAAAAAAGCATTTATATCCATTTATGGTGTTACGGAAAACCGAATTAAGCGACTATGAGATTTAATTATTAATATAATATACTCCACACGACAGACGCGGTAAGCACCCTAACGCAATACAAAAACCCCCGGAAGTTCTCAAAAAACTGCATTGCCATATTCTTCTTTTCCACGAAAGCAGACACATTACTCTGGACAAAGCATCGAATATCTTGACAGCCGTCTGGATGTGAAAACCATGTTCTATTTATTTAAGAACAAATATCCAGATCTGGGGGTAAACTATAAGTTCTACGTCAAGTATTTTAAGGACAATTTTTTAAGGACACAAGTTGATACTTGTATAACCTGTGACAACTATTAGTTAAAATTAAATGTCAAGCCCTAAATAAAAATGCCAGACGCATTGCAGAAGCCAAATTGATCATCCACAAGCGAATGGCAAAAAAAATCACAAAAATATATCAGACGTTAAAGAATATATTAAGGCGCATGATGACGTGACAGCTATCACCTTTGATTTTATGCAGTATTTGCCACTACCGTGTATACCTATTCAGTGTATACCTATTCATGATACTGCACTACATTGAAAATTTTTATATTACAACATAAAAGAGCTCTTTATCTTATCTGACAATTCCGCTTCAGAACAAAAACCATACAATAATAAGATTTTTACTGCCACTAACAGACACAAATCGATTTAAGAAAATAACACATTATTTTCCAGTACGGGGCCATTATTTCCTTCCTAACAATCAAGATTTTGGTGTCCTTAAAAAAAGATAAAAAACATGACCGGATATATGTACCGGAACAATATTTTTCTATCATGGCAAATGCAAGTCCCAATTTTTCAGTATTCATGCAACATGAATACTGACCACACAAATATTGGATTTTGCCCAATTGGCGGATGAAAGTGTCAGTAGAAAAGTACCGAAAGAACGAAAGGTATCGTTTGCAGTTTCCATTTATATCTTTTTTAAGTACGACACAAACCAAAAGGTGTGGTTTCTACAAAAAAATTTATTGATTGCCTGATGAAAAATACTTTTCATCTCACAAGAAGTTCAACGTCTAATGTAAAACTGTCTACTCAAAATACCTACCCTGCTAACCGCGTGTCAATAAATTCAAAAAAAATCAAAAACTTGAAACAAGTAAAGGATAGTATTCTTGATGAATTCCTACCATTCTACCTGAGAATTTTTGCATTGCCAATACAGGAAGATGAAAATGCTAATAATGACATTGAATCCGATGGGGAGTATGACTATATACCCTAACTTACTAGAAGTAGGTAAATTTTTTATTATTAGTTATTTTGCTGATTAGTAAAAAGAGATTATTTTGTCATTTTATTTATGCAATAGTCAGGAGAAGGCTTTTCGCATTTTATTATAACATTATTTTTCAATAAAGATGTTTAAATGACACATTATTTTAATCCATACTTGCATAAAATAAAGTTTGTGTCAGAAAATTACATAGGTAAGATTCAACACATTCACTTGTATGACCACTTTTGGACAACAATTAATTTGTTCCTTGCAAATCCCCACTTAAGTCAGATAGCAAAATAATTTTTTTTCGGTGACGGTACGAAAATTATGTCATCGGAATTTAGTGGAAATCAAGTGAAATGCATGTATGTTTCATATTTTAAAAAGTAATCGACTGGATTTAAGTAGTTTCTGTTTTATTCTAATTTTAGCGTCTCCTGAAAAATTGTACTTTTTTACTTAAGTTGTTGTTGCGATGACCGATTCATTGTAGACTAAACTTTGTATTTAATCGTGGTCTGTAACTTTCTCAGGACTAAGTAAAGACGCCGCAGTCATTAATCACCAATATCACTACAAGTGTCTTGTATTGATGTCCGTTAATACCGTCCATCAATTCTCTATTATAATTTTTTCCAAGACTAGTGGTCAGTCTCAAGATCTTGTAATTGTAACGGTCTGGAGTAAGAAAACATATTACTGTGTGCTACTTATAATTACATAATTACCACTTTATTAGAAAATTAGTATAGATTTTACATTTTTTCTAAATTATAAACTAATATAAGTATAAGACCAAAATATCATTCTAGTACTGTTTATAAACTATTATCACATAACTTGTATAATACTAATAAAAACCTATACCAACTTTCTCTGTTCCATAACTACTATTTATTAAAAAAAATTCTACTTAAACACTTTAATCTATTATTAAAGTACTTAAATATATATATAAATGAAACTTTGGAAGGTCTGCTCAAAGTAAATATGGCATAAGGATATGTAAACCGATAATCCTTGAGCTGAATTTCGTAACAGAAATTTTACATTATGACTATGACATTTAATTATGTAAATTATGGTTGAAACAATCAGTAACAGATTAACATTGTCAATAAATAATAGCTTGTTAAACTTTCTTCTCCTGAAAAAAGGACACAATATATATTAGGGCATAATGTGCCCTTATATTGTACCCTTATGTTATACCCTCTCGATATGTGCATAAACTGTTTATATATGTCTTACTAGAATCTCAGCAAGGATTGCTGCGAATGTCAAGGCAAAACTACTTACAGCACGAAAGAGTTGTCAACTCCAAAGTTTCCAAATTGCCACCAACTTAAAACTTTGAACAAGATTTTCACTTAAATAAATTCCCGGTTCTCACATTTTAGTAATCACAGTGCGAGTACGTACCGAATTTAAACCAATTCGTCTTACTCCGTTTCATTCACAAAAACTTTTTTATTAAAACTTTTCAAGCACAACTCTCGAAATCCTTCCAGCACTATAACGAGCCTTGCGACGCCAAATTCCAGCAGACGCCCCTACGTTAGCGACGTGGTGGTCCACGAGGTACTGGGGCGACCCAGCCTTATCGCATATAGCGCCGCAAGAGTGCGCGGATGTATCGGAAACTAGACCGGATTTTCACTCATCTTGATATCAGGATCAGAAGTATTGAGGTTTTGCAAAAAAATAGATTTCAAATCCTCTATAAATTTAAAAGGTTACGTGGTATCTTAATGTTATACAAAAAAGTTTTCGTATAAATCACGACTATCTAGAAATTATATAATAATATGCATGAAATATACCCTTTTCAAAATTCTCACATTACGTAAACAAAAAAAGCTAAATATGGTTTGATTTATATTCGTCACATGATTATTAGTAAGTTTTTAGATAAATACAACAGTTAAAATGATAATTTCTATAAATTAAGAAATCGTAAATACTATGAATTATTGTGCTATGAACTTTTTATAATAATTTTTACTTGTATTTCTAAAATAACATTAATATTTTAGTTGTATTTCCTTCTTTCTGATATGTAATATCAAAATCATGTACCTATTTATTTTATTAATAATGTACAAAATTACACAAAATATTATCTTTCTCTCAAAGATGAACGAATAGCTTAACTATATTTCTTTCATATCATCATTTACTGTAAGTACATAAGTACCTGCTTGTCTTTATTTTATTTTATATGTTTTATATTTTATATATAGTGTGATATGTGTATACTTATTTCGTGAGGCGCAAGTTTGTCGAATTCATGTGAAGAATTTCTGATAATTTTCCCAATTCCGCTTCATTTTTACAGTCCATATAAATATTTGACACGTGGTGAATGCGCCGGGAATCAATGATTTAGACTAGTACCCAAAAATAATAATTTAATTCTTAAACAGAGGAGAGTTTGATGCTTTTGAGACGTACTAAATAATTTATCAATTATGTACTCAATCAATAATATTTGGGTTAGTATTTTTCATCACCACCGACGAAAGTATTTTTTTTCTTCGTAAAAATTAGAATTTTCGACCGAAGGGTGAATTTTATAGAATTTTTACCCTAGCTATGGCATCTTACGAATTGACTGCCTTGCTATAGTTACACAACTGTACTTTGATATGTAACTAACTGTATTTATACAAATATAGCTAGACTTATATACAAAATATAATTAATCGATCACGAGGGTACGTATCAGATAAGTCTTCTTAATATAGTATACTTAAAACGTACCTACGTATCATTTATTCTTGAATATCTTGAATATTGAATAAAATATATATAAATAATCTAAATATTGAATTTACATGGTGATGCAAGGAAATGTATATTTTTTGTCGTAACAAGCATTGTAGTTTTTCAATATAGATAGCGATTTTATAATTTGGCGAATTTTTTAAAATTTTGTTCTTTTTTTCCTACTTCAATATTTTCATCTGTTTGGTTAGAATGTTTTTACAGCTGTAATATGAGCTTATTTTTCTTTTATTAATTAAAAAAGTTAGTGTTATGTATTAAAACTTTGTTTTTCTAAGCAATGTTTTCTAAAAACGATAGATATCTCTATCGTTTTACCTATTACTACGGGTTTTTAGAACGACATGGGTATTTTTAGATGAAATTTTATATTAAGTATAAAATACTATATTATTCTGTCATCATCAAAGATAAAGTTTATTTTTTATGGATAACTATTGAATTTATTGAATATTTATTAATGGATAATTCATTTTTGTGTTGCAAATGCATATTATAAAAACGATATTTTATAACTTAACGTTTCAATGACAATTTTCTCAAAATTCACTAATACTAATTCATTGAACTGGACATTAGTAGACCCAATTACTGTATTGACAACAATGTTGAAATTATTGTGAGTTTTAAGGCATATGCTCTTATTGGCAGCACGGTATAGTTCTTTATTTCGTTCTAACTTATGTGTTATATATTTTATAAAGTCAATTGGTATAGTTGTATATAAATGAATTACATCTAACGAGAATAGTTGTTCCTGGTTATTAAGTTTCACTGTTTCAATAAATGTTTTGGAAGTCAAGAACGTTTTATGTAATGTTTGGTTTTGCTAACAACGTTATTCAGACTATTTGATTAGAATTTAGCTTTTGGGAAGGGCTGGGACCTTTGATGGGACGATATCACTGACGACGACAATGATAACGATAAATGAGTTTTCATGAACACTAAAACACTTGTACTTCGCTCGATGCGCATTTCGTCAACCAAGTTGGCATCATTCGGCGACAATTAAAACGTTTACATGTTTTAATTTGACATCTTTGGATATAGATTATGGTTTTCTATATTTGTATTAAATGATTATTGTCAGTTTTCGACAGATTATTTCTTGAACGCTGATATGTTTATGTGTTTCTGTTTATATGTTTGTTGTATGGTTTTATTTCTGCTTTTGTTAGATAATTAGTACTAGAAGAATTTGAGAACATGATCCAATACTAAATAATAAGATGCCTTTTTTCAAACGTTGTTCAAAACGTTGTTTTTTCAAATGTTGATAATTGTGTAACTTCAATTCCAATGGAACATAAAAATTTCAGTAAATTTGAAAGTTATCATATATAATACAAAAAGTGCTCTGGGTTTTGGCGACAATATTTGTCTTTCTGAATACGAGTTGCTGCTGTCACGAAAATAATTACGAGCGCGAAGCGGAATTAATTATTTCCCAAAAACAGCAGCAACGAGTAATGAATGAATGGCAAATATTGAAGCAAAACTGAGAGCACGAGTTGTATTCGGAGGACAATTCAATGAAACAAGAATGTTAATTTTGAGAGAAAATCAAATAGTATATAATTACATGCCAAGTGTGCTGATAATTCATTTGACGTTTATGAGACATAATTTAATTTCTTGTGCGCTTCGTGTAATTTCGAAAATGAACCGGGTTGGTAACAACGATTTAAGTACCTAGAATTCGCGAAGAAGTAGCATTTCTTCAAGTAATACTTCAACTAATAAGTTGAACTTCAAGTAATACAAAAAGATGCTATAATTCAAATTGGGATCATTTTAATTGTTCTTATTGAAATAAAATTCATAGTTATTTTGACGCTTTTCTGACATAAATATTGTCGCTGGAATACTCTGTTAGCAGGAATACCTCTCATTTGACATAAATATTGTCAGTGGCATATGCTATTACATAGGCTGCCATCTAAAAATAAAATTTACAATTGGAAACGAATATAGAGGTAATATAAATTGTTTGGAATTCTCTTATAAATAATAAAATTGAAATATTAATAAAAATGAAATACAAAAACAAAATAGTCTGGTAGATATTCTAATTTCATCTCAAGAAACCTTTATTCATATAAAAAACTCTAATAGTTGGTATTGCTTACAGAACAATAAGCCCTACATCTGCCATTTATTGAAAGAAATTCTTACAAAAAGCAAAAAAAAATTGTTTTAAGTACCCCTTTTCTTTAATCAACAATCTTTCAAAACCATATTACACAAATATTACAATTTTCCACAAGAATAATCAAGATATCTCATAGCTACCATATATCCCACAGCTCTCAAAAGCTATTTCAAATACTTAAAAAATTATACGATATTCACACAGCATATAAAAATACAAACAACTTAAAATTCGTTGACACAAAATTAAAAGTTAAAAATCTATTTAAAATAAGACTACAAATCGTATATATCAAGGTACATGTAAACAACGTAATGCAATCTACATTAGCCAAACAATATAACTTCTCGAAGAACGATTAGAAATACACAAATGTTCAGCTAATATTAGAGCTCTAAATATAAAAATATAAATTTTAATGAAACAAGCCATACATTTTTTGACTAAGCAAATATTAAAATTCTAAATAAAAAACAGTATATATATATATATATATATATATATATATATATATATATATATATATATATATATCTATATATATATATCTATATATATATATATATATATATATATATATATATATATATATATATATATATATATATATATATATATATATATATATATATATATATATATATATATATATATATATATATATATATATAGATATATATATACATATATATACATACATATATATATATATATATATATATATATATATATATATATATATATATATATATATATATATATATATATATATATATATATATATATATATATATATATATATATATATATATATATATATATACATATATATACATATATATATATATATATATATATATATATATATATATATATATATATATATATATATATATATATATATATATATATATATATATACATATATATAATATATATACATATATATATATATATATATATATATATATATATATATATATATATATATATATATATATATATATATATATATATATATATATATATATATATATATATATATATACATATATATATTATATATACATATATATATTATATATACATATATATATATATATATATATATATATATATATATATATATATATATATATATATATATATATATATATATATATATATACATATATATATTATATATACATATATATATATATATATATATATATATATATATATATATATATATATATATATATATATATATATATATATATATATATATATATATATATATATATAATGCTCGCCCACGTACAGCTAGTCATGTCATAAATAAATTTTTGCAGCCCATTGAAAGACACAATGCACTAAGATCTAAATGAAATGCTTCATTTAAAATATAGCTGTTGGTTGTTTCCATTGTTTGTAATGTACTGGAGCAAACTTAACAACGTACTCTAGAGACCTATACTCATCGCTTTTGTAGTGCCACAGCATTGCACTGGACTGTTAACTACGTCAATCTTCTATTATTAAGATAATTTAAATTCTCCGGAACAGTTTAATGGAACACTGGATTTTTCATTAAGGGCTTCATATCCAATACTATTATTTGTTAATACATTTTATATAGAAGCTTTATTAAGTTGATGAGCATTTTCAAATATTAATAATGCTGTTGGATCCTGCCGCATTTTTGTACCGGTTCTCATCTGATATATTATACTTTCATGATGTTGTTGATCTAAAAAATAAACAAGCATGGTGCTTCTTTATTATATCTTCAAGCAATAGTCAGGTAAAACTACGGTTTCACTCTGAAAAAATTGTAACAAAAGCAAATCCAGTGTAAATTGACCCAGAACACTGATACTTAACACATATCCAAAATCCGACCAAATCGATCCTAGGGAACATTGTGGTACTTAGCTTAATTAATGTTCATGTTCATGATGTACATAGTTAATGTTATAAACTTAGTATAGTTAATATACTTACTAATAACTTAGTATAATTAACTTAGCATAGTTAATGTTCATGATGCACTTAAAATTGGCAATGGAATTGTTGGTTAACTTCCTGGAAACTATGCATTTTCGTACACCTGTAAAAGATCTGATGAAGTGAAAACACTAGCTACAATTGCAAGAGTGAAAATTAATGACACTGACGATTCAAGCATTGACCCAGTACTTTTGTTTCAACGTCTAATTGTTGTTGCAAGCAATGATGATGTGAACCTTCAAGACACATTGCAATATAAACTTTGTGCATATCCAACATCTCTTTTCGAGTCTCCAACAATTATGAGAAAGGGCGAAAAGTCAAAACTTGCACATTGCATCAACAAACATGTTAAGAACATGACTGATGAATCGCAGAGGCAGCATGTGTCAAGTACCCCTACTGATGTATTGCGAGGGCCAACTCAGTATGTCTTAGATAGGGGGTCATTGCTTTATCGAATGCCTTGGAAGACTGGAGCCACATACGACTCTATCGCAAAATATTATGCAGACATCACAGTGAAAAAAATATGGCTCAGTTACAGTTGTTTTTGATGGATACAGTGTGAATACCCCATCCATCAAAGATTGAGCACATGGGAGACGAGGTATGAACTCGACTCTCACCCACAGTGGACTCTCCAGATACTGCTTTTATTGGCAAGAAAGAACAATTTCTGCAGAATGCTGTAAACAAGACCAGGATAATACATCTCATTGGTGATCACCTAAGCAGACAAGGATGCCATATTATTTATGCTCATGATGATGCTGATGTTGACATTGTACGGGAAGCTGTTGCATCGTCCACATCGTCCAAATGTATGAATACAGTTGTGTTGGGAGAAGATACTGACTTGCTCGTTCTGCTATTGTACCATTCATCGGACAGTGGTTTCGCCTTGCATTTTAGAATTGATATTCAAGTATCCAAGTCATTCTCGACAGTCTATGATATCCATGCTATAAGGAATATTTTAGGAGTTGATATGTGCAAGTATTTGCTTTTCCTGTATGCTTTTACAGGTTGTGACAGCACATCACACATACATGGAATTGGCAAGACTAACGCATTTAAAAAACTTCTTACTAGTAATGACCTAAAACAACTAGCTGAGACCTTCTGCTCAGAGAACAAGTCAAAGGACGAAATTGAAGAAGCTGGCAAGAAATC
>CAXKVY010000914.1:0-96583 GCA_964058915.1 Tetropium fuscum
TTCATCAAACTTCAACTGAATCAAAATCATGCTGTTGTTTGTTAAAATCGTCCAAAATCGTGATTTTTACAATAATTTAACATAATTTTACCATTTATATGCCTTTTTATAGTTGGCCACTTCTGACATTTTCCAGTTATTTATTGTTGGTACATTATTAGACACGTCACGTATATCACCTTTGTGATAAATTCCTTGCCCTATTATGTTATATTTTTACTCATTTGTACCCTATTCGTTCAATCTTTCCGTTATATTCTTGGATTACGAATAAATTTACGCATCTGCATCGTAAAATTTATTGCAACTGACACATGTGTCATATATATGTTAGGTATATATTTTTCTTCAGAACTTTCTAACGCTTCAATATTTCTTTATTTAAAAATTTGATGTTCAAATATAGTTTTTTCCGAGAAATTAATTGTTTGCCCGCAAAAAATAAAATGCTCACATCGCCTTTCAAATAAAGTCATTATAACAAGTATTTAAGTCATCATGACATTTAAGTATGATTTTGGTAATTTATCGCATTTTTACGGGTGAAATAAATAGGTACAGCTTGTTAAAATAGTAAACTATACCGAAATGGCAGAGAATGCCGAAATGCCAGAGATGCATTTTCTATATGATCGTGGTGATGGAAATGTATTAGAAGCTCAACGACTTTACGCTCCGTTATATCAAGAACGAACATTACCCAATGATGGCATATTCCCACGTATTAATCAACGTCTACGAGGTATTTTTTTAGAAGAACTGTCGATTACGGACGTGCTAGTGAATTAAGGACCGTACAAACAGAGGAGAGGAGACTGTTTTTAGTTTAATAGAAGAATTTCCTGAAACAATTACAAGAAAAATTGCCGATATATTAAATGTACTATATCCAACGAGTACAAGCGCTCTTACCTCAAGACTTTCTACCTCGTCTAATTTTTGTCAATGGATAATTCAAATGATCGCCCAAGTTCCACAGTTTTTATGTCTATATTTTGTTTATTGATGAGGTTAACTTTTCAAGGAAATCTATTAGAAATTTCCATAATAATCACATATGGGCTGAAGAGAATCCACATGAAATTTTTGAAGCTACATTTCAACAACAGTTTTCATTAAATTTGTGGCTTGGTGTCTGTCATTGATGATTATTAAGTTGGCCCATATTTTCTTCCATGTGATTAAATAGAAACGCATACTGCCATATCCTTGAAGAAGAGTTGCCCCTACTTCTTGAAGATGTCCCTATTCAAATTAGGCAAGAACTATGGTTCATGCAAGATGGCGCTTCAGCCCATTTTAGTGTTAACGCCCGAGCTATAAACACTGAACGCATTTCAGCACTTTGATACCGTCAGATAGGAGGATGTGTAAATATGCCTCTCGGCTACAATACCAAATTAACGAAGAATTTTCAATTCCATAATCAAGAGCTTGATCGAGCTCATCTATGTACACTAAAAACATAATCAAGAGACAGTTGAGTAAGTCCTTTCAATATCCTTTCAATATCAACTTTGGGAGGGTGATTTGAAACGTTCGGCCTTCACCAGAAAATAAACACCAAACGCTGCTTTCAACTATCACCGAAATACTATAATACTATATTGTATTGGATGGGCATTTAGCTAACCAAATTAGCATCATAGAAAGATAATTAAACCTGTTTGTTTTTTCATGGTGCTTGTCCTAATTTTCAGAAAGACAATAGTAAACGGCTCGAAATAAAGAAATCACATTGCTAATAGGAAGACTTGAATTCAATAACTTATTTACGGAACCACATAGAACACTTCGCCACTTAGACGCAGTTTATCGAAATCTTTGGATAGGCCGAGCAGGCCCCTAGATTGGGCCCGCTTGATCTCCAGAATTAAATCCGTTGGATTTTTGCATTTGGGGTTTTCTTAAAAGGTTGGTTTTTTCAACTCCCGTTGAGAATATAGAGAATTTAGGAGATCGCATTGTAGCATCATAGCAAAACTATTAGAAATACACCCGGACTATTTCAAAGAATATGGAAATCAATGAGACGAAGAGTAGAGTCGTGCGTTTATTGTGAGTTTTGTGATTGATATTTTGATACAATTGTTATTAGTTTGTGACTGTTGTTTGTTATAATAGAGCACTTATATAATAATATGTTATTGTGGTATTTTGTAGTTTATAGTTTCATTCAATGAAAGAAAATTGTCAATCTTTTATGAAAGTTGATTATAGTAATTATAGATTAGAGAGAACAAGAACAATGACAATACTTCTAATAATGACTTTCTTTGACAACAGCTTACTTGACCATTTCACCGAATAATAACCTCTCGGTGAATTTATTTGAAAGGCAATGTGAGTATAATTTTATTTTTTGGTGAGCAAACAATCAATTTCTCAAAGATAACTCAAGAGACAAAAAAGTTGCAGGTTGAAGCCATATTTGCATATTAAATTTTTAAATAAAGAAATATTGACACGTTAAAAAGTTCTGAAGAAAAATATTATAGGGGTTGGTTTTTTTACCCCCTTGTAATAATTGTTTTCCAGGTTACAAAAATTATCACACAGTCATTTTATTAGTGCAAGTTGTCCTTCTGTTCTGTTCTTCTTGAAATTCTTCCATAGTGGAGAAAATAAATAAAAACAATTTTTTCCCCAAATTTAGAGGGGTAACTTGGAGGGAAAGGGGTTTTGGAAAAAAACAGTCAACACCAAACAGCCAAATGTGCATTACGTGCTGATAAGTGAAACATGAATGCATGAGAACGGGATTTGAAATATGATATGCTATGTTATCTGAGTAATGTTAAATTACAAAGTGCACCTTATTATAAGCTGCTATAAGATTCATATAACAAATACCTTCTTATAAAAAAAGATGATGCTATACATCGACTTTTAAATAATGTCAAATTTTTCGATAAGCCCGACAGCATTCAACTTGCCATTGGAGACACTACTTGTCATAGAAGGTGCACAATTGTAAGCTAAATGCCCTTGGAATAAACGGTTTTTCGCATTTTTCTCAAAAGTATATGATATGGACATGTCTAATTTTGAGTTAACACTCCTCATATGCGACTTATCCTATGGCAAAGGCCGATTTACTGGATCAATAAATATTATTATTATTGTCATTTGCGGCTCGCGAAGTAATAAAATGCCGCCCACTCTCCCACACAAGTCTCTGACTTTTGGACTAATCATTGCGGTTAGAATGAGGGGTAGAGATATTATTATTATTGTGTCTGTGACATACAAAAAAAATTTACATGGTAAAATTTAAAAAAATAGCATAGCATAGTACTTAAATTGGTCTAGTAAACGTTTTTTTTTAGCGGTCTGTTTCATTACGTTAAACAGGTAGCATTATTGCGAACCATCGGACACTTAAAATTTGCTTATGTCAAGTTTGAAATTTTAAAAATTACCCAGCACATGGAGGACTCTTCCATTAAAGTGAGATGGCGAATTCGAGGGGTGTCAGCATTGGGGGTTATGTTGACCTTTTGGAGGTACAAGTTATGGAATATGCGAGATATATTTGAAAAATCTGATAAGTAAGATATAAAATCAAATTGTTTTAAACAACTTGACCCTAATAAAACTTTCGTTGCAGTTGGTATGATGGTTTCTCCACGTTTTATGTGAATTCAGAGGGTCAAATAATAAGACACGTAGCAGATAAGGTAAGTTTAAATAGGCTATTAATAATTTAAGTAGAAAATAGCAATAATCCCAATAAGAAATGCTCCTATCTTGCAATATCCCGGTTTTACTAAGATTGCATATATAGTATAGTGACTTACCTATCTAAAAATAGCTTGACACTTTGGTTTTTGAGTAAAAGCAAATCCTTTCTAGGGTGAATAGAGGGTGCCAACATTAGTAGATTTTTGAACAGACCCATCTCAAAAAGTCATGCTGACCTCCACTCCACCCCCCTCAAATTTAATAAGTGAAATGTTTTAGTTTTCATTGTTTTTCTTGAAACCGGTAAGAGATAGAAACGTCATTTTGGTGCCTTTCGATAGAGTGCAAAATTCTTCATAATGACTATGACATAATCTTTGTTCATGTTTTCAAGGTAAGGCCCCATAAGAACAAGAAAATGGTGGAGGATACTCACAAAGACACATATTGATCAATATCTTTAAAATCACTTAAAAACAAAAAAAAAGCAGTAGATACAAAAATTTTAGAAAAGTTTTCTCTATCGATTGGTATATAAACTTTTTCCTTGAGTACCTAGCTGACTAAAAGGGATGCCTAAAAGTTAATATATTCTCTTATAATTCTTATTTGTTATATTCTCTTAAAAATGTTTTTTATTTATTTTCTTGTATGTATGTGGATAAACATTTTAAAAAATAATCAAGGGCGTATCAGTAGGTAATAAAAGTAAATATTTTAACATTTTTTTATTTCAAAGGCATTTACAGAAACTGTTAAAACAAAATAGTATAAAAAAGTATCACTACAAACAAAATAGTATAAAAAAGTATCACTACAAGTGTTGTAGTATCCTCTAACATATATTACACCTTAAATTAATTGTAGCATTCTGCACACAAGCATAGTCTAGTGCATTTTAAGTTTTTTGAGAAGCATTTGCATTTTGGGCCACAAGTTTTACATTTACATGTGATTAAAATATCGAATTGTTTTTTAATTTTTCGTAGTGGTCCATAATGGCATTCATCTCTTGTTTTATACCACTGGTTGGCACATGTTACCCCAAACAAGACCTGCTTGAAAAATACATTGCTTAATATGCCAAAGCCAAAGCATTCATTGTTGGCGGTATATTCTGAACGGTTTAGTTTTTTTGAGCAAAAAGTTGCATTCGGCTAACGTTGGTTGGTTTTCAGAATGTTTATTGCACGTTATTATAACAAGTTTTGAAATAATATTTAGTTGTTCAGATGTAAGTTCTTTTGGATGCAGCACTAAATCAATGAATGCAGGTGTAGCCCAGAACTTCTAGGTTTTTCCCAGAACTTCTTTTTTCCCTTTCCAAAAAAAGAAGAGGTGGTGTCACAACCGGTCAATGAGCCAGACATTTTTCATTAATTTTGTTAGCAACTTCCATACAGGATATATACCTCAGGTTCTTACCAGTGAAAAACTCAGTCTACAGTTCGTACAATATGTATGTATAGTTGAACGTCCGGCAACCCTGACCTACACAATATTTTTCATTGGCATAGACATTTTTTTTTTCTTAGGGGGGTGAAAGTAGAAGGTTTTTATATGCATATTTTCAACACCATAGCTAATATTGAATGCAAGTTTCCACACCACTCATGAAGCGCGCGCTTTCAGCGCGTTACCATTTTTTAGTGGGTGGTTCGCCAGTAGCCATATTTCCCACAAGTAACAAAAATAAATATGTACAAAGCAGCTAAGTAGTCGAGAAAAATAAACTTTAAAACGGAAAAATAAAATAAATATACTTGCGATTGAAATACAATCATATTTATTGTGTAAGTAGGTACCTACCTAATCTACCAAATCGTTAACACTCAACAAAGACAAAGATTATTAACAGACAAGCTTTGACAAAGATCAGAGCTTGTTTGTTAATAGGTACCTACATAACTAAACCGAGACTAAATTCAACACATTTTTAAAAATCATTACAAATGCAATACATACCTACCTACCAGCTTCTCATCGCAAAGCGATTTCCAATACACACACTTTTTACAGCCAATCAAAATTAGAAACTGACCTTGAGGTATTTTACAGTCATTGAAAATTTTCCTTTGTTTTGTTGCTAGGTAGGTACACGGTTATAATTTTATAAACAGTCTATAGAACTTTTAATTTTGCCCACTGATGTAAATTATTAATTTGTGATCTAGGATGGTAGGTACCTACATAAAATGTCAATGGGCAATAGGTACCTACTTATGTAGTAAACCAGAGAGCGTTTTCAGTTTTGTAAATCCCAATAAAAAACCTAACTTATATCGTTGCATTTAGCATTTATAACCTAGCGGCCTCAAGCACCGGAATATTTTTTGGATAAAATTATTTGAGAAATGTCTTAAGTGGAGGATGTAATAGGTACCTACCTACCTCAGTACACGTCAGTACCTACTTCGAGCAGCCCATAAATCAACTTTTTTTTTTGTTAAAGTCGGCTCTGCTCTAACACCCACTATCCATTTTTGCCGTCAAATAATATTTTCCTTAAATTTTTTTAACATGCCTATCCTATCTCGTAAATAAAGCGAGGTCTGGTGGAAATCTACGTTTTTCAGGTTTCATACGAAACGAACAAACATGTTTGCTAACCGCCATACTCTTTTATTTCAACTCTCGTAGCGATGTATACCTACATAGGTAGGTATATAAATAATATATTAGCAATTCCCGCGAACACGCCACTGTAAGATATGCGAACCTGATCCTATTCGATCCGGGAATCCGATCCCGATCCGAGAGATACGATTCCAATAAGTTAAAAAGAGATATACTGCTCGAATATTCGTTATTGGAAAGGTCGTGGATCGGCGTTGCCGCTTTTAACTATAAAAATAGATGTTAATTGTCATATTTAAAGTAGACGAGAATAAATGTAAAAACGTAACATCTTGGCCTATAATATATTATTGTGTGCACAATTATTATTTAATAACATTCATAAATAATATATACAACTTTAATATAGTATTGTGGAATTTGATATTTTAATTGAATACTGAGAAAATTGAGAATTACATGTAGCAACTGCACGGTATCTTATATGGGGTCAGTTAACTATACATACATATTGAATGAACTGTATACATCTTGATTTTTATTGTCATACTGGTAAAAAATTGCAAGTGCTAAAGCATTAGTATAGACAGATTTTATGAGATGTTTTTTATAGGTGTTTTTTTTTCAATGCAATTCTACTCGTGTACGAAAATTCGTCTGCCTCCTTATGATTGCAAATGAGATTTTGGTTAAACAGTTCGAAGGTGGGTTTTACAATACTTTTTGGTTAATAGTACACACTATAACTTTATTTTCAGACAATGGTAAGGTATGTGGAAATTAGGTCAAATAATTCCCTTTTGTTTTCTGCCACATTTAAAAAATCATACCAGTTCTTTGGAATGGTTGTAGTTCCTAACTTTCCCCTGCGCTTTCCCCTGAATTCTCTTATTTATTCCTTTAAACTGTTTTGTAGATAAGTATCCCATATTATATCTACTCTTTTTAACCACTTTAAAATATTTAGCAAATAAGGTTTTGTAACGTTTGATAAATATTGGCTAAAATTTGAACAGGCTTTGGGCTGAAGTATTTGTAAAAGAGATTTGTAACAGAGATTAGGTCATTGTCATTATGCAGAATTTTACGCTCTACCGAATGACACCAAAACGACGTTTTTATCTCTTACCGTTTTCGAGAAAAACAATAAAAACTAAAACAATCCACTTATCAAATTTGAGAGGGTCGAGGGGGTCAGCATGACTTTTTTGAGATGGGTATGAATCCGTCAAGTATACCTATCAATATACTATACCAAGCAGTTTTGGGGCAGAATTTAAAATTAAAATATTTGTATCTTGAATATATCTTCCAAGATAGAGAAAGGACTTATTATAACCCCTTAAAATAAAGAACATCAATACAAATGTATTATTAACGTGATTAACGTTTACTATTTTCAATAGTTACATGATTGATATTTTGCTTTAGATGATGCCGGATTCAGATTCTGCGACAGAAACCAAACATATAGGTATCGATACTGCAAAACTAGCGCTTATAGTAGGAATAATTCCAAAGTTTTCAGAACTAAACTCTGTAGTGTAATTGTTGCATTTTTACTTTAATGTCGATTTATTTATTGTAATTGTAAATATTACAAAACATAGTTGTGGTTCCAACAGCACTATTACATTTTATATTTTATTGTGATGCAGTCCTTGGATGAAATCCTCATATTTATTTATACCTGTTAAACGTTTAATAAAACCATGATTATATCGCTTTGTTTTATTCAGTCCCTTAAAAAATTAAGTAATTAAATAAGTATTTACATATAGGAAAAATACGGTATATCGACTTATTCCTCTAGCGGTCTCAACGTAGAGTTCTGTTTTTGTTCTTTCACTTTTTCTTTCCTTAATAGTAATTTTTCTAAACCATGTAACGGAGATTCAAAAAATATACACATTATAAAAGCTATTCCATATGTTAGGATTAAGTGCCCTGAGACTTTACACGCCTGTAAATGTA
Source organism: Tetropium fuscum (assembly GCA_964058915.1). Lineage (NCBI taxonomy): Eukaryota > Metazoa > Arthropoda > Insecta > Coleoptera > Cerambycidae > Tetropium > Tetropium fuscum. The sequence goes on from CAXKVY010000914.1 coordinate 8,236, forward strand.
AAAATAAAGATTAAAACATATGCAGTGGTTTAAATGAAACACCTTACCAATTCATATTTGCTCATGTACGTTGCTTGCCTAAGCACCCCCATATTATATATTTCGACGAGTCCATTGGCTAAGTATGCACAATACGTCAATCTGCTTGCGGGTATGAAGAACTTCCACGACAAAAATGAGTTTACCATTGCTAAAACAAGCGTAATATTTTGACATATATTTATTTTCGTAGTTAAACAATTTAGGCTAGTATAATTGTTACTAAAAAGCTTACCTGCATTATCTGTAACACATGCAACTAAGACCCAGCCAATCGCTAAACACCAAGCGACCCTGTGTAAGCTCGCATATGTGGCAGATTCAAAGTTTGTCACAGTATGATGAGGGTTGTAAAAAATAACTATTGAATACATGGACAGTATTCCCAAAGTAGCTGCAAGGGCCCAGCCCATCCAGATTAATCCAGGTTTTATTTTTGTCCTGAAAAATATTCCTGTTACGTTGATACTGTGCCTTCAGATATTATGACAAGCCACATATTATGTGATCATGTTAGACCATATTATATAACCTACTGATTTTGTATTTGTATCTAGGCAGTTTACTACTGATGGTATTAGGATAGTTATTATATATATAGACCGGGAGTAGTGACAGATTTTCAGACGTGATTTTACCCAGTATGCCTTCTTAGACCGTGAGATGAGGTACTGTTGGGTGCAGTCATTTTTTTGTCTGGCATTTTGAGGGTTGAATGTGGCTAGTTAACTTATGAAAATAAGGGTGATTAACTTATGAAAATAAGGGTGGGAGCAGGCATTAACTCCCAGTTCGAAAATTCGGAATATCCATTTTCAATTACATGAAAATTTTTGTTTTTTTATGATCTTATATTGTCTGACATTTGAATAAAAGATTGACATTGATAAATTCATCAATAAAAAATTCCAGACGGTTTTCAATGGCCGGAATGGTGGAGGATGGGGGTTAACTTGCAAGAGAAAAGTTACAATTTTCCACGTTTTCTTTTTGTCTGGCAATCGAGAGAATGAAAGGTTCTTGTGAAAATAACGCTGAAAAAATGCCAGACTCAATTCGAAATTGAGCTTCCCGCAGAAAATTATGCGGAAATTTCGGAGAAAGTTTTCAGCCATAGTAATATGCAAAAAAAGATTACCAAAATGTATACAATAGCCTAAAAGCGGACATGCTGCATTGCCAGACAAGTTTGGCTGTTCCATTATTTATAAATAAATAAAAAAGTTACGAAAAAAATATAAAATTGTCCACGATTTTTTTCGTCTGGTATTTCGTGTTTCTATTTAAAATACGTGTACATACACACCTCAAAAATGCCAGAAAAGTTGAGCTCTTCGAAAATTTCTTAATAAATAAAAAAATTACAAAGAAATATAAAATTTTCCACATTTTTTTCGTGATATTTCGTATTTCTCTTTTAAATTCGTGTACATACACACCTGAAAAGTTGATATTCGAAAATTTACTAATAAAAAAAAGTTAAAAAGATAAAATTTCCAACAATTTCTTTTTCGTCTGATATTTCGTATTACTATTTAAAATACGTGTACATACAATGATGTTAACATCATATTTCAGTATATGAAATGAAATATATGAAATGCGTTACCGGTCTAGACGGAGAATGTTCAACTTTCCGATTGTTTTTTTAAACATTCTGAATATAACTGGTGTGATTGTGAATAAAATGGGGTATATTAAAGTTAAAGTTCATAATTATACAACTAGTCAAGGAAATTAAGCACTAAAAATTGCTTGGCTTCTAATTTTTTGAGCAGTAAGATGGATCTTACTGCGTTTTTGTGCGTTCGATTCGTAAGAGAGACGCTCTCACGAATCAAATATACAAACTTTGTGAACTAAATTGCTCAATTCATTTTGTAAAAATGCAGTTTTGCATCTAAAAATAGGCATTTTAGAAGCGCATCTTGAAAAGACAATATAATAAAAAATGTACAACTCGGTAAATATTCATGGAAGCTCCCAGTGAACTATGAGCGATAAATTTTAAATTGTTGACTATCTATAATATCTTTGCTTGTGGGTGGTATCTCTATCAATCAGTAGCAATATTCTTGAATAATGTGGCTATTTTATGATCACCATAATATGATACCTATGCATGCATTCCTGTAGTCTTTCATTTTAAATTAGTTATATCTTACCCGGAGGATTGTAGTTTGTGCACCAGGTACCCAAACAATAGGCCAATGAAGTAAGAACTTGCTCTCATGTGGGTTTTTATGTACACATTTAGAAAGTAGAAATTTTTCGATAGATCCATTACTTCCCTGGAAAAATGACCATATATTTAATTTTGGAAAATTAGTTATATTAATATTATACAAATCGTTAGAAAAGTAACGGATAAATTCAATATTTCTTAAATTCTATTTCAATATTTATGTCAAATATGTCATAAATAAAACACTCTTTTGAAAAAGGCCCAAAAAAGGGACCGAAACGTTAAGTAATATAATCAGTACCGTTTTATTGCTACCATCCCAAGATAAACTCTAATATATATATATATATATATATATATATATATATATATATATATATATATATATATATATATATATATATATATATATATATATATATATATATATATATATATTTTGTGAAAAGTAATCTTGGGTTTGTAGCATTTCATTACATAGAAATAAGCAAATAGACGAATAAGAAGGAAACACACTTACCAGTGCTATATCTGGACACACATACGGAAATGAACCACTATACACACGAAAACGAACCACTTAGAAGTTGTACAAGTTCTTTCACCTTTCTTGAGGATCTTCAGAGCAGTATACGATTTATTTCATTGATCATCCATACTTGACTAAGCAAGCAATTTCTGTATCACTCCCTCTTTGAATGCTTCAGAACTCTATTGTATATATAATTCAATATTTTCCCGCATATAGTTGGAAAAAGTAGTTGTTTTTCAATAGGTTCAACAAGATTTTATGCATTTTAAAGTTTAACACCTTCTGGATAACTGTATGCCTAATGCTTTTATATATAATATGTTCAAATAGAACAAATATAAATAGTAGACTAGGTTTGTGTATTCTAAGAATGAGTTCCGTCAAAAACTAATGTCATAAAACGTCACTGCAAGTGTTGTAGTATTAATATTTTAAATTCAAGTATGGATGATCAATGAAATAAATCGTATACTGCTCTGAAGATCCTCAAGAAAGGTGAAAGAACTTGTACAACTTCTAAGTGGTTCGTTTTCGTGTGTATAGTGGTTCATTTCCGTATGTGTGTCCAGATATAGCACTGGTAAGTGTGTTTCCTTCTTATTCGTCTATTTGCTTATTTCTATGTAATGAAATGCTACAAACCCAAGATTACTTTTCACAAAATAAATATGAATAGCAAAGAATTTCAAAGCTAATATATATATATATATATATATATATATATATATATATATATATATATATATATATATATATATATATATATATATATATGTTGCCGTTTAAAAAAATTATCGATGTCGTCAATCCGGAGCACCTAGAGCGCCATCTTATTGTATATTACATCTAAATAAGTGGAATTAAAAATAAAAATCGAGGTATTCGAGGATTTTAGATAAAAACGTCAGTCTTAAGAAATATTGAATTTATGCGTTACTTTTCTAACGCACTGTATATTGTAGTACAATTTTGTATCTATAATAGTCTATAAGAGCCCTATTATATATAATATATTTATTAGTAATTTTAACTAATAGGTTTGTTCCATTGCAAAGTTACTGTAAACTGCAAAAAACATTTAAATTCTTTTGTATACTGTTTAACTGCAGCGGCAGTAAAAATATTTTATGTTCACATTTGCACAAATAAAATTCAGATGAAACAAACCTATTGTAGGCCAAGAGCCAGTAACGATTTTACTTAAACATTTCAAGCAGGCTAACAATATTAATTTGTATTAAAAGAAATATTACTAAACAGAGACGTTTATCTAGCCCGTTACATGTCTAATAATAAAAAATATTAGATACCAGACCAAATTGGCGCTGGAAAGTGCCAGGAGATGGGAAGTTTTTCGGCTTGGGAATTAAACTTGTCAAGTGATGGACTTTCAAAATAAAAAGAGTTCTTTAGCAGCAAGTGGGAGTGTCATCCCTAAAACCCACCCCTAAAGTACAATTCAGTAGTTTTTTGCGTTTTTCTGGAAAACCGTTTGTCCTACAAAAAAATTACACTTGTTACCAAATACTTGTTACCAAATACACTACCAAAAAATGTTCTGAGTAAAATTCTGCAAAAAAAATGTTTATTACCTAAATTGTTTAGAACAGAGGTTTTCGAGAAATCAGCTATTGAAGTTCGGGGTTGCATTAACAGAGATCCAAGAACATGGTATATAATGTACCTATTCTAGGCGGCGCGGCGGCCGGTATCGAACACGAGACATTCCAACACATTCTAATCCCCAAGCGGATATTAAGTTATTTGACGGTTATTCCGAAAATAGTGTCAGCACAAAAAGTGTCGAACGTCAAAAACCACTGTTAAAACGCTCTACTCTCTAAAATATATACACTGCGCAACTTATTTAACGCACAACCAAAAAGTTAACTCAAATTTGACGTTATGTATTTTCGACAATTTTTGTTCGTTTTGGTCGATTTTTTTTTCAAATTGTAGGTTTTTCTCTTAGGAATATCACTGTCTTAGTTGTTTTGGTAAAACGAATGATTTTGATATTATACCAGGTGCTATAAAAATGTTATGTTTTTTCCGAAATTTCAAAACGTCCTGTGGGCTATACAAGGTATTGCAAGTTATTGCAATTATAGCCAATTTAAAGCCTCATGTTTTTTCTACATTTTCTTTTCTTTTTTTATTCATTTGTTTATCTCTGTTACTTCATGAAATACACCGTTTTGAAACACCATATGCTTTTATTCACATGAACTGCATTTATCGGACAACTCAAACAGCTAGCAAGCTATGGAAATCGAAGATTACACGTCATAAACTGACAACTGTGTCATTAGTTTTTTGTTGACAGTCCAGCAATAATTAGTGAATAATGGAACGCCAAACCAGAAATTTAACTCGTGATGAATGTGTTGAGGCAGCTACATTACATGGTGAAGGGTGGAGTTACAACCGCATAGCTGGAAGGTTGGGAGTGTCTCACACAACTATAGCGAGAGCAATTCAAAGGTACGCGGAAACAGAAGAACATTCCAGACGGGCCGGTCAAGGTAGATCTCGTGTTACCTCTGCTATCCAGGATCGCTTTTTAAGAGTAAATGCTGTAAGACAACGATTTATAACTGCAACACATTTAAGAGCACAACTTCAAGACGCAGGTGGTCCACTCATATGCGTTCAAACTGTACGCCGACGATTGAGGGAGGCAAATTTAAGACCCAGGATTGCTGCTCGAGGACCCGCATTAACAGTAGATCATCGAAGAGCCAGATTGAATTTTGCCAATGAACATGTTAATTGGATGGAAGCAGATTGGGAACGTATTCTTTGGACTGATGAGTCAAGGTTCAGTTTGTATAATTGTGACAGACGTAATCGCGTCTACCGAAGACCCGATGAGCGATACAGTCAATGCAATTTTTTGCACACAACTTTATATGGAGGTGGATCCGTCATGGTGTGGGGCGGAATATCTTCCGCCCGTTCGTCCGACTGGGCGAACGGACTTGGTAACTGTGAATGGAAATCTCAATTCTGACAGATACATCACAGACATTCTTGAAGCACATGTTTTGCCTTATGCCCCCTATATAGGACCCAATTTTTTACTTATGCAAGACAATGCGCGTCCCCACACGAGTCTTATCGTGAGAAATTATCTTGAAGAAGTAGGAATTGATCACATAGACTGGCCAGCCCGTAGCCCCGACCTTAACCCCATTGAACATGTTTGGGATTTTATCGGTCGGCGGTTACGAAGTGCGGGACGACAACCCCAAAATTTACAAGAATTGGAAGGACGCCTAGTCGAATTATGGAATGGCCTAGATCAGAACCTAATCAGAACTTTGGTTTTAAGTATGAACCAAAGATGTCGGGAGGTCATTCGCGGAAGGGGTGGAAACACCAGATACTAATTCTCTATTTACTTTTGTTTTGTTTCCTGTTATTCGTTGTTTTATTGATTAAAGCAATCCATTTTTCTAGGTATGTTTTTTGAGTTTTTGTCCTTTTAAGACCTTTTTCTCTTCTAAAACACCTTGCATCTCTCAATAAATTATAAGATATCAAGGAAAACAGAACGCAAAATGAGGCATTGAACCAGTATAATGAGTAATAAATAATGAGCACTTGACAAAAAAGAAAGTTAATAAATTTAATAAAAATCACGTCAACTCAAAAATTGGATATTTAAGAAGTAACAGAGATAAACAAATGAATAAAAAAAGAAAATGTAGAAAAAACAGGAGGCTTTAAATTGGCTATAATTGCAATAACTTGCAATACCTTGTATAGCCCACAGGACGTTTTGAAATTTCGGAAAAAACATAACATTTTTATAGCACCTGGTATAATATCAAAATCATTCGTTTTACCAAAACAACTAAGACAGTGATATTCCTAAGAGAAAAACCTACAATTTGAAAAAAAAATCGACCAAAACGAACAAAAATTGTCGAAAATACATAACGTCAAATTTGAGTTAACTTTTTGGTTGTGCGTTAAATAAGTTGCGCAGTGTAGATGCTTCGTTTGTTCATGAGTATTTGAAGGAAAGCGGATTAAAAGAAACGTTTTCAAATGTTGAAATGTTTTCATGAAAAATCATTTTCAAAACTGACAAGGCACTGGCCTATATCCAGTTTATTCTAAATCGAATTTCAAGTTGAGATCTCAGCGCCATGGCGGATATCCGCAAACTAATCTTTGGTACATCGTTTCCATAGAAAATATGTCAGTATTATATTTTACTTTTTGGTAGTGTTGAAATGGTCGAATGTTCGTGTATCTGTTTTTTCTTAAATTTGAATATTGAAACGCTTGTTTTTAAATTATTTTATATTATATAGGTTGCCGAATGAACAGTTACAAACCAAACATAGGTAATTTTTTCAAATGAAATGACCTATATATTTTACTTTCAAATAATACCAAAAATGCGACTGAAATAATACCGAAAATGCTAAATTTTAGTTGCGTTTTAGTTAAGTTCATAAGGCGTTTTCTAGAACTATAGTCTACTCAACAAGTGCCAAAGTGGTGAATCAAAATTTTTGTTTTTTGTGAAAAAAGTGAAAAAATCTAAGGTTTTTAGTTTGACAATTATCAGGGTTTTTATCTTAATTTATAACTTGAGAAAATAAGTTAATTATATAAGCATATCTAATAAAAAAATTACGGGAATTTTTTTTCGAATGGATTACCGTTTATTCAAGTATCCAAAAGACTTACCTTTTGGATACTACCGAACTGTGTTGATTTACAAAACAATTTCTCGAAAACTAACCAACAAAATGTCTGTCCACAATTTCACGAGTTAATTGTAGATTTTTAGTCATTAAAAAAATATTATGAGGTCATGTTTTCATTACTATTAATAATAAAGTTGTAATATTTTCACATAAGACGATAGTGCATAACAAATGCATGCATCATGCATAACAAATAGCCATGATATTGATAAATCTAAAATATATTTTAAAATGAACGAAATAACGCTAAAAATGTAGGTATATTAACGTTGGAATTTAAGTCGTTTTAAATAAATAATCTCATATGAGATTTGTGTTTGCTTACTATACCTTAAATGCAACTAATGTATTTTGTCAGCACTTCAGGACCATCTGCCAGCTCTTTGCTGCAATTTGATCTAGCAATATTTTTTTATTATATTAGCCAAATGTAACTTTAAGATACTAAAGTCAACCCAGGCCACGCACCACTGCAAGATGTTTAGCCTGCTTGAATCATCGTCACTATATTTTCTATGGTCGCTGGCTCTTGGTCTATTGTGTATGTGTACTTACGGCGGATATGCCATCAGGGTGGGATCAAGTTTGTCGCTGTATGTAATCCAGAATGGTAACCCTATAGAAATACATGTACAAAACACCAATAAAACCTCCCCTATCCTCCTGTTCCTCCATAATGGGTAAACTATGAATGGTGATATTATAAACATGTGGTAATCCACGGCTAAGTACCAAGATTGAAACATACACTAAAAAAAATTGAGAGATTACATTTTTCTCAGCTCTCAAAGAATAAATATAAGCATACCAGTTGATCAGTATAGACATAATTGTTGATGTATAAAATGTTTGTCCACCAGGAATTTAGGCATCTGTCTCTTTCTAAACCTATTTTTGATGCCCAAAAAGGCCCTGAGCCTGTTCGGTAGAGTATAGTCGTATACAGTCCAATCATTACAATGTAGGATGGCGTGAGCCTGAAATAGATGAAAATCAAGTCATTTAAAGCTCTATGTGTTCTGACTTTGTAATCGGTTTGATTTTGAATAATGTGTGAAGAAATCGGTTTTGAATTATTGCACAAGCAAAATCAATTTTCGAAGATAATTTGTATTAAAAATACAACTACATTATTTGTACACTCACCAGCAAAATAATCGATCCACTCAAAATATCGATGAAGTTTGCTTATCAATAATTTTGTTAATTTAAGTCCGATTTGATTAAATTTTTTTCTATCGTAGCTAAATTTATGAAGTATCTCACAGATGATTTAAATTTAAAAAAACTAGGCAAATGTCCATATTATACAGGGTGACACAAAAAGTGCCTTTTTACTCGAACTTTAAAACAATATATGGAATGGCCAACCTGTTAGACCTTCTAATTTCATTCTAATTTATTTTGTTATCAAGCTACATCTATTCCTTACGTTTTCTTTTTTTATTTGTTACAATAACTTTTTTTTTTGTTAAAGATACAAGGGTTTTAGAAAAAACGTTACATTTTACATTTATTTCTATGGTAATAAGAAAGTTGAACAAGGAAGGATTTTTTGCACAGCTGGCTATGACGGACAATTGTTTCTGTCAGAACTAAACTGACAACCTTTAGTTTACAATTCGTCACATTTGAGCGCGTTTATCATTATTTAAAAAAATACGATTAGTTTAAAAAATATGGATCTTTCTGCAACCGACTATGCGAGAGCCGTTGCTTTGGTGCAGGATGGTAGGTCACAATATTATGTGGCCAGAGCGCTGGGAATTTCAAGATGCAAAGTTCAATGACCTGTAAAACGGTTTCGTGAGTTTGGGGTATTCACAAGAAGAAATAATTGTGGTCGAAAAAAATCTACTAGTGAGCGAGGCGGCTTTTTGATATTAGACTGCGAACAAGGAGACCTGCAACGCCGCAACGTTGAACGCCTTAGATAGGTATGCTAGGGAACACGAATATTGGGCTAATTAAGAATGGAGCAATATTTTATTCACTGACGAGTCAAGGTTTTGTCTCAGATCACCGGATGGACGTGGAAGAATTTACCATAGAACTGGTGTGCGTTTCTTTTCTTTCTTTCAAAACCATTTTTCGCCTAGAGTAAATTATGGAGGCAGTTCGGTAATGGTGTGGGGTGGCGTGAGTATGGAAGCCCGGACGGACTTAGTCATAGACGGTCATAGGGAATAGGGGAGCTACGACAGCAGATAGGTATATTAGAGACGTTTTAGAACCATATGTTGTTCCTTTTGCGCCATTTATTGGAGACGATTTTATGTTGATGCATGATAATGCCCGGCCACATGTTACACGAATCGTTAATAGACCTAAACCCAATTGAACTTGTTTGGGATGCTCTTGGAAGGAAAATACAATATCGTGTACCAGCTCCTGCAAATTTACAGCAGCTTAGTGAAGTTTTAATTGAAGAATGGCAGCAAATCGACCAGGGTTACATTCAAAACCTAATTGTGGGCATGCCGAGATGAATTGCAGCAGTTATTCGTGCACGTGGGGGAAACACTTCGTACTAATCAACTAGGTTTTTCAGTTTAGTTTCAGGTATTTTTCATTATGGTTAAATTTTTAAAATTGTTATAGAAATATATATAAAATGTAACGTTTTTTTAAAACCCTTGTAGGTACCTATCTTTTACAAAAAAAAATATTGTAACAAATAAAAGAAGAAAATGTAAAGAATAGATGTAGCTTGATAACAAAATAAAAAGCAACAAAATCAAAAGAAAACACCACAAACCTGTTAAGGAAAAAAATTACCTGATATATCTTGCTATGTATAATAATATGATATTCACTTTCCCTTTCCTTTTATCAAGTTGAATTAATAGAAGACGGCACAAGAGAAATCCTCCAACAACTAAAAATGTGTCTACTAATAGGGCATTGTTCAATAGAGGACTGTTTTCTGCTTTTGTGGAGGTCTAAAAAAAAACAAAATTGTTGAACAAAAAGTGATACCCAGTCACCATGACACCGTTAAATGTAATAACCGCACTAATAGCCGCACTAGTATTAACTTATATGTAGTTAGTTATTTATAAATTTAAATAAACAAATAAACATAAACTATAGAATTTTAAAAATAAAATAAGTTAGTGTAAGTTAATTTAAACAATTTGTCAGCCAAACATAGATATAACAAAAATTAACGTTATCAATTTTATTATTAGAATTTGTACTTATATTGTAAGTTGCAATATAAATAAATTTGGGTTTATTTGTAACTTAAATGTGTTGGAATTACCTCTTCAAAGAACCTCGTATTGATGACGGGCCCTCCAAGCACAAATATAAGGGTATGACCCGCGATAATCAGCGACATCGATAAAAACTTAATCCCGCAAATGCACTCCAAATTTAAATCATTCGGTTTTACATACAAAAACTTCCCAATGTTATTTATGAAGGAAAAGCATATGACCAGTTCTCTCAATAATTTCGGCGACTGTGTCCTTAGAGTATCCACGTTATAAGTCACATATCTTTTTCTTTGCCTCAAATACCAATAGTGAAATCCGGTAGCGAATAAAGTGAACATGAGGAACATTCCTATAATGCACCTGGAAAAGTAAGAATACATTTTTTTTCCAACTTTTATTAATCGTCTCCTTGTTTCTACTTTTTAAAAAGTAATACCATTACTTTTAGATTGAGCAACTTTATGTAGTATTGGTGTTTATTTTTTATTTTGTAGTATTGTAGTTTCATTTACAGTACTTACCCATATATAATTTCCGAAATGCTAAATGGTGGGGAATTTTCATAGTAGCACTTATTAGACTCCACATTTACATCAACCACCTCAAAATTTGCTACTACTGACGAGAAAATTTCCTGAACAAATACCTCGGCGTCTTGTGTAGCACACGACGATGGTAAACATATACCCCAGTGTATTAGGGTGTTGTTGAATTTGTTTCGGTCGGGCTACAAAAAAATTATTCGTGTAAATACAATTTTCTTATATCTTATATATTTTAAGTTGTTCACTTTTTCTGACTAGAAGGAAAAGTGTAAGTAAAATACAAAACATGATAAAATGAGACAGTTATCCAGCCAGCATCTCTCTGCTGCGTTATGTGTCAGTCAAAAAAACCTCTAGCTCTGGCTCAGTGTATAAAACCACAATTTTTAGAAGTTATATAATATTTTAAGAGTTATATAATATAATTGGATATATAATTTATTTGGATTTACCTTAATTTTCTCGTGAATAGATCTAGCAAAGCGACCAGGCTGATCACTTTTGAGCTTGAAATGAATATCCGCTAAGCAGTACTGACCATATATAGTGGTTTTGGCCCTTTTGTCTATGGTAGCAGAATGTTTAACACCTATACATTCATCATAGTTCCCCAGCTGATAGTAGTTACCATACAAAATGCCCACTGGGAATTTTGAAAAAGAGTCGAACACTGCAATTTAAAATATGCATTATATATAATTTCAGTGTACAATTTTGAATTCTAATATGTGAAAACAGCACATATTAGAATGTAATTAGAAATTAAATATGTAACAGAAAAACATGGTTAAAGTAAAAGTACTAATCCCTGGTTCCGAAATAGTGTGGAGTGATTCATCACCAGCATATGGACGATTCAGGGAGATGAGGGGCGAAGGGAACGAAATTCCATAGGCGTATCATTTTAGAGGGGGCAGAATAAAAAAAATTAAATAAAATATCCAAGTTATTAACATTGTTTTTAAATTTACTTGTGAGGGTTTTTTTATTACCTATCTTAAGAATATTCCTTTGTATACATTTTTGATCATTTTCAGTTCTCCTCCTGTCAAATTCGGTAGCTTATGATTGAAATTATTGGTTTTAGAACCACTACTACTCGCATTCGGCGCTTCCATCGCATAAAAACCACTAAACACTCTCGTATAACACAATATTATAATTAATTTATATTGCGAATCAACCATACATAAGACATAATGAAACGCCGCTGTCGCGCCAAAACATACATTCATGAAACAGCGCATGCGTCAATATATCCAAGGATATCTCGCGTCTTTACCTCTGACCAATGAAATTTAATTTAATTTAGAACCGCCTAAAACTCACCAATGAGAGCGGTAGACCAGCTTACTAATGAGTTCTGCCCACCATTTCTATAGAGTGTACACAAATTTGCACACTAAGAAATTCTATGATTCATTGCAAATAGGCAGACCGTTCAATTGTGATGGTGGTGTGATATTATGTATGAATCACTCTACACTATTTCGGAACCAGGGTATAGCAGCACTGACAATTTCAGCCTGGATTAATTTGATTTGCTTAATAAGTTCGATGTATACCCTTTTTCGTACAAATAATAAAATCACAGCACCAGCTTGTATTAGTTACATTCAGGTGCAGTTAGGTATGTAACATGTAACTGGCATTGAATATAAGACTTTTGACTTTAAATAAAACAATCCATTTTTTTCTCCAAATAATCTGCTTTTCTTGGTACATCATGCCTGATATGACAGTTGGGCATTTAATTTCGATCACCAAATCAAAGTTGAGTCCATCAGGAATAGAAGCCAAGAAATTATACATGTGATGAATCCAGAAGCATCGATGTCAACCGGTTTGCTTTATGTAAGCTTCTTTAGCACTACTTAAGTGCGGCTCCATTTTACTGCTTCTATGTGATGTAAGATGTAAGTCTGTTTTATAATGTTTTTTGGTGACGGTTTTTCACTTAATTTGCCTGATTTTATTGTGCTTACAACTTCACCGATAATGGAGCCAGTTATTCTACTCTGATGGATGGCAAACCATTTCTGTGACCAGTGACTGTTTTCTTGTAATAGCTTTAATAATATATCACATCGATCATCAACTGATATTTTATTGATCCTGGTTGCCGAACGCAAAAATCAGCTGTATATAGGTGCCATTATATATACCTATTATAGGTCCCTAATTCTGTTGCAAACAGAACAAATTAAACAAATTAAAAAGTTGATTCCTTATTGCAAAAATGAAATAACTTACAAAACGATGAAACATAATCTAAAAACTTCAGTAAGGATAGTTTGACTATGACTTAATAATGGAGTTTAAGGATATTTTACACATTCCTTAACGTTGGTGCAAGCAAAATGTTAATTTTATGGGTTGCTTAGCTGTAAGGACACAGAAGTAGGATAAGGTCTCTCTTCTGTGGTAAGGGTCCCCCGGGTCTCTTAAAATATATTAATCTATATTTAAAATGGTTGATGCAATCGGCCATTAGTATAGTCGAACATAAACCGGTATGTAATTCGTGCATAACTGATTTGACCTATTTGTATAAGGATAAACCATAGGGCTCGTCAATAAAGACCTACATAATATGTACCTACTTCTTCTTACATAAATATATATAGCTATTGTGGGCGCTCGCCGCTCGCTGCTTTTTGGTGAAAAAATAAGAGTGCATTTGCGTACGCTACTGATGCTGAACCCTTGATTTCCGGGCATACTGCATATTCAAATAATTAGCTCACGTTTTTGCTGTATGCATATCCTGTATTAGTACCGATGCTATTAATGCTATTGACACATATCCAATGCCATTTACAAACTTACGCAAACGAGAATCCTTCAGTGATTGAAGGAAACAGTAGAATTGTTTATTATACCTAGGTATTACTTGAATGCAGAGCTCTCGTTTATAATTCACCCGGCATTCGTTATAATAATAAACTATTGAAAATGACAGTTGAGATGGCCCATCGTTGTTACCAATGACAATACCGGCACTGAATAATAAGCTATTATTCTGCGATACCGGTGTCAGTCTCTATTGGGAATTACCATATTAGGTACTTATGTATAATTTTCTCCAGACATCAACACGCTTAACTGATTTGTGATTCCTATCGTTAATGTTTACAAACACAACACTTAAGCGACTTTATATGCATGGTAGGTATAGGTACCAACTTTTCTTAATTTTTAAAGGTATTATCGAGATAGAGGTAATTTTTTTCTGAATTCAAGGTCATTGTTATTGAAACGTATGCTGAATATGCTGGTACAACATAAAATAAGTAAACTATTAATGTTTAATGACTTGTAATATTAATGTTTAATGACTTCAAATAAAAATTACTTTCGGAGGGCTGAACAACAGGGGGGGGCATAGGAATAAAGTTCGAGTTCGCTAACACTGAACGAGCCTGCGCACACTGCTATACTGCTAATTAAATTGCGGTCCAGTGAAGTCTTTAGATGATTTTTGCCTTCGGTTTATTTTATTGTTTTAACCATTTTCTTATCTAGACTCGACTTTTACTGAAATTTTTAAAGAGGTATTTTACTATATTTAAGTTCTAGAATATCAAGTAGGTAGGTAACTAAACTAGCATCGAACAATCTGTAATCTGTATCGACACAAAACAAAAATTGTAACTAATTTCCACATTGTAAAAATTCTTTAGTACATTTGTTTTATTTACTAAAATTTTTTTAAAAAATCTCGGATCGGGGGGAGTCCCCTCTAGTTACGCCAATGGTTACCTTCTAAATCGTTTTTCACTTCCCAGTCTAAAGACACGAAGGTTAATAGCAGGACAGATATTTCTTTTCAAGCTAGTGCACAGCATTATTGATTGTCCTTTACTGCTGAATTTAATTAAATTTTCATGTACCTCGTATTTCATCTCGCTTTAATTCATTGTTTTACCTGCCTAAATCGCGTACAAATGTACAAAAAAATTCTCCTCTTTTTCAAATCACTACCTATTGTAGGTTTGATCGGTTTTGAAATCGGTTTGATATATTCCATTGTAACTTAGCGACAATCAAACCTGTTAATAATTAATTATCATTAAGTTTCTTGTGTATTATTTTTGTTTTTAATTACTTGCTTTGTAAGTTGCTGTATTTGTAAAATTTGCTGTATTTTTTTTGTTTGTTACTGTTGTGTCCTATTCCGTAAATGGATTGTAGGTACTGTGGGGTAGTGTATTGTGTATTGTAAATAAAATAAAAAAATAAAAATTCGGAAAAGCTTAAAAATGCCTTCGCGATATTTCAAAAGTGGAAGAAATTTAAACGGTGTTTTACGTTTAGTTTACCCCGTTTACCCCTTATTGGGTGAAGGAATAATAGTATTCAGTCAATCAAAGGTTTACCCTTTCAATCAATTAAAGGTTCCTTTTGAGACGCGTAATAAGTATGAATGCTAAATAATAGCATTCCAGTATTCAGTGTACACGACACACGCTAACATTTATAGTTTATACGATTTTATTTGATACACAAAATGTACATTCATATCGTACTCGTGATTTTAGATGTTTTGTTTGGATATTTTTATCCTCCTTATAAATAAATGTAAGCTACTGCTTCTTCTGTGTGAATGCCAAGCACACTATAAGAAACACCAATCTTCCGCAGAAGAATTTGCATTTTTTTACTTTTATTAATCATATGATGACATCACGCTTGTTGTGCAACCTTCATGACTTTAAATTATTAAATACCTACGGTTAAATTCAGTCAGATATAAAACAAGTTAATTAATATTTTTTCCGCTGTTATAGGTTGTATCATATACCAGTTTTAAAATAACTTTAATATAAATATCTTTGTTTTTTTACTCGTATTTAAATAAACGGATACGTCATACACTCATACAGCTATTCATTACACCTACTCTTCGCTAACGAAGAGTATATTGCATTTGATCGGGCAAAGGGCAACTAATAAACTAAAATCGCCAATTTTCCTCGAAAAGTAAAATTGATTTGTATACCATTGTGTCCGTCCGGTTTGTCTGTCTCAGTGGCGTAGATAGAACTTTTTTCTGTTAGGGGGGTCCGATAATTTTGTAACCTGAATCAATAGGAGTGATACCCACATTCTATATAAACATTAGTTTTAAAATGGTACATGTACAATCGGCGCGGCGTCAGCTTAAAGTCATCACTGTTCGAGCGCATCTCTGTATCGCACCCCACCACAAACATTCCCAGCATTTATGCTGAATTCAGACACAAGCGGATACAGGCAGGGTCTGAAGGAGCAGAACAGCAGCTCGGGCATGCGCAAGATGCTTCGAATTTAAAAACTAACGACTAACGTTTTTATTACTACACCAGCCAGTACTACACTTAACCTTAATCTATTATCACAGAAGAGAGCTTTATTATATTAGTATATTTTACGTTCTTATTATTGATATTTAATATTACTTAATAATGGAAAGTGTGAAAAGTGTTGTAAGTTCTCATACTAACAGTGATGCTGATAAATTTCCGTGTGAACTATGTGGACAAAAATTTCAAATTAAATCGTCACTAAAAAGACACACAAAACAGAAACATTCTAATATAACCGAATGTTTTTATTGTGATGTTTGTTTTCTAAAGTTTGATTTAAAATCTTCGCTAATTCGACATGTGAAAATGAATCATTCAAATAAATTAAATATAACTATACCTTCAACGGAAAAATGTGGTGAAAATTATGTATGCTGCTACTGCAAAAAATCATATGTTCTCAGAAGCTCCTTAATAAGACATTATAAGATTAAACATCCCACAAATACGCCTCAGGCGCCTCAGAGTGTAAGTTTGCCTTCAACCAATGAACAATTTTTTTGTAACCTCTGCAGTTCAGTGTTTAACCGAAAAGACAATTTAATTATTCATTTTAAAAGATCACATTCATCCAAAAAAATAAGTACATGTACTTATACATTTGTCTGTTGTGCTATTTGTGATAAAATGTCCTGCCATACACTTGAAAAACTTTTAAACCATTATTTCATACAGCATGATATTGAAATTAAAAAAGAACTTAAAACATTTAATTCAATGTCCAGTTTCTTGTTATGGAAGGAGGAAGAGGAAAAAGTGTGTTATAATAAATATGTAAAACATTTTAGTGCAAAGAAATGTAAAAATGATTGTGAACGAATAACATTTTACTGTCATCGCAGTGGCTTCTACAAGCGCAAAGGTAAAGGCCTGCGATATTTGAAAATTCTAGGGTCCAAAAAAATGGGGAAATATTGCCCCTCTCGCATGTATGTAAAAACTTTACCAAATGGAGGAGTCGTGGTTGATTATATAATTACTCACGTAGGACATGATCCAGATTTATGTCACTTAAATCTCACCCCTGGCGAAAGAATGTATTTAGCTACACAAATTTCTATGAGAATTCCATTCCAAGACATCCTATATGAAGTTAGAAACTCTATTAAAGATACTGGCTTACAAAGATACGATCTTCTTACAAGAAAAGATTTGAATAACATCGAAAAATGTTACAGTTTAAATGCGTGTAGGGGAGTAATGCATGAAAATGATGCAATTAGCGTAGATTCTTGGGCATGTGAGTCATCAAGTGTTTTATTTTATAAACGTCAAGGTCAGTTGGATGAAAATTTTCCAGAATTGCAAGTGGACGATTTTTGTCTTATAATAATGAATGAGTGCCAAAAGTCAATGTTAGAACAATTTGGGAATGATTGCATCTGTTTGGATAGCACTCATGGTGTCAATTCATATCTGTTTGAGCTAACAACTTTATTAATCTTAGATGATTTGCACCAAGGATTTCCTTGTAGTTTCATGATTTCGAATAAAACAGATGAACAATTCATGACGATATTTTTTTTACACATTAAAAATAATGTTGGAATAATTACTCCAAAAACCTTTATGTCCGATATGGCAGAGAGCTTTTACAATGCCTGGAAGAAAACGATGGAACTTCCTACATTTAGATTATTTTGTTGCTGGCATGTAGACAAGGCGTGGAGAAAAAATATTAACACAAAACTGAAATGCAGTTTTGACCAAAAAAAAGAAGTTTACAAAATGCTTCGAATTTGCATGGAAGAAACTGATGAAACAACTTTTAAAACAATGCAACAGAAATTAATAGCATATTTTAGAACTGACCTAAAACTACGAGACTTTGGCGACTATTTTGAAATGAATTATACAAGTAATGTGAAATGCTGGGCATACTGTTACCGCCTCCATTCTGGCTTGAATACAAATATGCATCTTGAGAGGATGCATAGAACAATAAAATATATATACTTGCGGGGCAAGAAGAATAAAAGGCTTGATACATGTGTCTTCGCCTTAATGAATTTTATAAGAGATAAAGTTTTTGATCGTCTAATCAGTTTAAACAAGGGTAAATTAACGTCTAAAATCAGCGATATAAGAAAACGTCACAAGTCATCACTAGAAATATCCGACAATATGGTTGTTTCAGCAGGGAATGGAACCTGGGCAATACAATCTACAAGGAATTATGAACTCTACAATGTAATAGAAAATGACAAAAACTGCAATTGTAATCTGCGATGTTCCGAATGTGATATATGCATACACTCATATATATGTTCCTGTATTGACTGTGCAATTAAATGGAATATATGCAAACATATCCATGCTATAAGCAGAATTGTATTAACAGAAACTCAAAATCCATCCGAAAATATTCAAAATGAGCATTTGCCAAATTACGAAAATAATATATTAGAAACAAAGAAAATAGTGAGTGACCTAGCCTCTAATACGATTATAGAAATTGTGCCATCAACTTCTCAGTTAGATCAATTTTTGATAAAGAAACAAACATTTATAGACACAGTGGTACAAATGTTAAACGAAAATATAAAGTCAGAAAAAGATCTAGCCCTCACTCAAAAAGTAATAAAACCTCTTCTTCCATTATTATCAGCAGCATCAGACAAGTGTAAAGCAACACTTCCCAAAACTGTTACTGTTGAGCCATCAAACAAAAACATTTCTCCTCAACGAATTTATAAAACAAGAAAAGTTTCTAAAAAAGCCAGGGGTGGAATGTGTAAACCCACCGAAGAAGAGAGTGAAGTTCTTGCTAATAATTTCATTAATATTGAAGAAAGATTTGAAAATAATTAATAATGCTATAATTTTAAGTCAGCTACTAAAAAAGTGTAATATGTATTTCTATATTGTATTACAGATCATACAGTCATATTGCATGCATAATCTATTACTAGAATATTAGTATTATTACTATATAATACTTAATTGATGTTTGGATGTTAGTTTGGGTAGGTAGGTACTAAGGTACCTACGTATTTGTTATTTTTCTACTTATACCAAAGTTTACGGAATAACCTATGAGCTAGAATGATTATCATAATTCTGCTATAATACTGTTGTGTAAAAATATACTTAGCTAATTAATTAATTAAACCTGATAAAAAATATTTATTTTAGTAGGTACCTACTAATAAAAACATAACCAAGAAATTCTAAAGCCCTTTATTTCTCCAAGTTGATGAATATGGATCATAATTCATTATTATCGAATTTTGAATTAGCTGTTGTATTTAACCAGAGAATATTATATTTACAATATTCTTTGATTTAATTTCAAATTTATTTCGAAGCTTCTTGCGCATGCCCGAGCTGCTGCTCTGCTCCTTCAGACCCTGTCTGTATCCGCTTGTAAATCAGACTACATATTGACCAATTTTCATTGCAATCGGTCCCTTTCATGTTGGGGGGACCATTATTAGTGACTTCGTACTACTTATTACACTGAGAGAAACATATTATAACATTCATACATGACATGACACTAAAACCCGCACGGGAAAAAAGTATTTTTAAAAATGGCAAAATATTGTAATGAAAAGGTAGTTGAATGCATGTTTTTGTGAACCAAACCAGTAGTAAATATGTATATAAAGTCAATGTAAGCATATAAAAAACTAAACAGAAACGAAAGTTAAGCGAAAATATCGCCACACATTCGTATCAGAAAAGTGAGGTTGACAACTATACTACTTGTAAAACGCATGCGCACTGAAATTCGGTGTTGCAGAAGCCTTACCTTCGCTTCTGTATAAGCTCCCTCTTGTGTGGCAATAAACCGCGTCTAGCCACTGTTAGGTATTTAGGTTTTACTATTTAAAAAATATGTGTTTATTGATGTTTGTCAGTTGTAGTGTTGTAGATAAATTGTTACCTATAAGGGAGACTGGAAGAAACATATAAAAGTAAATAAACAAAACGTCCAGTATAATTCTCAATTTTCTAGTTCTAGTCTAAGTTTCGTTTTTCATTTTCAGGTTTAGTTTGAAAATTTTATTAAATTTAAAAGCCAACAATTATTTGCCTTGCATTCCCAGAACAATAAATTGATACCTATTTAATACTAACGAATGCACTACCCAGTACTAGTTCAAAGTATAGAGTTTGACATTGATACTAAATTAAATTACGATACCGCATTAAGGTACGAGTCGGATTCGGATTGGGTCGGATTCTTCTGATATTGATACTTAGTAGCGATTACTTTTTCAAGAGGGTATAAAAAAATTTCGATTCTCTGTATCAAATACCAAGTAAAGAATTGATAGTATCTGCACATGCATTCAACCTGCGACCTGAACAGAGTATGCATATGTAAGGAATAAGGCAGAAAATCTATTCAATCAAAAGGTTTAACGCACAATACTTTTACATTAATATCATCAAGTTTTCTGTTTAGTTAGTTAATGAAAAACCTTCCATAACAAAAATGTTATAAATAATAATCCGGAATCTATGTAGGTACTTACCGGGTTATTATTTATATGAACAATTCCACATTTGGGCCCCCTTTTTTAGGGTTCCGTACCCAAAGGGTAAAACGGAACTCTATTACTAAGACTCCGCTGTCCGTCCGTCTGTCACAAGGCTGTATCTCATGAACCGTGATAGTTAGACAGTTGAACTTTTCACAGATGATGTATTTATGTTGCCGCTATAACAGCAAATGACAGAATAAAATAAATATTTAAGGGTGCTCCCATACAACAAACGTGATTTTCTTGCTCGTTTTTGCTCGATAATGATAACGGCAACAGGTAGACGCTTGAAATATTCACAGAATATTTAGTTATATATTCACTTTAAAAGTAAATAATGAAATCAAAATAAAACAAATATTTAAGGGGGGGGGGGCTCCCATACAACAAACGTGATTTTTTTTCTCGTTTTTGCTCGATATTGATAACGGCAACAGGTAGACGTTAAAACAGAATAAAATAAATATTTAAGTGGGGCTCCCATACAACAGACATGATTTTTTTGCCATTCTTATAAATAATGGGACGGAACCCTTCGTGCGCGAGTCCGACTCGCACTTGGCCGGTTTTCCATTATTCTTTTATGAAAGTGTACATAGTAGGTTTATTATTACATCATTAACATAAAGAAATCGACCATTGACAAAATAGTAAAACATTGACCAAAATAGTAATAAATAAATAAACAACCCACCGACAAATCTCATAACATAACCTTTAACTAGACTTTTTAAAGCTCATCTGGCCTGGGGCCTGGCGCTCTTGTTAGAAAGGTAAAGAAAGGGGTAAGAAATGTTAAACTAATACGCGACGTACGTCCATGGAAAGCAGACATTTTAGCATTTTATTTTCAAGTCTTTTGTATATTTAACTCATAGGTCTAAAAAAAATATTTAAGTGGGGCTCCCATACAACAGACATGATTTTTTTGCCATTCTTATAAATAATGGGACGGAACCCTTCGTGCGCGAGTCCGACTCGTACTTGGCCGGTTTTCCATTATTCTTTTATGAAAGTGTACATAGTAGGTATATTATTACATCATTAACATAAAGAAATCGACCATTGACAAAATAGTAAAACATTGACCAAAATAGTAATAAATAAATAAACAACCCACCGACAAATCTCATAACATAACCTTTAACTAGACTTTTTAAAGCTCATCTGGCCTGGGGCCTGGCGCTCTTGTTAGAAAGGTAAAGAAAGGGGTAAGAAATGTTAAACTAATACGCGACGTACGTCCATGGAAAGCAGACATTTTAGCATTTTATTTTCAAGTCTTTTGTATATTTAACTCATAGGTCTAAAAAAAATTTGGGCTTGAATTGTACAGAAATTTATTTTATGTTTGACGTATAATAGGTTTAAATACTAAGAAATACCCAAAATCTGAGAAATTCCAGTCTGAAAATCACTCTTTTGAGTTTCCCATAAGAAATACATGGCAGTAAAATTTGCTGAAGTGTGTTTAGGAACCCATTTCAAATTTCGCGCCCGGATTTTCCATACCTAACTAATATGGTCATATTCACATATTATATAATCACATATTTATCTTATACCATGCCCTATACCTAAATCTAATACTTTCCGAGTTATTTGGCGTCCTCTAACGGCTAAATACAGCAAATTTGGAAAAGGCAAAGTAAAGTATTAAATTTATGTGTGATATATTTAATAAAAATTATTCAGAACATTAATCAGAATCGACAGAAACATTATATAAATGGTTTTCCAATTTAAAATAATAGAAGGAAAAATAAATATTTTTTATCTCATGCACACCTGGCATGGTACATGATCACCACCTGGTACAATTCTGTTGCTATTTGAGTAACCTCAGTGAAAGGAATTTGGATTCTGAGTTCAAAGTCAAAATTCTGAGTTTAAAGTCACAATTCTGAGTTTGAAGTCAGAATTAAACAAAAATATTATGTAACCCTTCTACGCCTTCGTACAAATTTGATTAGGTACCTATCTTAATATATTAGTGTAATACCTAGCCATATTTTAAAAACATTATTTCAGCTAGGATGTACGATGTAAGTACCTATATTTTATGTATAATATTTTTTTCTTTTTAATTTGTTTAATGTCTACATTATTTTTTTATAACCGTGTCTTATAATAATTATTGTAGCCTTTTCCTTGAAATAACATTGTTGCTATTCATACACTCACATTTGAAACATTGCTTATAGAGAAACATTTCCTATTGTCAATGCTGATTAAGTAAAATATAAATATTTTTATATGGTTGGTTTATAAATAAGAGTATTATTTATTTTTATCGTCAGCAATAGGTAGTGGCACAGTAATAGGTATATAGGTATATAGGTAGCTCTGGTAGTGGTGTTATTTACGTGAAAATAAACTAATATTGCATGTCAGGGTCATTCTTAAGTTAAGATCACCTCATATTATATGGAAATTAACATTAGTAGGTATTAGAAATACAAATTGTTATTTGGTCATTAAATTCGGGAACCAAGAGAAGAGTAGGAAAGTACCACATATGTATAGTAGTTTATAAATAAAACCACTTATATGCCAGGCATGTAAATCTGATAATTAAGAGTAGGTACCTATAGCCTACAATTGCACACATGATATACCAATTACAGTGGCGAGCAGTTGGAAGTACACGATTTTATTTACTTCATGTAATTTGATGTCAAAAATGACTTCCTGCTATTAACATCAGCGCAGGCAATGTGGTGTTTTTGTATATACATAGGTATTAGTTTTTACATAGATAGGTTTATGTAAAATATAGGGTTGTGCTCCGCTCTCTGCCTTGCCCAGGATTATCGCGCAAATATTATTTTCAAAAAACCATCTGATATACCTAGCCCTTGCTGTATTTTATACAAAACCTCATGAGATCATTTTTTTGAAATAATGTGACAATTATTACACTAATAATAACAATAATCTCCATAATTTTTTTTTTGAGAATGAATAACCTGGTACGTAATGTATTTCGTGTATTTTAATTTATTTATTGTGTTGGGAGAAAAAATGTCAAAGCAGTCCGGGATTTTGATATTTTCAGTATATATTATACAATTTAGATACCACTTATATCTTATATATAGTTAGCAATTGGGGACAAAATAACAGATGACATACTACCATAGAACATGTTTTCTTTGTTTTTCTACAAAACTTAAACAGTATTAACTTACTCTCCAATGCCCATCTTTCATGTCCAGTCATTCCTTCTAATACGAATGTGGTGTCCCGAACGCAGTTTGCGTTTTTCAATTTTTTTAACACTTCGTTGACTATTTGAAGGTTTTGGGGGAAGTTCAGGAGTACGTTGCTACTGGGATTAATATTGTTGGCCGATATGGAATCTTCAAACGCGTTTTCATTTCCTGTAATACCCGTTACATTTTCTTCCGCTGAGATATCTTCTTCCTGCATATCTCTTTCTGGAACAAAATGATAATTAACTTAATGAACCGATATTATACGAGTTTTTGTCTACCAGTAAAAATGAAAACACTGCAAGGTATTCAGACTGCATGGTAATAAATGTCTAGCTAGTATGCTTTGTGTTTTTAAAACGCCTCGTATATTTTTTTTTGGTTCTCTTTTAGTATATTTATAATACCAGCAATATCTATAGTTTTTGATTTGGCGTATGATGAGATTGCTAAGTAGAGTAAAGAACCAAAACGTGCGTCCTTTATCGTTTTTTTAAAATTAATTTGAATAATTTGAAGGAAGGTTTTATTTCTCTTACATGTTTAAAATTCAAAATAGATGTAGTTTACTACTCTGCATGACTAATGTTTGACACTAAAAAATTGTTGTATTTTTTTAATGGTGTGGGACTTATTTTATATTGTTTATAAAATAGTATCTAGTTAATAATAATTATTGCTATGCAAAGAATTTCATCATTGAATTCATTATTGTGTTAAAAATTAAGGTTATATTTTATTTTTAGTGGTTTAAAACGCAGAATTAATAGATCATGCGACTTACCTGAAGGAAGATTGAACCAAATTATGAGTTTTGTCGATTCGAAGAATTACTACTTGTAGTCGCAATTTATCGCCGCGTTACCTCGAACTTTGCCATCATTTCAAAAAAAATTACAAAAGTTTGGTTGAGGGAACGGAAATATGTTTTATACTAGAGCGAATATTTTTTTAAATAAAAGGTCAAGATAAAGTAATAGTATATTATTCAAGGAGCATATAAAAATGGCTGTTATTCACGGGGGCGAATTTTACGACAGGAGCCATAGGCAAGTGTCGCAAATTGCCCGGGTGACTAATAGCCTGTTATATGCGAGTAAAATACTTAGTTTATCCACGACTACCAAATAATATAACTAATAATAATAAGAAGAAACATTTTCAGATTTGTTTAAATGGACGTAACTCTATTTTTTCTGCTTATAACAGAAAACAATGGGCTTATTAGATATTAAATCAACATAAAAATACAGTAGGTATCTATTATATATATATATATATATATATATATATATATATATATATATATATATATATATATATATATATATATATATATATATATATATATATATATATATATATATGAATATATATATATATATATATATATATATATATATATATATATATATATATATATATATATATATATATATATATATATATATATATTATATTAATTCTATGTAATGAAATGCTACAAACCCAAGATTACTTTTCACAAAACAAATATGAATAGCAAAGAATTTCAAAGCTAATATATATATATATATATACATATATATATATATATATATATATATATATATATATATATATATATATATATATATATATATATATATATATATATATATATATATATATATATATATATATATATTTGTAAACGCATTGCATAGCAAAGCATTTAACTCCGTAACAAACTTCACCAATATGGCGATCATAATAATCTTTACAAATGCCCCACATTAATTATATTGGATTATATTGGCAATGATAAGGTAATAACGGCAAGATGGTAAATAATCTCAATACTTGATGACCATGTTTTTTTAGTTCATCTATGGCATATCTTGTGGTCTGTTTATATATATATATATATATATATATATATATATATATATATATATATATATATATATAAACAGAGAGTTTATATATATATATATATATATATATATATATATATATATATATATATATATATATATATATATATATATATATAACAGAGAGTTTATATATATATATATATATATATATATATATATATATATATATATATATATATATATATATATATATATATATATATATATATATATATATATATATATATATATATATATATATATATATATATATTTGTAAACGCATTGCATAGCAAAGCATTTAATTTTTATTGACATTAATTAAGCTTATTTTTGATTTCTATGTTAGAATTGATTATTTCCGTGGTTATAAATTTATAATGCCCAAGGGCGTTACTTCTCATTTAATGTACCTCAAAATAGTAGGACATTAAAAAAAATAATGGACCCTTGCTACCACTATCTTCGGTCCATGAGAGCTGATGCCTTAAAAATAAGTGTAAGAGCATAATCCATATGAAGGAATAGTCTATATCTGGTAACCCATCTTAGTAGGTACTCTAGGAAAAACACGCAACAGGCGTAAGTTGAAAACGAATTATGTTCATGACACGGTGGATGATGGAGTTAAATCTGAACTTCGTTATATTGTGTATACCTACTATGAAAGAAGAAGAAAAAATTACAATTAAAACAGTTAATGAAATAGTGAAGCAAGAGGCTATCTTAGACGTTTCGGATAGGAGTTTGCGGCGTATTTGATAGAATATTGGCTTTTCTTTTACAGAGGAAAATAACAGACGTTTTGGGAACGTGAAGTACGTTACGATGAAGTTGAACCGTTAATTATTAATTTGGGTTGAATGTATGAAGATGATGATAATGACGACGACGATGATGATGGAATTTAGTGATTATCATATATTTTTCCTTTCTAATACTTATATTAAATAATTCACTTGTTTTATTAAATACACGTTTTTACTTTAATTTATAGTCATTTACATTTACAAATTATTATTAAATAATCGGTTTTGACATCACAATAAATGGTGTCTATATTTTACAATAGATGTAGTTTCCCCGAGAGCAGGTTCTTCATTATTTTTTTCATTTTATTTTACGAACAGTCACGTTTCTGCTCTAGCTTTACATTTATGCGTTCGGCGCTGTAACGACTGCCACAGAAGTTACAGCTGGTAATTATTGTCTAGTAATTTCTGTGGTCTGTACTCCTCTATTACTGATGACCTGGCGTACAAATATTTATTTTTTAAATATAAATTAATAGTAGAGGTAGATCAAGTCAGTAATTGTCGAGCTGTGACTTTTTTATCTATGGTGATATATCTAAGAGTACCTAAGTGCTATGATAGCCTTCAACTAACCATCTATCACCTCCGGAAAAATCCAAGCAGCCGATAAAATAAAAATCCATCTGTATATATCTCCTGGATGAGAGGCCATTTAATTCAGGTAATTTAAATTAAAGGAAGAGATGATATACAAAAATCAGTGAAAAATTTCAATACCTTCAAATTGCGCCAGCTTTATTCTGGTGCCGCTTTCCTAAGAAATAGGGATGCGCAAATTTTCTAAAATATCAATGTCGACAGCTTTTGATACATGGAAATTTAATCATGCTGCCTCCTATGCAGCAATGAAAATAATGTTATTGTACTTGATTGAAGTACTTGTTGTTGACCGTGTCGTCGATAGAATAAAGTTAATCATCAATTAAAACGAAAAACGTCGTTAACCGATAACATCGTTAAATGTCGACAAAATAAATTCGATGTGTAAATATCGAAACCATAAAAAACTGTTTAGAACTGCTGTATAGCACATTAATTTCATCCGTAAAAAGGCCATACAAACCTCGGAGGAGAGTAATGGTATTTGCTTACTTAGGTAATGATACTATTTACTTAGGTAATGATAATAAAATATAAAGCCATAGAAATGTTAAAGTGAAGAAGTGATGTTTTGCGTAAAACAAGAAACCCAGAAAAATGAAGACTGGGTGTACATAGGGATGTAAAAATTAAGTACCTACTTCATAAAAAAATTACTATCGAGTTTCAAGCCTGCAAAGTAAGAAATTACAACAATGAAATTTTTGAGAAATTAAAATAATTTATACTAATATGCTCGTGCAAGTTCAAACTAATATTCGTATTATATTTCAAATTATGCCTCTTTGACAGTTACCAAATTTTAAAATTTTCTGACATTTCGATTCCTCTCTGCTAAAAAGGTATACCATATTTCAATTAGAAATACTGCCGTATTATAATAAAATATACATTAAAATTAAAATAATAAAGTAACACTTAAAAAAAGTTTCTGTGGAAAAAAAACTGATAAGCATGAATATGTTGTATATGTGCACATTTGAATATTTCTTAAATATAAATTAATGAAGCATTAATAAGTAATAATTAATGCAGATACTGGTGAAAATCGTTTTTGAAAATAAAAAGGTTTTCTGTATAGTGCACAATTTTTGACAAGCACGTATAAGATTATGAATACGCCTTTGTCTCAACGCAACTAATTAGCGAGAAAAAACTACGTACTGTAAGATAATCTATTAATTTTTTATTAAATATTGTAACATTGTTGACGTGCTAAGTTGATATAAACTTAGCAGGGCAACTTGTCATTTAAAATACATTGGTATCAACATCGACATTAATCGATCGCAAATAATTGTCGACTAAAAAAATAAGTGATTAAATAATAATTAATAATTAGACGGTCTATCAATATTAAATATTTTTTTATTCCAGTTGCCCTGCTAACTTTACATCAAGTTAGCAGGGCACTCCAGTTAAGCAAATTGCAGCTTTCATTCATGACATAAATTATATATAATCGAACGAAAACTATTTATTGTATGTAAGAAATTTATAATATAAACTGTTCGGCATTCTCAGATCAGTAATTTTAACCATTAATTAATTCCATTTCTCTCTTAAATTAATCAGATTAACAAAAATTGTAAATTTAAAAAGCAAGTAAGTATAAATTAAAATGGCATATTTAACTGAATAGGAGAAAATTGACGTAGTTATTAATGATGATTGAATATGGTGATGTAAGGTGACTAGTTAAAAAAATGGGAAACGGGTGGTGTAAAGGATTTACTTCGACAACGGGAGACCTCAAGTCGATAACAATATTAAATCAACTTTGCTAGGTCGAAACATAAATTATTATCTGATTACGATGTGATTATGAAAAAGTCAAATATCTGCGAAAATATATATTTTGAGGTATTAACGAAAATTAAGAAGACATTATTAACGGAAACTAAATAAAATTAACTTTTCATTTCAGACATAAAATAATGAAATTTTTTTTCATTTGAAAAAAATTTTAAAACGTACCTGAAAAATCATTAAAATGTTAATTGTGTGAAATATACACTTTTTTAAAATTTTTGATTAATTTTTTTATGTCATATCTCTTGTATGCATTGTTACAGAATATTTTACCGAAACTGCGCTAAACCTTGTCGCAGACATAATTTTCACATAACTCAGCAACGCATAATCGAAAATTAATAATCCGTATCTCGTTGGAAGGGAAATTTCACACAGCTTGTGAACATTTAAAAATATATAAGGTGTTGTATTAAATAAAACATTAATCATCTATTTGGGTATTCTGCCACTATTGAAAAAAATACAAATACAAAAATTAATAAATCAACCGATGCCGATGGATCAGGGATCAGGTTGGTTTTTGAAAAAAGTTTTGGGCTAATCAAGAAATCTCACACCAAAAAGCAGACTAACAATATAACAAATCACTTTAAACGTTTACGTTTCGAAAATTTACCCGCTTTCGTTCTCAAAACCTTAAGCACCACTGACACACAGTCTATTATGACAGTTTATAATTTATTTAATTTTTTAAATTACAAACTGTCATACTAAACTGTATGTCAGTCGTGCTTAAGGTTTTGAGAACGAAAGCGGATAAATTTTCTAGGCGTAAACGTTTAAAGTGATGGATGTTATATTGTTATTAATGTCGCTAATATCAATGTTACATAAAAACCAAGGTTCACTTCTTAATAGCAACTTTTAATAGGATATAACATGGCGTGTTTATTTTTTTATCTGACGTTTCGTATTCTTGCAACTATCATCAATTTAATTTCTTTAAATAGGACTGTTTGCGTGAGAGAGAGAGAGAGAGATAGAGAGAGATACACTGTCGGTTAAATTAAATTTCTTGGTTTGAAGTTACTAAAATGTAACATCAAAAACTGAACACCCTTTATATTATTGAATCGGTTTTAATTTTGGGATGTAAGTTAGTTTATGTTATTTTAAGGAAATCAAGAATTTTAGAAAATTGACCATAAAAAAAATTTTGAAGATTTATCTTAGCCGTGGGTGTTTTTATAGGAAATTTCACACTTTTTAGAGTATGGCTTAATTATGCAAGACGACTAACTAAAAAACATATAACTACATGTATATACGCAAACAGGTTGGTTTCGATAACTTTTGCGCTGCTGGGTATGCTGGGTATGTTGTGATAATAACACTTCACTTCTGAGAGATTATAATGTAAATTTGTGAATAGTTGTGGTGGGGTGCGATAGACAGAGATGCGCTCGAACATTATTGACTTTAAACTGACGCCGTTGATTGAAGTAATTTACAACATTAAAGATGTACGGTTAATTAAAGTTGTTCTCTAACGTATAATATATGCATAAATGCGGTTGGCATTCAATAGGTCAGTCACATATTTTTGTGTTTTCTTTGCATCGTCATACTCGATCCATCGGTGGTTTTGCCTCACTATGAACGAGTACCATAGTCCAGGATTAACACGTACGGCGCGTGTTAATCCTGGATTATGTTTAAGCCTGACTTATTTTGACATATTTGCATGCAAATGTTTAAGTCTGACTTATTTTGACACATTTGCATGCAAATATGTCAAAATAAGGCAGGCTTAAACATAATCGAGGATTAACACGCGCCGTACGTGTTAATCCTGGATTATGGTACTCGTTATGGCACTCGGCCATAAGGCCATATTGTGGACAATAGACGCTTTCATGATATTAAAGATTAAAGTCTCGTGAACTATAAATATGATTGAATTAATGTGTGGCATGTTTTTCTCGTACACTGTTTAATATGATTAATACGTTGTGGTACAACAAAAAACAAAATTGTTTTACAAAAGTAGAGGCTACGATTTATCCATTTAAGTCGAAAACTTTGCACACGAGATTTTTTGCTGCGTTACTGTGTTCGGTGCACCTAGTACAATGTGAAAAAACAAAAAACAACAAAAATCAATTTTGGAAAAAAATTTTGTATTTTTCGGAAACTGCATGTTAGGATATTGTTTCTATTGGTACAGTGTTCAGTACAACTAGTACAATATAGTACAACAACAGTAGGAAATAGATTTTTCAAGAACTGGGGGGCAAGTACGAACACATTTTCGTTTATTCTTTCGTTTATTCTTAGTACTTCTTAGTACATGCAGTATTTTGAAAAAGTTTTTACGATACACAGTAGTACAAAGTTGGTACAACCTAGTACAAGTAAAATGTTTTAGCTCCTCTTAAAGTAGGGGGCTAACTTCACATACATGTAGTGAAATGCTATTATTTTAATAAATAATATAAAATTGTCAGTGTGCAAATTTAAAGTACAGTTTATAATAATATTTAACAACTTTGTAACCCTGTTTTGAAACTTGTATTTTATTTTGGCCCTCTATTTTCAAAAAATTCATCAAAAAATATGAAATATATAAACATATTTCTGTTCTCTCAAATTTTATGTAAATTGACATTAAGAATCGAAATATAATTTTAAACGTAATTCATAATTTGCAAAACTTTTATAATTTTATAAGTTATTGCAAAACTTACTTAATTTGCAAAATTAGTATGGTTCCAGTGGGAAAAAGAGGTTGCAAACTTGAGATACGTATAATTTATGAAGGAACACATGACACCACTTTTGCAATTTTTTTGAAAAAGAGCATTTTGATATTTTTCAATTTCTATAATCTTCCGGACTTGCAAATGGGTTGCAATATGGGATTTAGTTTTAGTAGTATAACTCTAACCTTGTGTTAAAATTGGAAAATTTGTGGGTATATTTTTTGTCTTGAATGAAATACAAAATTCTGTAATTCCAAAGAACATCGGGGTTCGTTGGAATTAGTTGCATTCGGTTTTCTCACACAGAGAATTTTGGCGCGAACAAAACTTTATAGGAATAGTCTGACCCACAAAATAATAATTTTGGAATATCCTGTTGTTAATTGCTTCTAACAAATAAATCACTGTAATTACAATAAGTTGTATATAATTATATTTTAATATATTGTGAATTATTAAGTATGTTTTTCTATTATATTATCGTAAAGTAAAATTCCAAGAGAGCAAGCAATAATATAAACAAGAATCCGGAATTCAGATTTTATAAACAGAAACTTTTATACTTAAAAAATTATATTCTTGTTATTTTGAGTTGCTATACAATGGCTTTATCTTTTTTGTATATTTTAAATTTTAATTTGTATATTAAATTTAAGCAACATGTGTGTCAAAATAAGTAATCAGTTTAAATATAATTATATTGTCACTTAAAAACAAAAAAAACTAACGTAAGTTTTTTATTTCTAATTTATCTACTAAAGAACAATATTTTTTGCGGTATTGCAATTTTTTAATAAACACATTTTCAACTACAACTACCCTTTTGAAAATTGAAGAAATTCATTGTCACCATGCACATATATCGAATTTCAAATAGTTACCTGTGGTTTCATCATTGTCTTGGATGATCGTGGCTGCCATCATCCTGGTAGTTCCATTTTCACCCTTATTTATTTTCATCACATTAGTGTCATTTTTTTGGCCACTTGCGAAAACTAAACTCAAACTTAAAAAGCCTAACGCCAAAAAATATATTTTCTTTCTAACTGTGGCTGTCATTGTTTATAAGAAGCGTGGATTTCGCGGAACTACGTTGGAATTTGATGTTGCCGCGTTTTCAAGCCATCATAGAACCACATGTAGAAAGAGGGGCATGTGTCAGCGGTTTCTGCGTTGGCTGCTGGCCGTTTTCTTGATTACTACCGTGTTACTACCTGTTTATAGTGTTTATGCTTCCTCCATGGTCGTTGGTCGTTAACTCTGTTTTTTCCGCATACCCATGCATTTCCTTTCGCGGCGTCCCCGAATCGTTACAGTTTACGACGAATATAATAATTATGTCACATTATAGTTTTATTGCGTTTCGTCGTTTTTAAAAATTCAATTCGGAATCAGAAGTTTCAAACGGCAATTATTGTACTCGTTTCTGATGTGGCATATTTGTCACTATTCCACAAGACCATTTTTGTAAATATAAAAAGTAGGTATTACATCATTGACTGATAATTTATTTCTAATTTGTTACAAAATAAAATTTGTGTAAAATTTTGTTGTTTCGTGTTTTTCTTTAAAAAAAAGTGCCGTTAATAAATATTGCTATAGCTCCACCGTGAAATTGATTTAGATGATTTAGTTCTATCATTTTATTGGACTCTCTTCGGAATTAATTTCGATTAATCGATGATTAAAATAATTTTTCTAAATTTGACAGGTAAAGTGAGACTTTTCAAAACCCTTTGACGTTAGGAAACGTCTTACTTTTCACAACCAGTTACGAAAAGTAAAATATTACGTAACTGGTTGTGTAAAGTTCATTACATAGTAGGCAGGTTATTTAGACCTGACAAGCTATGAAAGTGACGAGCTATCACACCGATACAACCATAGACATATTAATACGTCTATGGTTACAACCTACTGGATTGTTTTTAAAAGTATAAAATTCAGAGTATTCTTCTCATAAAATATATTCATATATTGGTGAAAATTAGAAAAAATCTTGTATGAAACACGTTGGGAAACACTATTTTGTGTAACTCGCATCCTTTTGCGGAAATCTGCTTGTTACACAAAATAGTACTTTTCCCAACTGGTTACATAAATAGCTATTCTCGCAGGACATTATCTCTCATTGTATCGTTCGACATACAAATTTCTAACCGCAACTATACGTTTTTTATATTCCCCATAAATAATATAATTAGCAATCCACGTTTGCATGTGTTGTTTGTGTTGTGTAAATTTGTTGCATTTTGAACAAAATCATCAGAATTTTAATAAAAATACTGGTAAACCAACCAATGTTTGACAAGCTAAAATAGATATTTATTGTATAAGTGTTTTAGATAGCGTTTTATCCACGCAAGAAATTTAATTTTCTGAGTGGAGAAAACGCGACTAAAACACGAATGCTATACAACAGGTGTCGAGTCTGACACCTGCAACATATTACTGTTGCTGGTGTCGGACTTAACAGTCGCGCCCTCTTTTTTTTCGGATAACACAATTTTACTTTGATTCGACGCATAATCTTTCAATTAAAATAAAAAAATGAATTTTGCGATGAAAAATCGTAACCGCGAATGAAGTGTCTGCACCGAAGAACTGCCAAAAATAACTATTCACACAGGAACAAACTTTATTTCGTACATCAAGACGTATACAAATGTAATGTTATTGATGGTCAGCGCAGCTGGCCTTTTATATGAAATAAATACAAGCATGCATTTGCTGCGTCGGTATTTTGGTGCCTTCATTGTGAGACATGGTAACATAACGTTTAGTTTATGTTACGAGATATAAACCAAAGTTAAAGTAAATATAATTTATAAAGTATACAATGTCATAACTCCTCCATCCTTAAAACGGCAACCGTGAGGTAGACGTCTCTGCTGGCGAAGGTGTGGAACCTCTAGGCGTGAGACCTCTAGGCTTCTGGAGCTTCGAGAGCAGACCATATATCTGCTTTTTATATCATGTGAAAATAATAAATGTATGGCATAGCATTAATCCTGAAATAGACAGGATAGTCCATAGTGAAATTGTAGATTGGTCATCTGCTTGATCCAATAAGATAGCATGATTGTATATCTGCGGGAGTTCAGCCAACTTACTCACTACATCTACTATAGTTGTAGTGGTTGTGTATTGATTGGATGATTAGTATGTGGTACCATCTTTAGTAACTCAATCAGGATCCATTGATGTAATTGGTATTTGATTGAAATATTTCATCATTAATTTTGATGGAATATCTTTCTGGGATAGTTATTAGTTTGCTTTGGTAGTTTTCCAGTACTCCATCGACTGTGCAGGCTTTGTGGACAGTCAGAACATCTGGGGTCAAAATCTGGAGATGGTTTCGGCTGATTTGTTCAATTAATGGCTCTTGGAAATAAACATGGATATGTTTACAATAGTATTCTTGTATTCTTTCCTTATAGGATATTTGGTAGGCAAGACTTTTTGTTAGGTGATAACTCGTTCGGGCATATAGAGATGTTTTCGATCTTAGGGCAGGCTTCATTCCTCATCATGTGTGTAGATGTACCAAGTATTAGGATTGGTTTAGGAAGTACAAGCCCAGCAAACACTAGATCTATGGCCCGCTGTAAAACCTGCAAATGTTGCCGACATTGGCAAGCAATGGCCCGCTGTATGTGCATTTCGTTGGCCCTGTTTTGAAATGAAACAGCGGCCAACCAATAAGGGCCAACATATTTTAAGCAGTGGCAGACATACATAATTAGGTATTAATTTCACTTACTGCCGACGTTAGATATTCGATGATTTATGGCATTTAACCGCTATACTACCAGCAACCATCATTGTTGTACATTAAACCATCAGCGGTTAATGGTCATTTGTATGACATTCATTATGTGTGTATATATATATATATATATATATATATATATATATATATATATATATATATATATATACACATAATGAATGTCGTACAAATTATCATTTATATCTATATGAAATATTATTTGATTTTCAGGTGCTTTCTCGTGTGGTTGATATGCTCATTGTTGAATGGCAGATGTGTCTTTCGTGATACGCATCTGCCATTATCAGGTGTCTCCTTAGCTGACTTCAGTTAACTATAGAAGCCATAGTAAGCGACTATTATATCAATGATAACCTTATGGCAAATATGACCTTATGCAAATATGAATATATGTTGAAATGTCGTTTAGACAACCATAGTCCCTCTGGGAGTCTATGTGGGAAAGCACCCAGAAGTCAAACAATTATACTTCTGTCAGCGCTCGAGAACCTGAAAAACAGATAAGGTATAAATGAAAACAAGAATTTTAAGAAATACATTTAATATATTCATTAGGCTTGAATAATATATAAGCTGCAAGCTTGAGAAATGACAATGCCGCAAATAATAATTTATAAAGTCTTCTGTCGCCTCACCCTTCCACCATCCCTGTCACACAAAACCATTACTTCACCACAGCCTCGACTTCATCCTCAGTTGCATTTGCACAAAGAGTCTTTATTGACACAACTTATTTCTATCATTGTTTCTTATCATTGACGCTTAGTAAATGTACACATTTTAGGCACCACTTTGCCATTGGGCCCTAACGGTAAAAAAGGCCCCGATTATATCACTGCATCGGAGGCACACTTTATATGAAGTTTAAATCATCTGGAGATGAGTTAGTAACAGTCTTTATTGACACAACTTATTTCTAGGTTATAATTTCATTACATCCAAAAAATTATTAATACATAAGGTATTTATCTCTTAAGACAAATCAATTATAATGGGGAAAACGCAGTAAATCAATAATCCGTACCACTTACCTTTTATTTTTCGACATCACACCAATTACTTACTAATAATTAAAAATTAAAAGCACAACACGCTTTGGTTCTGACGATGACTCATGTATTCCATCCACAGATCTATTCACATCGCAAGCAAGATGGTTGATTCGTTTCCTTCCGCTCCACCCACGAACAAGTCAAATGTTTGGCGCGAAATATAAAAAAAGTGTACTAAACGAGGTTTAGTCTTTTAGCGTACGTAGGTCCAATGAAATATATACCGTATTATAAATGCATAATAAACAAATATCGCCGTAACAGCAGGCCACTGCTTTAAAAACTACGACTGAAAGAAAGGTATATTTCAAGTGTGATCGCCGCGTTATTGCCGCGTATAGTTTCCGCTTCTGATGCTTTGCCGCCGTTTACGACTATTATCCAACCGTTGGCCGTCATTCTCATGTTTGCTGGGAGGGTAAGATTTTTGATGGGGAATGCGTATACCTATGTGAGAGCTTAAAAATGATTGTTTCATTATGATAGGTACATAAATTGAAAATATAATTTTGCCATCTAGAAAATTGACTTCTATTCCTAATAATTGATAATAAGATTGTGATTAATAAATTGTATTACATACTTTTTCTTATAAAGTTGAGAATGTGTATTTTCGGTCTCTTTCCGATTAACGAAATGTCCCCCTTTTCTATAACATAGAAATATAACATTTTCACGTTCACCTGGTACATTTAGTGTGTATGCGAATCGATATTTAACATCAAGGGGACTTCCTGAAGCATATGCTTTGAGTCTATCCGTGGTTCCAGAGGCAACGTACCAAATAGCAGCTCCCTGGTTCGTTCCAGCTTCCAGTCTTCCAGGCGTCCAGCTTCCAGTCTTCTCTCTTATTATTTTAACCCTTGAGCCTAAATCTATTAATACTGTCATGGAGTCTTATTATTTTAACCCTTGAGCCTAAATCTATTAATACTGTCATTGTTACTCCGCCTTCCATATATTCGATTAAGTCACCGGTAAGGCTATTTTGACCTTGAGTGTTGCTATTGATCTTAAAGCAATCAAAACTGCTGATGGTCTCTTCCGTGTCTTGTTCCTGGTTTTCATCCGCCACAAAGTGTTCTAGATCTAAACCGCTTGTAACTCTGGGCTGGTGCTGAATAAAATGGTGTTTTGTTTGTCTCACGGGTCTTTGTCTCACAGTATGCTGCGAAATGTCCTTGGAAACCACATTTGCGACATTTTGCCTCTTTTGCTGGGCTTTTATGTTGCTTTATGACCAGGTTTGCCATACCTTAGACATAGGTCAGCTAATCTAGTTTGCCTTCCCACTTTATTTACCGTATATGTACCGGTTGATCTACTTGGTCCGTTTGTGTTAGCATTCCTAGCTGGTGATTGGTTGGCTTCTTGTTCATATACCTGACACAACTCAATGACCGCTTCTAGCGTTCGCTCTTTCTCTAGAAGTTTCTTTTTCACGTCCAGCGGTCGATAAGTTTGTCGTTCATATTTATTTCCGCGGCTTCGTTTTCAATTTTTGCAAAAGAAGGCTTTGTTTAAATATTTATAAAAACTTGGATGAAAAACTCCTTCTTCTTTCCTGATGTTCCGAAATCCGTGACGTTCAAAAGCTGAATTATGTTTGGGTGAGAAGTATTCAGATACCTTGTCAATAAGCGTTTTAAAAACGTCGTTATTTGACGAAGGGTGCTACAGCTCCGGGTAAGCCATAGGCAATTTCTTGCAACTGTGCACCTACTAGATGTAGCACACAGTCTACACTAGGCGCTAACTGCCCTCTCATGTTGTTACTCATGTGAGATCTTTCTGAGACACAATCAGAATCATCCATTTTATACCGCGTCAGTATTAAAATATCATCCCCCATCAGAAAAACTTGTAGATTACTTTAAAGTATTATTTGAGAAAGGACACTCTCCTTGTACAGCATTAGGTGTTTTTAAAGATATGTTGTATTAAGAGAACGGTGATAAATATCAGGAAGTTGTTGCAGATGGACAGAAATGTCCAACTCGAAAGTGGGTATATGATTTGTACTATAACATATTTAAAATTGCAATTTGTTCATCTATAATGAAAAGAGTGCATCAATATATAAAAGTGTATCAATACCCTTTGTTTACTCTCTGAAATTCAAATTGATCTAACCTAAAAGCAGACCTGCTAAAAGCCCAACGATTATAGACTAAACAGGATTGCTTATCCCCATAAGCGGAACGTTAGACAAATCTCGTAGGCCCCCACCACGCTTTTGACGTCAGCGGATACGTACGGCGTAGGTTCATTGCCCCACCGGTGTATTTCCCGGCGTTTGTGTAGTGTCATTTGTACATTAACATCGTGCCTAGAGAAGCCTAGCATCAATTTGGAATCGACCATTGGCGCAAAAGGATGCCGGCCGAACTTAACCGCTGACGTCAGATCTTGTCTAATAACACGTGGTCAATAAGCAGTCCTGTTAGTCTATAATTCTTGCTAAAAGCCCACCTTAAATCTGTGCAATATAGTCACATGACGCATTTCAGTCAGTAGAATAGCACCCATTCACAAGACCTGCACGTTTGGAAATCTCGCTAACCGCTCGGTCAAGTTTCTCGTAGCAAATGGTCGGTTGTCATGGAAACGGCACGCTTCTATCACTTGTTTTAAACGGGATTGCTGGCTAGCTCGACATAAGCCTTCGCCCCTCGCCCACAGTCGTACTCCACTCAAACGGTTGCTGTACACGTGCTGGTTCTTTTATTTTGTAGTATTGTAATATTAAAAATGAGGGTGTGTGATCTCATGAATTTAAACTTTAGGTCTCTGAATTTGACGGATAAGGTAAACATTAAAAAAACGAACGCCCTGTGGCTATATTGAATTTCAGTCGTGCAATCCGGATATAAAAATCGAGGAGGGTGTACGCGGAAGTGTGACGGAAGTATTTATGAAAAGACGTTTTGGTTGTGCGGATGTGAAGAGACAAATGCGTATTTTTGTGTTGTTTGTTTACTGCTCGGTGGCCATGCTAATTGGATGAAAGAACGGGTACCTATCTTATTTGAAGCAACTCGGCGAAAATATTAAAAATCATGCAAAATCGGCCAAGCATATGAATAATATTGTAAGCTTTCAGGTACTGGGCACAACTAATATAGCTTCTATATGGTATCAACGAAATGGTATCAAAAAACCCAAACGCCCCACCAAACAAAAATGCCCCCAGCCCCCGCTGTTAATGACACGTAAATTATTTTTTTTGCACGAACGTAGAAAAATATTGAATGTAAATCGTACAAAAAGTTTTTATTGCACTCGACGTGTTGTCTAATGTCAATGATAATGGACATGTCGTCCTGTGCAATAACCATTAACTTTGTGCACCTCTTGCATAAATAACTATTTTTTAACGCTATATCGTAAAAGACATTTATTTGACAGTTTCAATGAATCAAAACAATTTCATTATTGAGAAGTGAAAAATAAATAAAAAAGTGTGAAATAAAGAAATTTTATTTAACAGAGTGAAATAAAACTTAAATAAAAAACTTAAATTTATTTAACTTAGATTTATCGCAACTGTGTTTGTCGTGACAAGAACACTTTAAGAGATATTAATTTTAAATTTTAGATGTGTTATGTACTTTCTATGTACCTATCTTTCTATGTAGGTACCTACTTTTGCAACGCCGTCGTATGTAATTGCTAGCAGAGCAGTGGATAAGAGAGAGTACCGCATAGTTGCGGCCTTCCGCAATTTTTACTCCATCACATACTCGTGGCAAAGCTTAAACGTATTACTCTACAGTATTTACCATTTGCAAAATCTCTTTCTCTTTGAGTCATTATTTCAAAATACTATTTTCCATATTTCCATAAGTTATTATGGAGTAAATATGGCCGCCGTGTCGTAATTTGTCGGTTCAAACGAATGCGGTACTCTGTCTATCCACTGCTCTGTTGCTAGTTGCTAGGAATATTTCAGTGTGACGCTGATGAACAAAAGTCGTATCAGACGTGGTGTGATTGAGGTCGTATTATATTTCAGGTCCGTACCGACTACCCACCGTACTTACTACGACCAATTTCCCAAAATATGGTTTGATAAAACAGACATGATTAAATGTATTTTTCTAATTTTGACATTTAAAGTGACACTTTTCAAAACCCTTTGACGTTAGGAAACGCCTTACTTTTTAAAACCACAGTTACCAAACGTAAAATTTTACGCAACTGGTTTTGTGATAGTTATTTACATTCCATGCTGTGAAAGCTTACTTTTAGGTGCGAGGTGTATTTAAATTGCCGAGGCGAAGCCAAGCGCAGCTGATGCTATTTTATACCTCCGAGCACCTAAAACGGCTTTTGCAGCGTGTAAAGTATTAGAGTTTCCATTCTTCCGTCGATTTTATAATTTAATTTAATTTTAATTTAATAATTTAAACCTACCATGTTTTACTTTTTACCCTAGAAATTTCTTTCGCTTTCGCTATGCCTCTTTAAAACAAAAAAGTATACTTTCGTAGGGAATAAAAAGTACCTAACAAGCTACTAGGGCTATGAAAGTACCTAACAAGCTGTCACACCATTACAACCTACTGGATTGTTTTTAAAGGTATATAATTCAGTTTTCTTCTCATAAAATATAAAATTGGTGAAAAACAGAAAAAATCTTGTACAGAACACGTTGGGAAACACTTGCAGAAATCTGCTCGTTACACAAAATAGGTAAGTAGTACTTTTCCCAACTGGTTACATAAATAGCTGTTATATCTAAGTAATGTTGTACTTATGCAGTTAAAATTATCAACGAAACTTTCAAATCTTGTATTAAAGTTTTATATTGGAAATAAGACCTCCTATACCAAATTATTTGTAAATCCTTCTTTAGGCATAATTAATTGTTTAATTTAGCAACGCTTAGCCGCGTGACTTGACCGGTAAGATTTCGATCTTCGAAGTTAAGCAACGCGGACGTTTATTCGCACTTGGATGGGTGACCTAGGCAGGCTTGGGCGGACTGTGGCAGACTACCTGAGACCTGGGAACACTCAACACATCTGCCGCGGACGCATGGTTCCAGATAAGTAGTAATGAGAATGAAGACCAGAGTAATAAATCTCGGTAACTCACCATACTATCATACATGAAAATTGCAGACTTTGCCACCAAGCCACCCGTAATAAATAGGATGGTTTGAAGAAAAGTACTCAAGTAAAAATTAATTCACATTTTTCTAAATTATATTATTGTATATCCGACATCTATTATTATATACTTAGTAGTATGTCAGTAATTCAGTTCAGTAAATATGTCAATTAATATAGCGGAAAGTTGTAAGTATCGTTAGGTATATTTCCATAGGTGGTATATTATTTCGTAATTAAAACTCACTCAATTTAAATCGATTTTAACTGCTTAATAGTTTTGTAATATTACCAGTTGTTATACGCTTGTTCAGGAACAACTATACATCAACTATACATCACTATAAATCTAGATTATAGCTATATCTTATTAAAATTGCGAGAAACCCGCATCCTGGTCCTTTTTAATGAAAAACAAATCATAAATCATGAATTTCTTAATCGTGTGTTGTTTTGTTATTAAATATTCCTTTCTTACTTCACTGGGTATTTTGCACTGTGGTATTTTACCTTCTGAAACATACACAAATGCCTAAAAATTCGCATCATACCTATCTCATAATAACACTGACCTGCAGATAAATAAAACAAAAAAGTGGACAAAAAGCAAGATTTTAATACACAAAGATAACTTTTCGAAATATGATATGGGGTATATTGACAGGGATTAAATAGAAACAATATGTGAATTTTTGAAATATCGAGGGCGCTATTTTGTTGCCGCAGCACACGATTTTATGGGTCCAGATTCAAATCATATGCTTAATTTTAAAATTAACATTTATTTAAATAAAACTTTGTTTTTACGTTTTGCTGTACCTATATCTTCGTTCCTAAGCAATTTTAGTATAGCACATGAATTGAAAAAGTTGTTCTATACGAAATTTGCAAAAAGACAAACTTAAGTAGAGGTCGCTAAGTGCAACTGTTAACTTGCAAATAGCTTCCAAAATTTGATGTTTCGTTTTTCACCATTTTTTAGCTTGAAAATACCTAGGAGTTATGGAAAAGATGTACCTATATGTTGACCCAAATATGTGTAAAAAATTTCAGCTCGATCGGTCAAATACTTCGCTGTCTCTATATGGAAATTTATACCAAGTATAAAAAGTAGAAGACGTAAAAAACCTCAGAAACTCGGTAATCGGTATGGATGCGCCGAAGCCACAGTTACCGAAGGTTCGAGGTTGCCCCGGTATCCAGCCTCCGGCCGATTCGGCCTAGTTTCTCTGTCACTGTATCCGTATCCGGCTCCGGCCGAAGCGTTTTATGTATTCGGCCGCCGGAACAAGAAAATTTCTATACACACTGGTCAGTTTGCATGCGATGTATTGGATACTTAAAAATTATACCATGGAAATGGAATCCGTATAAAAACAACAGCAGAGACAAACAGTCGACGTGACAATCTTCAATAATATAAAGGGTGTTCAGTTTGTCACGTTACATTTTAGTAACTTCAAACCATGAAATTTTTTGTATTTCAAAAGAGACATTTTTTCTAAAGCGGGTAATGAAAAATTAAATTCTCTATCTTCCGATATATCCGAT
This sequence comes from Tetropium fuscum, assembly GCA_964058915.1. Lineage (NCBI taxonomy): Eukaryota > Metazoa > Arthropoda > Insecta > Coleoptera > Cerambycidae > Tetropium > Tetropium fuscum. Next base: position 51,863 of record CAXKVY010000914.1, read on the forward strand.
GCAATGCAGGGGATCTCGGCAACGGTAAGAGAAACAAAGTCGGTTAACTTGTGGCAAAGTTGCGTAATTAAGGGACGGACAAAATGACTTTTGAAAATCGTGAATAGCATTTCTAATAAAAACGATTTTCCAAAATCAACGGAGATTTTTTTGGATAAATGTGTTGGCCCCATGGATACGCAACTTTACCTTTATTTAACCGACATTGTATCAACCTCTCTCTCTCCCTCTCCCTCTCCCCCTCCAATATCAGCTGTGGCATGGAAAATATGCATATAAAAACCTTCTACTTTCAACCCCCTTAGAATAAAATGTCTACGCCCATGAGAAACATTGTGTAGGTCAGGGTTGCCGGTCATTGAGCTACACATACTTATTAGAAAGACTTGTAGTAAATTTCCAATTAATCAATTTCCATTAATTTTATTATACAAACACTGTTCTCTTAATCAAGGCTACACTAATTAATAACTACAAATAATGTGGTAGATTTGCGAATTTGTAGTAGTGTGTTTATAGTTTTAAATCCATCCATGATTCTTAAAAAAAACATATTTGTTCGATATTTTATTTAAAATTTTAGCCAGGCTAGTATCTAATATTTATTATAAATATAACATAAATCCTTTACTTTGTGTCTTCAGATGCCTTACTAAGTCAATTTGGCTCAAAGGTGTACCATCTGAAGTGGTAGAGTAGCTCTTTGCTTCACCTTTTACTTCTTTGAGGTCTGCAAAATAAAATAAAATACTGAGAAAACAAGTACATTTAAAACTATCAACTTAGACACGTTATATCTACAAAATAATAATAATAATAATAAAACCAGTTAGCTCTTACAATTCCGTTGATGAGAACAAGTGGGTATACATGCATTAAGAATGTTTATTATTGACTTACCATTTATCGAATGGACTACGATCCTTTGGAACGTGACATCAATGTCGGTAGGATCTCCTCCCAAAACACTGTAAGAAGTGTCAATTAATGTTAGTAACTTCATAACAAAAAGTGCCTAACTTTTCTGAAATATATTAATTCGTGGGTACTCACTCGATCAGCAATCCGCTAGATTCAGGGATGTATGTAAGTTTTATATAGAAGTAGGAGTTTTTCTCTCTATATGCAAAACTTGTGTAGTCATCCTTGTATAAATAGCCTTCTGCGTGGCCATCCTGAAAGGAAAATTTTGCTAAAAACTGATCTTATAAACAATAAATTAACTTGCCTGGTCAAGGTTAACATAAAGTGTGTACGGATCATCCACCATATCTGTCGTAGAACGTCTTTCTATATCTAGTCTAGAGATGATACTTCCAGCTCTATAGTACAATGGTGACTAAAGGAAATAGGTATTAAATTAAATTTAAAAATGTAATATGCATTAAAAACTTACTGTAGTCATCTCGACAGCTAAAACTTCCTCCGTATCTCCAGGATATGAAATCCATGAATTGTCATCCACCCTGTACCAATAATCGTATACCCCGGGAAGAGTTACTGTTACCTCAGTTACATTAGATTCTAATACGGGCCTTGCTAGAATGTCACTACCTAAAAGTGCCAGAGCGGGTTTGCTTTTAGCGGCTTTGCACTTATAGTTGAATCTTACCTAACAATAAATGGTCGTCATATTCAAGAAGTTCAGAATAGTGATAGAAGAGTGGCCTGATGATTGGATCACCAGTTAACACGTGCTGATAGAAGAGTGTATAGAACACTGGAATATGTTTATAACGTAGCTTAATGGCGGTTCTAATAACATCTTGTACGTCATCAGGGAACAAGTATGGTTCACGTCTTGGAGTATCCCTGTTAGAGTGGCCTCTGAAGAATGGCAACCAAATAGCAGCCTAGTACAAACACATTGGTTAGGTTGTTATTAGATGGATAATATAAATCGTACCTGGTACCACCTTTGTACTAGTTCGTTACTTGGCATACTGAAGAATCCTGCTGTGTCGGGACCACATAGCACTTGTCCCAAAAGATTGGCGGTCAAGCATTCCGAGTAGCTGTTGGAGAGGTAAGGCCAGTCTGCAGTGTTGTCTCCGGTCCACATGGCGGCGTATCTTTGGGTGCCAGCAAAATGGCTTCTGGTTAGAATGAAGGGACGTTTTGTGCCATTATCTCTTTCGTATAGACCCTTGTGAGTGGACCTCACCTATATTACATATAATATAATTCACCTATCTTAGGTCGCATTTTTGACGAAATGGCAGTTATGTCATAAAATTGGGCTATCAAAGTAAACACATTCGTACTCGAGTTTTTGTTTGTTTTCAATTGTTTTCTCCTCTGAAATATATCTGTAACTATTTTTAGTTTGGACAAAATTTTCTTTGAGGAATTTTGACTGTTTATCAGGTTCTGCTGAAAAAGTTATTACAGAAGCAGAACTTATAGATATCCTAAACCATCAGCTTTACCAAATAGAACCAAAATGAACGATAATACATACCGACGTGGCACACTGGTACCCCTCTTTATACTTAATAATTAACCTGCATATAAGATGTGCATTTTTAACAGAGCACGACCCACTGTTAATAGCCCGGTCAAAATAGACATGCAAGATTACAGAAATTCGCAAAGAGCTAAAGAATTCGGAACACCATTATAAATGAAATGTGGAAACGGTGACTCTTAACGAGAAAAAGTGTAAAGACGATTTGTATAGATAATTGCATGGGCTACAATTTTTGTCTGATCTATTCTTATGATAATACTTACCGTTTGCATTCTGAAGAACGTAACTTTCAACTTTTTGAATAATTATATCTCGGAAACGGTGACTCTTAAGAGAGAAAGTGTAAAGACGACTTTTATAAATAACTGCATGACCTACAATTTTTGCCTAATCTATTTTTATGACAAAACTTACCGTTTGACTGAAAAACGCATAAATCCCATATTTGCCAATTTTGACCATGAATAAATATTTTTCAGATGTGGGATCGATGGGGACCCATATTTCATTTATAATGGTGTTCTCCGAACATTAATACCACTTTTTAACTCTATGCGAATTTCTGTAACCTTATCCCTATTTTTTGGGCTAACTTGATTGAGCTATAATATGAAATTTGTATTATTAAAATGACACATACATGCATGAATCCGTAGACATTGTGTACATCCCTGTGTGGAATGTTACCGTAATGTACAACATCAAAAGGGAATGTTTTTTCCCAAGAGCTGTTAAACACTGAAGGTTCATTCATGTCGTTCCATGCTCCGGCTAAGGTTGGGGTACTGAGATTGAATTTCTTGTAAGAATACCAGCTGCCGTAGTAGTCGCTAGCCTCTGGATCGAAGAAATCTATGTAATTCGACCAGCCCGGCCAGCATATTCCTAAAAAGCAGTTTATAAAAAAGTTACTTGATACATTTATTTTATACCTCTATGAAATCAGTATTTCTGAACTCTGACACCGGATTTAAAATAACTGTGTATAAAATAACTACTTAATTTAGGTGTTTATTTGATAACGGTATTTCCCATGGTTTAGGAAATTCAAGTACCTTCAAAGTCACTTCCATTGGCCCACTTAACAAAATATTTGCCTTTGCCACCTGCAGATACCGCATAATCATCTGCAATCTTGATATGGGGATCCAAAATGGTGACAATTTTTCTGCCGGTTGATGATATATTGTTCTGCATTTCAACGGGGTCTGTGAAATTAACAGGGTTCCATTCGAAATACCTGTTTCCGTTACTGTGACCATCATCTAGCCAAAGTACATCCATAGGGAAGTCATACTTGTCCATGTTGGCTACCACATTCTTGGCATCTTCCTGGGTATAGTAGGACCAACGGCATTGATGGTAACCAAGGACCCATATCTAAAAGACGGTTTTTTTATAAATTGTCTGCCTTTTGTGACAATAACCACAAGGAACATGACTAAAATTTTAAATATTAAAATAATACTAAAAAACATAGCGTAACGTTGTAATAAAACATGTACTTCACAAAAAAATAAAATTTCTAATACCGCGCGATCTAAACAGCGATAAAATTGACGCGGCCCGAAACGAGCTGTGACGTCACAGTCTACAATATTCGGTAGGCGTTTGCGCCGGAAAGTGGCCGAATGAACTATGAAAACAAGCGGTCGAGTGCTGGGATCTCCCGTAGCAGACCACCGATTCGGTCTCCTCGTCGTTTGTAGCTTGTGGCGTCACGACTTTGAACCTGTTTTAAACGGTTCGCTCGCGCGCCAGATAATTTATAACAAATTTATTATTGGGATCTAAGGCGTCATATTTTGCATATCTTATTTTTCAGTATGGTAAAACATTTTTATAAAATTTAAAAAAATGGGATTGTTCCCTATTGTGACTAAAGTAATAAAACAAGTGATTGTCATAACCTCCCAAATGCATATATCTCTTACAAAGGTTTTAGATTTGTCTGAATGTTAAAGTATAAAGGTAAATCTATATTGTTACCTGGGGTAGATGTGGGTAACCGGTTATATTAGTGTACTGCCTTATAACTTCTTTAATAGTAGGACCAACGAACACAAACAAGTCTAAGGTAGCACTCTCCACCATGAAGTGAGCTGAAGGTCTCTCGCCGGTATAGCTAATATCAATCCATTGTTCAGCAGCATTGTGTAAAAACACTCCAGAAGTCCTCCCCGTAGTACCTCTTGAATTATTATATGGAAATGAATTGTGTACATTCATTGAAAATAGTAAACTTACGAGTGTCCATAGACGACCGGTATAGCTCCATACAGTGCCATAGTTGAATCACTTTCGTAAAAGTCTACGTCGGAATTCCTGAATCGGAAAGGTTCATCAGAACCATCGGCTGTTTCTCCTAAAAGTAACTTGTAAGCATGGTGGAACAGCCCGTATAGTGCGTTGGCTCCATCAAATTCTACTTGAAACCCAAAGGGCTGGCTGGTTTCATTCTAAAAAAATTCTCTCATAGTTACTTTCTTGAATAGAAATTTAATACCTAGAATTGGAGACCAGCTTATGTCTCATCGTTTATAATAAAGGATTGCCTAATTTTGCCTTGACATGGCGAAGCAATACCTTAGTCTCATGCAGAAACATTTTAATACGAGAGACAGAATTGTTTACGTTTTTGGACGATCCAAGATCATTCAATCCTTGTCGTCCGTATTTTTCTCCCGAACGGCACGTTTGCCAGGCTTACTGCTAAATTCACTTGAAATCTTTGAATACCGTAAGATAGTTTCAAATAATTTGACAATTTCAATGAATCTGATTCATTTTAATACTAAAATGTTCTTTAAAGCCTCTTGGCAAAAGTAATCTATTGTATTACCTTATTGCGTTCATAATATATGGTGAAAACCGAAAATGTACTGTGTCTTGAGATATAAATCTCAACAACGGCAACGTCGTTTGATGAATTTTACTTGAGTTTTACGTCAATGTCGATTTATCAATGGAAACAAATTTGAGAGGTTGCCGAAACGGTGTCTTGTACTTGTGTTTTCTTTAGTGTGTTCTACGAATCTTTGTATTTTTGCGATTTAGGTGAACAATAAGTGTGTAATTATGGTGCATTCTTGTATAGTTTGAAAAATCGCGGATCATTTAAGTCCGAAAAATGTTACATTTCATCAGTATTTTCAAACAGTATTTTTAAGGTTACCTACAAACTTTGACGGCTTGGCTTAGCCAGGGGCGGTGTTGAAACCAAAAATGAAGTTTTTATATTGCTGGAATAATTATATAGTACATAATCAATGTGCGATATTTATTTAAAATATTTTTATTCTGGCGAAGCAAAATACCATTTTCGTCTCCAATTAAATTCATATTATAATTCAAAAAATCTGATTAATAAGGTTTCCCAAAGATCCAGAGAGGAGAAACCTCTAGCTTGAGCTGGTTGGCATGTTGGGAGTTCAACCCCTACCCAAATATCCAGAGCTGTGCTCCGGTCATTTTTTCCCTGAGGATCTAGAAATACGATCAAATGGGTTAAGATATGTCAAAGTCGGAGCTAAACCACGTCGTTCTGATGGGATATGTTTGGATCAGGTATCTATAAGGTAAAAAATGTATAGTTTTATTTATTTGAATATTTCATATTCCATCAAAAAATGTTTGAGAGCTGAGTAATCATTTTGGTTTATTTCTTGTAATTTACACTACAATCTGTGTTAGTTAATTTCCCTATTTCATTTTACATTGCCATTAGCCTCAGCCTTCAGCTCTTTATATAACTATCTCTTATTTTCATATTTTGCAGTTTTATAAAATAAAGTTATATTAGCTCAAAAACCGTTCTAACATCTAGACGTTAAACATTAGACGTTAAAAGTTAAACATCTAGACATTTTTCCATTTCTTAGGTTAAATACAGCACTCATATTATTGGGATTGTTGCATTTATAATATGTCGAGTAATAACTTTACTTTATAATAATTTTTAATTTGAATGTATGATTAAAATTCTTAAATATATTATGTCATTTTATTATATGACAGATGTAAGCAAATTTGCCACAAATGTTGTGTTCCCCCTAAACACCATGTTCACATTCCGGAAGAAGATGATGACATGTCTATGTCACATTATGCTTATGCTATAATACAGAAAATGATGAGATTTCAGAGAATGAAGACAGCGACATTGAAAATGAACAACGTGAATTTGACGTAGAACAAATTTAAAACGAAGAGGAAGAGAAAAAAGAAATAGACTTTCAACAAACACGCAAGGAACATTTTTACTAAGTGGTCAGACACCTATTCAAGTGTATTTTTTATATAATTTAAATTATTTACAAAGTGCCCATTAACTAACACATACGTCCAATGTATAACTGTACCCTTTGCATTAAAATTATACAAAACACAATGAATTTCTACAAAACACATGACAAAGTTTTATTACAGTTACTAAGTCTTATCTTAATGTACACGAATTAAGCTATTCTCTGAATGTCTTCTATTTTCATTTGATTTATGGCAACGTTCGGATACGATACAGGGTATTCAGTATTTTTGTTATGTACCTATACTGTATCCAACGAGAGAATGGACTTGCACTCGAGCGAAAATTCGTCTGTTTTGGTCAGATCTCCGCCCCTTAGAACATTAGTTCAACGCTCTCAACGTCTTAATTGGCTCAGCAGGTAGCCAGGGCCGGCGCCTGGGTCCGATACCTACCTGGTACCTAATTATATAAAGTACCTACTACTGCCTGCCTATATGCAGTTCCCTAACTCATTAATTAAAGATAAGGAGACACGCAGATGGCTCTAATCACAAGAAGCAGCAGCTGCTGTGTTCCATTGTCTCTCTCGCACTCATTGCAGTTTTTAGAACAATAATAGATCGGCTCTTTAATAGTAACATATCTCTTATTTAACAAATTGATTGTATATCTGCCATATTCATGTAAATATTTTGTCATTCAGTATATTTAGTAGAAATACAGAAAATAAAATGGTAATTTCATTATAGTTTTCTTTTTTCATAAAAAATAAATAATCTTTTCTTTATCTATAAGATGATTAAATTATCATTTTCTAACATCTGCATGGTCTGACTAAATTACCAGCCATTTATACTTGTATATCTTCTAGTTATTTTATTTTATTTATTGACAAAATTAGAAACTATTGTTTAACTTACATATTGCATAACTAAATTTTCTGCATTCAAGACGACTTGTAGATGTTCTTTGTAGTAAAATTTAACTGCGAATGGGGGACCACTGGTTATTATCACAACCACATCGCTTAGCTCGGAATTAGTTGGAATTAGAGCTGCAGTGTTATCATCACTGTTAATAATGGTGAAGCTAAAAATATTGCATAATAATATATACATTTGAAAGATATTCCCTAGAAAAAGGTGGATACTGACTTGGGCAAACTATCGTGAACGAAAATTGTTCGCGAATAATTTTTCAACAAGCAGCGGTTCTCCACGAATATTTAAACGTTGAGCATATTTTGGGGGATATGTTTTGTTCATGATAGTTGGCTCAAGTCAGTACCCACCTTTGGAAAATAAAAAAATAAGAGGCAAATATTTTGATAGTCCTGAGTAAGAATCATAATATGACTAGGTACATCTGTTCTAAGTTGCTATTCGCTTATCCCTACTACTTACGGGACTTGACTGGGTTCGCCATCTAAGACATATTGAAGCTCGTGTCTAGTGCTCTTTTCTTCGGCAATCTTTACCCTAGCTTGATTATTGCTTAAGAAACTGATTTGCAGCTCCAGCTCATCTTCGTTGGCATTGTATAGTCGTATGGTTGCTACATCACCCACATACTGTACTGAAGAGAGATCTGCGGCGTATTTTGAACTATCATCGAGTACTATATTTCTCTGTCGACTAAAACATAAAATATATTATGAATCTTCGTAATTACTGTCAATGGATCATAATTATTGGAGTGAAATTGAGAGTCGTCACATTAATATTCAACATTTACATTTTGTTCGTTGCAGCTACACTCACTACCTACAATATCTTACACTTGTGGAGCTACTTTAACATACCAGATATTCAAGTTTGTTTCATTTGTACAGGTATTTAAATAAGTACTAACAGTATTTGTTGTAGAAATGTTTATATAGAAGTAGACTCTCTATATAGACACTGGTTAGGTGGTAACATAACGAGAATGGTGGTAACATAATGAGAATGGTGGTAGCATAACCAGAGGCGTGCAGTCTATGGAAGCAAGGGAAGGAGAGCTTCCCCTAACCCACAAAAATGCGGCTGTGACTTCGATCGAGTCGCAGTAGTGGAAAATCGAATAGAACCTATGTCGGCCGCTAGCTTCTCTGATGCATTGGCGAGTGGTGGCTGAGCCAGGCGCCCGCTTTATGCGGGCGCGGAAGCTATCGTTAGCGTGGGTTCTTTGTTTGCGTCGACAGAATATTAGAGAGAGAATAGCTTTCCTCGGAACTTTCTTTTCCACCTGCTGAATGCATCGGCGTGCGCTGGCTGGCGAGTCGCATGCTCTATGTAGGCGGGGAAATTATTGTTGTAGTAGGTTCTTGGTTCGTTGTGTCTCATGCGAAACAGCGAAATTGAGTCAATAATACGGATATGGACATGCAAATATCGCCAACTTGAATGTGTGATGGCGTGTCTTAATAATAAAGGGATTTTCATCATTAAACTTTGCAGATGATCTTCAATTAAATACTAAACGAAGGGCAAAACCGCCTATGAAAAATTTAACTACAAAAATAAAAAACTTTATTTGGCATTTTTATCCGGAAAAACATTACGAATGATTTAAATGGTTAACAGGGTGTGAAAATAGTAAATTATTTTGTTGATCATGTTTACTTTTTGGTTTTTCCGATTTACACAATTTGCATAAAGCTATGCTGGCATATTTTGCAAATATATTATAGTCAAAGCTTAAAACATTGGGGCAATACCACTTGCCGTGGTGAATAAAATATCAGGAAATTTCGAATTTACGAAAAATTGCAAAATTTTATAGAAAGGAAATGTTTATTTTTATCACATAGAGAAAAAAAAACGTTAATTATAAAGTTACTTGCCAAAAATAGGCTCATTACGGTATGGAGCACAATATTAGTACTGAATTTACTAATTTCAATATGGCGGCCTATACTATACAATGCTCTTAAGGGAAGAAAAAACCCATTATGGATGATGGACAGAAAAAATCGACTGCATGTTTTTCTTTATTAACTTTTTTTGTATTAATATAGGTACAATCGGCGTTAGCTGAAAGTCACCACTGTTCGAGCGCATCTCTGTCTATTGCACCCCACCACAAACATTCCCAGCATTTATGCTGAAATCAGACTGTGTATTGACAAATTTACATTACAATCTCTCAGAAGTGAAGTATTATTATCACAATGGCATACCCAGCAGCGTAAAAGTTATCAAAACTAACATGTTTGCGTATATACATGTAGTTATATGTTTTTGCAATTAATTAGTCATCTTGGATAATTAAGCCATACTCTAAAAATTGTGAAATTTCATACAAACCCCCCCCCTACTTTAAGATAAATCTCCAAAAAAAATTTTTTGATAAATTTTCATAGAATCCTTGATTTCCTTAAAAGAACATAAAGTAACTTACATCCTAAAATTAAAACTGATTCAATAATATAAAGGGTGTTCAGTTTTTGACGTTACATTTTAGTGACTTTAAACCACGAAATTTTTTGTATTTCAAACGAGACACATTTTTTCTAAAGCAGAAAATACAAAATTAAATTCTCTATCTTCCGATATACGTTAATTCGTAATTCGTAATTCGATAATTCGTAAAAATTAATGGATTACCTTAAACTGTGTATATTTTTTAATGGTAATTAGTTGCGATCGAATAACGTCGATGCGATTTTTTTTAAATAATAAGTTGCCCTGCTATGTTTATATCAACTTAGCAAGTCAACAATGTTACAAAATTTATTAAAAAATTAATAGATGATCTTACGGATAGTACCTTCGTAGTTTTTTTGTCGCTAATTAGTTGCGATGAGACAATGCGAAATATATTATTTTAAAGAAAATGGTCTAATAATCTTATACAGTGCTTGGCAAAAATTGTGCACTATACAAAAAACCTTTTTATTTTCAAAAAATATTTTCACCAGTATCTGTATTAATTATTACTAATTAATGCATCATTAATTTATATTTAAGATATATTCAAATGTGCACATATTCTACTTATCATGCTTATCAGTTCAATATTTTTTCCACAGACTTTTTTTTAATGTTACTTCATTATGTTTACTTTAATGTATATTTTATTATAATACGGCAGTATTTCTAATTGAAATATGGTATACTTTTTTAGCAAAGAGAGGAATCGAAATGTCAGAAAATTTTAAAATTTCGTAACTGTCAAAGGTGCATAATTTTAAATATAATACGAATATTAGTTTAAACTTGCACGAGCATATTAGTACGTAGTAATTTAATTTCTTAAAAATTCCATTGTTGTCATTTCTTATTTTGCAGGCTTGAAACTAGTTAGGAAATTTTTTATGGTGAAAATATTTACATCCCCTATATACACCCAGTTTTAATTTTTCTGGGTTTCTTGTTTTATGCAAAACATCACTTCTTTCTCTTTAACGTTTCTATGGCTTTATATTTTTTTATCATTACATTTTAATTGTAAATATTTATTTAATGACGGATTAATGAAACTGTAAACAATACTTAAAAAATTTCAATAATTCTCTGAGAGAAGTCTAAGAAGTCTCTGAGCTATTAAAAGGAGACAGTGTCCCAGGTAAACAAAAGGCATAGCAAACCTAAGTAAGTAGGTAGGTATTTATTTGCGGGAGGGTTCAACTATTGCAAATACTGAGAATAGACTACCTACCTGACCTAGTACTTGCTAGCAAATCTATCCTTCTTTAACTTAATGACGAAGCGCTATGTATTGTCAATACACACCCTGAATTTGTAGTGGGGCGCGATAGAAATAGGTGAGGCTTGTATGGTGGTGAGGTCTTAACCTCACCACCATACACGCCGATTGTACTACCTTTTCGTTAAATCAATTTTATTGCATGTATATGAAATTCTATGGCATGATAATCTAAAATGATAATCTAAAAACATGACAGTTGTTGATACTTAAAATTGATTGAAGGCTTAATATCTCATACAAAACCAACTGTACTCTCACTTTTATAAGAAATATATTTTCTCTTAGTAAGATTCTCATTATTTTTAAATGACTGACATGATTGTGGGTATACATCATAAATAATGTGACAGTTGGGCATATGGGTGTCCTCAATTGTTTATAGTCATAATAGTATATATTATATACTGGGGCATTGAAGTAGCACTTTTAATAACGAAGGTAAAATTTATGGTCAGACGGTAGGGCCATAATTTACATGAGGGATTAAAAGTACTTCAGTCGCAAGGTATATACGATATTTTCGTACTTCCGAAATTGAAACGTAAGTATACATAATATAAAAAAGCATATAGAAACCTTTATAGAAACACAAACAATTGAAGTGTCATGTCACATTTTAAAGAAAAATACTCTGAAATTTTTGAACTTCCCTGGTATAGATGATCTAACCTCCCAATAATAGTAAATCCTAGATTTGTAATATCTCAAAGACATTTTTTGATGATAAAGGCGCCATGTCACACATAAAATGAAAAATTTTAGTTGTCAAAGGTGTTATGTTACATTTTTATATTTTTTTACAGGTTTACATTTTTTTACGTATTTTTTACATATTCCCATTTGCCTGTTGCCCAAGCCTGTTGCCATGCTTTTCATTCCCAAAAAGTAGATAGACAAATATCCTGTGTTTACTTGACAGGAAAATATATTATGTGACAATGGATCTAACTGGACTGAAGATATTGCCAATATAGGCACTAATGAAATAGTTATAGCTGTATGTTACGATTTTGCAAATTACTCAAAGAGGATCCTGACGTTGTATCATGGATTTAATTTTTTTTGCGTGAACCCTAATTCTTTTTCTAAAATAAAAGTCGCCTAAGTTACTCCTTAGAACATCAGCTATCTGTCAGTGAAAATCCAGTCAAAATCGGTGCAGCCGTTTTAAAAAATTTCTGTCGAAAAATATTATAGGGGTTGGTTTTTTACCCCCTTGTTATCCCAGGGTTAAAAACCATCACAAACTGTTCTGAAATATTCCAAGTTGTCCCTCAAATTTCATTCTTCTAAATTAATCCATAGTGGAGAAAATAACTAAAAACATTATTTTTTCGCCAAGTTTAGAGGGAGGAAAAGGGGCTCCGTTGTGGAAAAAAATTATATGAATCCCCTTAAGTTGTTTCTCCCTTGTTTTTGGAAGAATCAAGGTCAGCGCTGTTATATCATGATATAAAACAATAGCCTGTATAGCCATGTATAGCCATATACATATTTGTCTAACCACATTTATTTATATATGTTGCTAGTTTTGTGAAAGTTATCCAATCAAGTATATCTTTGTTGTATGTGGGGCAAGTGCGTACAAATCATATAGGGCAGCTTCGGACTATCCGAAGCTGCCCCATAGGGCGAGTTCAGACAGAAGATGTAATAAATAAGAAATATCAGTTCGTGTTGCTGCAACTACGATCATGGCATTCGGAAGTCGAGTCTTCACGATTATGTCTCCAAGGCAAGAAAACAACAGACTAATATTGTAAATATATAGATTCAGGAAATGAGAGCAAAGAAAAACCCTTTCCCAAAGCTTGCGCTTAAAGACAACAAAAGATCGAAATTAGGGAATCCAGAATCTATACAAGCACCCTGGAAAAAGACAGGATTAAGGAATTAGAAAATGCTAGACTTCTGAAATTGGAGAAAACCAATGCTAAGAGAAAGATTACGATATTGACCAAAAAAAGCAAAGAAGAAAAGGCAACTAAAAAAACAACAGAAAATACAAAATTAACAAATGATATTAACAGAAAAAAGCAGAGAAAAAATTCAAATGAAAAAAAAATATTTAAAAAAATGAACACACAAAGAAACAAAAAGAAGACATAATATCGTCATCAGATTAAGACGTTGATTTACCTACGAATCTTAAGAAAAAAATTAAGAGCTGATATGTGCGATTCAGACATTGATACCCATACTTAGACTTAGAAAATGTGACATTACTAGATGATGAAGAAATATCTGTGGGAGACTATTTGCTTGTAAAATTTACGAAAAAAAACGAACACTGTGCTATGTAGGTCTTGTTCCCGAGAAAATTAATGAAGAATACACGGTCAGTTTTATGAGAAAATCAATGAACGGTTTTAATTTTTCCGTTTTAAAAGATGAATCAACCATTTCGAGGCGAGATGTGATTGCATAACTTCCTCCGTCATCCTCAATTTCTGCAACATCTCGAACGGCATCGTTTTTAAAATTTAGCATTAACTTTTTTAGATACAATTTACAATAATACTCGAAAAATACTGTAAATGTTTATACTTAAGTTTCTAAATAAAGAGGTACAAATAAGTAGTTGCAAAAATTACTTTAAAAAGGAGTGTCCGATTTTACCCCACCCTATGTCCAGAAGCTGCCCCATAGTAGGGCGGCTTCGGACAAATGTAACTTTTTAAAAAAGTAATAATTTTGTGAAAACTGTATATCTCACTAAAATTCTTGTTAACCCATTCGCATATTCTTGTCTATACTTTGCACTGGTATTTTGCAAAATTACGAACTTCTACTAAAGACGGAGATATAAGCACTTGAAAAAAGTGTCCGAACCTGCCCCACTTTACACTACATAAAAAACAAGACCAAGAAATGTACCATCTTCTAAGACTATGGCAGTTTCCTGTAATATTAAAAAGCTTTACCTACATTGTATAGGTACTATATTATACAATATTGATTTAATTTTCTTAATTTTAAATAGTCTCCACAAATTTTATATAGATTTATTTGTGGAATAAAGACATTTTATTATTATTATTATATTTTTATTCTACTTTAAATTTTATCGTCGTAGTTACTAGGCAAGATGTGGGTGATACGAAACACCCTAAATAACAGGTTTATCTTAAGTACTTGACATTCGATTTATCTTCAATAATATTAGATATATTGAATTGATTACTTACTCACAAAAGTATACTCTTGAGCAGTTTCTATACATTTCATGATCTGCAGCATAGGTAGCAGAGGCCACCAGTGCCAACCATATGACATACCTGAAAAAAATTGGAATTAATTGGTTCCATTATAAAAACAATAATATAGATCTGTTTATAGGTATGCTATTGTATCCTAAGCAAATTATTTTTATGAAATTGATATATTCTCATTTCTTAGTAAACATTATGTATTAACTAAGTAATCCTTAACATCCACGCATTTTCTAAATTAAAGAAATGGTACTTAACAGTGGGCAACATTACTTTGGATGATGTTATAAATGCTCACAATTAAAATGATGGGTGTATTGATAAAGTATTGTAGAAACATAATTTTATAATTTAAAATCGGACGATAATAAACGCTTACCTTAACATGATCACCAACACTCTACAAGTTAAAATTTTTATTTTTCTTTAATATATGTTTGGATCGTTGATTTTATCTTTCCCCAAATGATACTTTTGGATAATAAATATTTATCTTTTGAGTAGGTACATCTGTTTTCATCTGTTTTGATACTATATTGAACTATATTGACTTTATTGGACAAGGATACAAATGCATATTTTACTTTGGATAATCTGTGTTATTGAGAATATAAGACTTATCAGCAGCAATTATTGTTTCCAGATTAACATGGACCCGTGTTTAAAAATTCGAACGAAACTTTACCTTGCTATATCTCATATCTATTACTGGAGTTTGACATACTTGCACTTCTAAAAACAACACTACTTCTGGGATTAACGTTATTTTGTTTTCTCTGTTAAATGTTATCGTTTAACATTTCACTACCTCACTATTGCAAGGTTCTATGTGCTAGATCTGATATTGGAGAAAACGATCTTCAAAGATTTGAGTTGTCCTACAGAAGATGGGATACTTTATTATGTTAAGAATATATTTTTTCTTATACTGTTGATTCTAAATAGTGGAGTATGTAAGTCGGAAAAAACCCAAGGGTTTTGCCATAGGA
This sequence comes from Tetropium fuscum, assembly GCA_964058915.1. Lineage (NCBI taxonomy): Eukaryota > Metazoa > Arthropoda > Insecta > Coleoptera > Cerambycidae > Tetropium > Tetropium fuscum. The sequence continues at coordinate 67,475 of CAXKVY010000914.1, forward strand.
CAAGACCTCATTTTCGAAGGCGCTGAAGACGGTGGCGTAGGGCAAATTTCTCTATCGGCTTGCGTTAACCCCGTATTGGCCAAAAACCACCCCCCATATTGCAATTTGGAATGAGCGGTTTGTGTTTTAGAAAAAAATGCACGGCCTCCCCGTTTTCGCGGATGGCCAATATCATGGACATATCCGCGACTACCCTACACCTCCCCCCACCCTCGAAACTAACCTCAAAGGAGGTTGAAATATATTTTTTCCGGGATATCGGGCAAATTAATTTAATTTGCTCCCCCGTTTTCGAGGATGCTGAACACGATGATCGACACGACGGATTTCCCTGAGCCATTTGTACCCCCAATTCGACAAAACAACCCTCCACGGGGGTTCAAATAGCATACGATCTAGAAGTCGCTCAAACCAACGCGACCTCCCGTTTTCGAGGATGCTGAACACGACTAACATCTTTGGAAAGACTAGTGTCGTGCGCAACATCCATTACATCAGTTAAGTGCCGTAGGAGCTCGCGTAGCTGCTATTTCTCCCTGTTCTATATATATAACTACCATTCCTTACGCAGTATCCATGAATATGCCGGCGCCCATTTTACACAGATCTTTATATGAATTTATTCTCTGCGCACGGTGAAAGTTGCAATAATACGCAGATAGACATTGAACCAGATAATCCTACAGGAGTAAAGAGGAGTCTCGAGAGCATTCAGATCATGATGACGACTTTTTGAATTATGTACAAGAAATTAATATGAGTGATTCTGACACAGAAACAGATGATGAAAATAAAGATTATGAAGGGTGTGATGTACACTTCGAAAAATATGAAGCATGATGATGAAAATAAAGATTATGAAGGGTGTGATGTACACTTCGAAGAATATGAAGCATGTACTTGTAAGAGGCGAAGGTTAAATTAATTGTATTGTACATGTTGTAAAACAATAAACGTATCATGCAGTATAATTAATTTAATATCGTATGTTTTATATTATCATACGATATTTATGATTAATTTCCATATTATAATTATATTTAAAATTAAAAATATAATTATGCACTCATTAATGTTGTATCTACAATAAAAAATAATATTCAGCATCCTCGAAAACGGGAGACCGCGTTGATGTGGGCGATTTCTAGCTCGTATGTCATTTATACCCCCGTGGAGGGTTGTTTTGTTGAATTGGGGGGGTGTAAATGGCTCCGGGAAATCCATCGTGTCGACCATCGTGTTCAGCATCCTCGAAAACGAGGGAACAAATTAATTTGCCCAATCTCCCGGTAAAATCATATTTCAACCCCCTCTGAGGGTACTTTAGAGGGTGGGAGGGGTGTAGGGTTGTCTCAGATGTGTCCATGATGTTGGGCATCCGCCAAAGCGGGGGGTTATGCATTTTTTTCTAAAAGACAGGCCGCTCATTCAAAATTGCAATATAGGGGTGGTTTTTGGCCGATAGGGCGTTAACCCCCTATCGGCCAAAAACCATGCCGATAGAGAAATTTGCCCTACGCCATCGTCTTCAGCGCCCTCGAAAACGGGGGGGGGGGGAAGTGGTCTCGTCCTATGGCAGAACTGTGTTTGTCCGACTTACAGACTCCACTAAAAATATTTTATCATGAATAATATTTATTAATAATAAAATTTTGGAAAAAAGAAATCGAGAACTTTCTTATTTTTTTTTCGAAAACAGCGTTAACACAGGACTAGGATTTGCTTTTAATAATGATAATATGTTAAGATAACGTTTACAAAAATGTTTCAAGTAAAACTTTTGAAAATATTGATTCATAGTAGTGTTTCTCAGAGGCTTATTCACATATATTCTCTATCTACAGTAGGAAGTCAAGGAAATATGGACCTTATTACAGGGATTACTTATGTATGGTATAGGGCAGAGACGTCTGGGATATGTCTGGTACAGGGATACATTACAGGGTTCTATGTATCTACATAGAACTCTGTAAGTCGTTTTTCGTAAAAAGTCCGACATATGCCCTTGAAATTCAAAGTATAAATTAGTTCTTGTTGGTGATACCTTGATTTTTTTCCAAGCTTCATTCCATAGAAAATAATATAGTGCTTCATTCTCAACATAGAACCATGTTGTAACCATGTAACTGAAATTTGTTAAAAAATGTCGCATAGAACTTTGTAATAGTGAGGTAGCGATTTGTTGGTCAAATCTAAGGAAAACACCAATAACTAGGTGCCCCTTAATCTGAATAGTTAAACCTCCTAACAACCCGTTTATATAAATATATAAGTTACCCAACAGCATCTGTTATTTTTAAGCTAATAACATAGAAAATATAAAAGTTGCCCAATGATACCCACCTGACAGACCAAACCTGCATTGAATTTCATTGGTGATTGAAGGAAAACCGTTAAAGTTTACTTGATAATTATTTTATTTGAAAAAAGTTACAAAATCGTACTAGCAAAACAAAGATATTGGTATTCATAAGTAGCTACACTTATGATAACCAAATAACTACCGTAAAATATCTTGTATTACAATAACTATTTTAGATTGTAAATATTTGATTATTAGTTTCATTTTATACCTATATAGGTACTAAAGATTAAAAATAATTTTCAAAGACATTTATTATTGTCATTAGTTATTGATTATTACGTTATAGGAGTCTAACAAATAGTCATTTTTTGTGTCATACCAGGTAAGTTGTATGTACCTACTATTAATTATAGCCAAAGAGCTGTAAAAAAGTCCGAGATGCCGTGGACGTCTGTCGGTTTGATATATGATGCGAAGGTCCCCTTCAATCACTTGGTACCCTCAGTTTAGCTTTTGGTTGTGATCTGTACAATTTATGACCTCTATATTGTCATCCCAAATAGACGAAATGTCCACCTGTCTGTCGACAAAAAAATTACATTCTAGGACTCATCAGAAACTCAGTGCTATTTTTTTGCATTTGGTCCACGAGGTTCAAAATTATAAGCATATAATCGATTTTTTTTGAAAATTTTCTCTCCGAAGTGTGAACACCCTTCAAACCCTTTTCCAACCTGTTCTCCCAGATGAAAAAAGTACCAAAATCCAATTGACAGACAAAACTAATCAAAACCAAACTAAACTAATTGGGAAAAATCCATATGTTTTGTTTTGCCTCCTAATTTTACGAATTATGGAGGAAAATGTCTGTCTGTCTGAAACCATTTTTCCTGCTAATTGGACCCATAAACAGTGGTGAAAAACAAACGACAGACAATTTCATTTCTCACACAATTTTTGGCCACCCTTTCCAAAATTTTGGCCAAAAATTTCAAAAAAAGTGCCAATTTTTAAAACAGCGGAACAAAGTGTTTATTTATCTACAGTGAGTGTCCTTTGCGCTGGTGCAAGTTTCATTAATATGTTGACCGGAAACCAGGAAGGAAAGCCTTTATACAAAGCAAAATAATATATGTTTTACGTTACATTGAAAAATTAGCCATTTAGGGAATTTGCAATGCCTGAGGGGGTTGGCTGGTGAAAATTGCACCAGCACAAACTGTAGATAGATACACGTTACACGCTTTGTTATAAATTGATGTATTTTGGAAATTTTTGAAGCGTAACCAAAAATTGTGTAAGGAATGAAATTGCCTGTCGATTATTTTTCCCATAACCTAACACAACAGTTGTATGAGTCCAATTAGCAGGAAAAATTATTGACAGACATTTTCCCAATTTTCAGTCGCCCAAAAAAACATTGATGAATAGTTTTGTCTGTCGATTGGATTTTGGTACTTTTTCCATTTCGGAGAACTGGGAACTGAATTTGGCAGTTGGAAAAGGTTTTGAAGGGTCTTCACATCTAGGACAGAAAAATTTAAACAAATAGGTTATTTGTACATAACTTTGAACCTCGTGGACCGAATGCAAAAAAACACTGGGTCACTCTGATGGTTAAGTTGTTGATGGTTAAAAACAATAAGTCCTATAGAATGTGATTTTTTAGTCGACAGACAGGTTTCATATGTCGTCCATTCGGAGTGACCTTCTTGAAGTCATAAATTCTACAGATCACAACGAAAAGCTAAACTGAGGATATCGAGTGGTTCAGGGGGACCTTCCGCACCATATATCAAGCCGACAGACGTCCACGGCATCTTGGCCTTATTATCATTACAGATCCTTGGCTATTAGCTTACCACTTCTCATTTTCGTTAGAAGTGGTTTATGAAACCTAGTACGGTTTCACGTGCCTCTTGACAATCTCGGATGTGAGACTTGTTAATTGGGGTTAATTGTTAATTGTGGACAGCAAATATAATTATTATTATTTAGCGGTAAATACATATTCCTTTTATTTTAATTAAAAATTTTGAAGTTGACTAGATACACCTGTACCTACTGTTCTTCGGGTAATTTTTTTTCTTTTTCCCAAAGGATATTTTGGTGTACGAGGAATGGCAGAAAAGTAATGAAACTAGCAACACTGCAAGCGATCTAGAAACCATGCACTGTTGTCCGTGATAGGGCAGTATCCTTTTTCTTTGGTCAGTCAGATCAGTATCTGTATGGTCTGTGTCAGTATCCTCCCATAGCTCAGTGCGCTGGCGCGAGTTTCAACTCCTTCCGTTAACTACGTGATTTTTGTGGCTGCTATTAGCAGAGCTATTACTGTTTTGGTTGTGCGTTATGCAAAATGGAATAGCCGAATTTGGAGCAACGTTGTGCCATTAATTTTGTGTTAAGCTTGGAAAATCGGCAAGTGCGACGTTTGAAAAGTTAAAACAGGCCTATGAGGAACATTATTTATCCCGAGCTCAAGTTTTTCGCCAAATCATTTTTGGAAGACAGAGAACACGTTGAAGATGAACACCGTTCAAGGAGGTCTGCAACTTGGAAAACCGACGAAAACATCGAACGTGTGAACCCACTCGTGAGACCGTCGTTTAACATTAAGAATGTTGAATGAACAATTAAATTTAAACAGATTTACCGTTCATAAAATTTTGACTGAACATTTGCACATGCGAAAGGTCTGTGCCAAAATGGTGCCGAAAAACCTCACAATTGAGCAGAAGGATAATCGAAAAAACAAGTGTCTTGATCTTCTTGACAAAATCGTCAGTGAGCAAGATGCTCATTGGTCGTGTTTTAGTCGTGTGATCACAAGTGATGAATCATGGATTTTTGAAAACGATTCTGAGACCGAGAGGCAAAGTCAGGAGAGGCACACTGCGAACTCTCCTCGGCGAAAGAATGCTCGAATGAGCAAATCATAGATCGAGTCAAAGATCAGATCAATGCTGATGTGTTTTTTGACAGAAGGGGAATCGTCCACAAATAATTTGTTCCTCCAGGACAAACTGTTAACCAAGTTTTTCTAAAGACGTCCTTGAAAGGCTCAGAGAGATCATTCACGTGAGATCAGACATTGCAGACAAATGGATGCTCCATCATGACAACGCTCCATGGCGGGCAGTGTGACCGTCACAGAATTTTTGACCTCAAAAGGCATCCCTGTTATTCCCCAGTCCCCCTATTCACCTGACCTCAGTCCATGTGACTTTTTCCTTTTTTCACAACTGAAAAATGTCCTCAAAGGACGTCATTTCGGGACTTTGGAAAACATCCAAAAGAATGTAACGGATGCTGAAGATCATACCGGTTGAAGACTTCCAGAGCTGCTACCAAAACTGGGAACAACGTCTCCATCGGTGTATAGCTGCCCAAGGGAACTACTTTGAAGGGGATAACATCGATGTTTGAAAACAATAATACTTTGGTAAATAAGAAATCAGTCTCATTACTTTTCTGCCAATCCTCGTAGGTACCTACTTGTTTTATTAATAGTTTGAAACAGGAAAGCATCAATTAGAATTAGATAACGGCGCGTGGCAGCTAGCGGGCAGATCGCTCTGATATAGCCTTGCAACAATCCTGTTTACTATTAGCATTTTAGCGACACCGGTTTGTAAATATATAATAATTTGGTGGGGGATTAACCACTACATCTGCACTCTTCTTAACCCGGTATGTCGCAAAAATTGCCGTAAAAAAATATCATGATCAGGTGATTTGCCATATGGCAGTCATTAAAATATTTAGAGCCTAGTAAAGAACTCCTCAGGAGATTTGGCTACAATAAAATTTCAGGATCAGATACGCAAGGGAACGTTTACATATGAAGTTGTGAAACTATTATTTTTTTTTAATTAATACGTTATGTTTTATACTTACCTTATTTCAAAAACGTGTTTATTTCAAAAATATTCAGAAATTAATAAATAATTGATATAATCTAAACTAAAACTCTTTCTATCTCCATTTTCAAGATTGCTAAACTTAATTGATACCTCTCATCTGTCAATTTTATTGCTTTATGGGGGCCATGGGGGAAAATAGGCATACCTATCTCCCGTGCTGATAGCTTAGTAGGTAGTGCTAAAGTGTGTTCTGCATGTGGCACACAACTGTTTTTCACCTAACAATAAACAAAACGTAGTTCACACAATTATTATTGTTTTACACTTTTGTTGTCCGTTTTCATTCCAAACCTTCATTTCAAGTGACGTTTAATGATAGATTATGTGAAGCGTCAATGTAATTGTTAAGCTTAATATGATTCGTTTTCAAAAATTGTAATCCAAAAAAAGATTGAAATGATTTTGACCTAAATGCAATAGTTGTCAATGTGTTCCAAAGATATTTCATTAGCAATACTAATCAGTGGGTTGAAACAAACAATATTTATTGGGCAAATAAGAATGTGTTTTATATTTAGCATATATTCATATATTGCTTATATTGATGAGCATGCATATTTAAAAAAAATAAGAATGACATACTATTTTATTTGGAATAAATTAAATGTGTATTGTTAGTTCACTTCGCATACGTAGCTGTTTTACAATGTCTATGGTATTTAAAGGGGAACCATCTGCTGTTGTTGTATACTCTCTTTTTATAACATCCATGTTCGTACCTGCGAAAAAAGAAGAATATAAGAATCTATAATGTGCACCAAATTATAATAATTATACCATACTCAGTTTGGGAAATAAATGAGGGGGCTAATGCAGCGTTTCAATGCCCAAGACGTGGACGTTGTTTTAAATGCGGAAGAAGTAGACAGCGAGTATGATTCACTCTAATTTATTTCCGAAACCGAGTATAGCAGTTAAAACTTGAATATTAAAATAAAAGTGTCTTATTTTAGTTTGCTGAAAATCTATAACTTACTAGTTGTGCTTTTTTGATTTATTATTAGGCTCTGGATTGTGAAATTTATTCCTTCAGCAGTCCCATCTATTACACTAGAATGGGAAAAATATTAGAAATAAATCAAAAGATAAATTAAAATATCTACCTGAAATGCACTTCCTGGGTTATTTCTGAGTAGGTAAATTTGATATAGAGATAATTTTTGCTGTTGACATACTCAAAACTTGTAAAGTCGTCTACATATATTCGTCCTGATGCTTCATTATTCTATAAAAAAAAATCTATGTACCTTTACTACTTTACTTTACTTTACTTTATATGTTATACTTTATATACTTTATATGTTATTTTACATGGTATATATGGTACTTTATATGTTATTTTTATAGGTAGGTACAGTTGCGGCCACCCAAATGTGAACGGCAACATTGTATAGTGTGATTTCGACTTTAAACCATAGCCGCCGTAAATGTCAAATATATCTGTCATTGATAATTAATTTAAAAATGTCACTCACAATATGCCGAGGCACTTAACTGAGGCGCACAGAGCAAGGGCTGTAGCAAAATTATAAAAAAACTGGTCATTGGGTAAAGTGGCTTCTGATTTAAAAGTTAATAAAAGCTGTATATTTTATATTAAAAAAAATCCGCGTGCAGCACGGTACACGTGATAGAAGTGAATACTTCTTTACCGATTCGTTGAGAGAGTTGGTGTGAGAGAGAGAGGTATTGTACATATTGGCTTTATGGTAACGGAAGTGTGACACATATGTTCGTGATTGTAAATGGTGTAGATTTCTCAAGAATATAGCATCAACCGTTGTTCCTGATTGAGTCGTGGCAATGTTCCGGTCGTTATTCATATCTAAACCGAATTTCTCACGAAGAAAGTGAAGTAGTGGCAAGGACGCATCCACCGCAAAAAGATCATCCATTTGGATCAGATTTGAGAGCCCAATCCAGATATATCCAGCAGGATATGCATAAGTAATATTGTATTCTGGTTAATTCCGATTCTGTTACGATCGTTTATAAATTATATCAAAATTGCTTTCCGCTTTAGAACACTTGTGGGGGATCGTTGCCCAAGTCTGCATTCGATATCTCTGTTTCTCTCTCTCTCTCCCTCATATATATGTCACATGCTTTATCTCACTTGCGAGACGAAAATGTTATAAAATGTGTCGTGACGCGACCTTGAAAAATCACTCTCATGCGGCTAAAGAAGTATTTACTTCAGAAACGCTGGCAAGAGAAACAACGATTAAAAAGCCTTATTAGGCAAGGTGTAGGCAAAGTCTCCACTGAGAATGAAGCCAATGCTCTGGTGCAATTTAACCATCAGAGTAATTTCGAAATTGCTGTGAAAGGTCGAGAAGAAACATTATTTATAGGTTCAGAGAATTATACATTCGTTACTACCAATAGTGGTCATATTTCAGTCAATGTTTGGGCGTGGATAAGTGTTGACGATCCTGTAGTATGTTGGAAAATTAGTGGGCGTTTAACGGCCGAACACTATAATACATAAATATTTTGGAGACCGTGATGCTACCATCTGTGAAGAACATGTGAGTAATTTTACACTGTCAAATTTTACACTGTTATACATTAAAGTATTATAACAACTATAGTTTGGTTACAGGATAATTCTCCAATTCATACAGGAGGAATAAGAAGAATAAGAGAATGAATATCAATAACATAAATATTCTGCATTGGCCAGCAAACAGTCCGGATTTGGACCCCATTGAAATCTTGTGGGGTTCATACTCAAGAAAATATATCAGAGATACTTTAGAAGACCGGCAAACTGTGAGGAACCCTGGGCAGTTATTGACAATACTTGGGAAGAGCTGGTGGATTTGTATGATATGCGAATGTTAATTATGTCCATGCCAAGAAGACTGAAAAGCGTTGTGGCATTAAATAAATAATACATACTTTGTGGGCAGTAGCAAGTCCAGATTGTTTTAGACGTCTTCGTGCTATTCTGACATATTGGAAATAATATTTCTTCTCGAGCTTTCGCAGCAATTTCGAAATGATTCTGGTGGATAAATTGAACCAGAACATTGTCCTCATTCTCAATGGAGACTGGAGACCTTACCTACACCTTGCCTATTAGGCCTTTTTAATCGTTGTTCCACTTGCCAGGGTTTTTTAATATAAAATATACAGCTTTTACTACATTAATGTTTTGTTGTGATTAGTTTTCTTCACTTTTGTTTTATTAACCTTTTTAGAATTATACTGTGTAGATAGGGAAGGTTACAGATTAATATTAGTGTCAACCTTTTCATACTATACGTTTCGTCTTTCCACTCATCATTGTAATAGAAAATACCAAAGTAATATGTTTATGAATATACCCTCTCTATGGTACTAAACAAAATCTGACTTATAACGATACAATGGAGAATTTGCACATTTTTTGAAAGTATGAAAACAGAGATTATGAACGAGTCGCAGCTCCACTCCGATTGACGTCAGAAAGCGAACAAGAATAGGCGGCAGCGGGCCTGGCTTTTACAGTGTCAAAGTCTACAGTGTAGACTTTGACCGTGTCGTTGTTATTGCTTTGTGATACATATGGATGTGCTGGATAATAATATTATAATTAATATGGATAATAATATTATACACAGCACATCCATGTGTATCACAAAGCAATAACTAAAACACCGGCCAAATGTTAAATATCTGTATATTATAATATACAGATAAAGAAAATATATACAGTATACAGTAAATGATGGAAGAAGCAACTTCCGCTGGAAGTAACACGATTAAAAAAAAGAAAATATCGAAGTTGTGTGGTACTCATATCAACCCCATTTTTTTTTCGCACTACAAGGCAAGGTCAGGACAATTCACGGAAATGGTGTAAAGGAATGAAGAGTAATGAGAAGAAGAACGGCCCAGTGTCTATTATTTCGGGGTCTAATATTTGCGAAATATTTTCAACGTATAGGCCAGTCAAATAGTACATTAGAAATAACTAAAACGCAAATTAACGGCTAGTTCTGATTTTTTAATATGCTGTTGTTAGGACCACTACCAGTAGTGTATACTTCGTAGCACTCGCAAAACCGCGAAATTTTCGCACTTTTTTCGTTTCTTTCACTACGTGTTCTTAACAATATGTTTGTTCATCAAGCATTTTATTACGCATTTTAAAGTAGACTAAATTTGCTACAATTTGAGACTAGAACCAGCTCTGTAGGTATAATAGTTACCAAGACATAGCCCTCCAAAAATTGAAATTTTATGATTTGGTCAACTTGCGTCCCCGAAATCGGGGAAAATTTTGCGGGTAAAGTCTCAAGGGATGATGTTGTAGGTAATGTAATTACCTTTAATTTAAGCACAGAACGACGTCCGTAGGTCTGATAGTTTCCTCACAATGGTTAAAATCCCAAAAAATGTCCAAGTATAACGTACTTAATTTCAATTTTTTCACGCACTGCAAACTTACTTTCTTTCATATTTATACAAATTTTACTATAATGCAAAACATATACAGATTATACATATAACGAGCAAAATGGTTCAATGTTCAATCACACAAATACCAAGTTATTTTAATTTCCTCACGCACTGCAAATTTGCTTTGTTTCATATCTGCGGAGTTAGAGATTCTGGATTGTTTATTTTTTTGTACCCACCCTCTGAAAACACCCAAGAGCCGCCCCTGTATGTCACTGTATATCATATTTGAATATGATATACATAATATATCAATAAATAAAAATAATGTGAATTGCATTGTAAATATATTATTAATAGGCTAAATATATATTTCTTGGGGATACATATGGATTTCACTTTTTTGGCAAAAATTGCAGGTCTGCGGACGTTGTTCTGTGCTTAAATTAAAGCTAATTACATTCGCTATATCTTCCCGACTTTTTTCCCGTAAAATGTTTGGGGACAATAGTTGACCAAATCTTAAAATTTCACTTTTTTGGGGGAAAAATGCCAATTTTTGGAGGTCTGTATCTTGGTAAATTTTGTACTTATAGAGCTGATTCTGGTCCCAAACTGTATCAAATTTAATCTACTGCAAAATACGTAATAAAATTCTTTATGAACAAAAGCACAGTTTATAAGATATAGTGAAAAAAAACGAAACGTAGCACTCGAAACGTTTTTCGAGTGCTACGAAGTTAGGTCTTTCGAAGCTGCAAACTTGGAGATACACTACTGGTAGTGGTCCTAACAACATATAAAAAAATCAGAACTAACTGTTAGTTTGCCATTTTAATGTACTAAATGACTGGCCTAGTAAGTAAAAAAATATTTATATGATTTGCCGGTATATTAAAGTAGTAATTGAATCAATCTTCACATTGGACCGATTTTACAACCTCTTCAGCCTCATCACATGTGACGACTATATTGAGTTACGTATCCACTTCGAGCATTTCTTACTACTTTAATCTCTTTACTTATATTATGTTACAGCCGATAAGAACTTAGTCTTGCCCATTGTCCGCATCCATAATTCATTATTATTCTCGGTTTCAACAAGATCGGTTCTTTCGGCCTGCAAGACAAAATTTGTGTTTTTAGAAATAAAGATTATTTTTAAAAATCGTGTTTCTGATTTTCGAAACGTAAGTAGCGTACTGTTTTTTCCGCACATTATACTCTGGGGTAATTTTTCCCTTCCCAGTGTAAACGTTGCCATTGTCCAATTGCATTATAATTTTCTCGAGCTAATCTGGAAGTTCGGTACGTAATAACATTATGCATCAAGTCTAAAATACTCAGCCAATTCATGGGCACTCAATTACCACATACCATAGCCGTGTACATTCCACGCCTCCCCTCCTGCTTTCACCATTTAGTAATCCTCAAACATGTTATTTACTGTTTTTAATATACTTTCTGACATCTAGATGAAATGAAACAATCACTTCTCTAGTATATTTTTCGGCATTATAAAAAAATATTATTGCTGATGACTTTCAAATATTGGATAAAATACGTTGAGGATGTTTCAAGTAATTTGAAAATAAATGCAATTGTCCATTCAGCTGAAATTTCTGACAACCAAAATTTGTTCACATTTGGGTGGCCGCTGTACCTACCTCTATTAAAACCCTCAATTTCCAGAAAATTTGCAAATAATGGCTAGGTGTGTTATGACCTATATTAATACCTATGGTAATATGCTATGTTTGTTAATATCACTTGCTAATCTAAACTGAAGTATTAGTAGAAAGGAAATATAATTTACCTCATCTAAATTGATGTAAAGGGTATGTGGATCATTTACCATTTGGACAGTAGAGATTCGATGTGTCTCTTTCCTTGGTATTATACTACCCGCTCTATAAAATAGAGGTGCCTAAAATATGTTTAATCGATAAGTACGATAAGTATTTCTTTAGCAATATATTTTTCTAAATTACTTATTTTAAATAATACTTACAGCAGCCCAGAGCTCCAGAGACGCATCCAGGAGCACTGTAGTACCACCGGTATATGTGGTCCATGAGTTATCATCGGCTCTATACCAGTAAGTCGTTTCATTTCCAGGGAATGTGACTGAAACGGCGTTGACACTTTGGGTAAATACTGGTCTTGCCATTATATCGGTTCCTGGAATAAAAGGAGGAATAAATAATACCATATAAATGTCTCATTGCGCTATATACCTATTAAAATATGATCGTCATGATTTAGAAGTTCAGGGTAGTCATAAAACAAAGGCCTGACTATTGGATCTCCAAATCTAGTGTGCTCAAAGAACAAGGTGTACCACACCGGAATATGCTTATAGCGAAGGTCAAACGAGGTTCTAATAACAATTTGTATTTCCGGGTTGTAGACATAAGGCTCATGCTTTTCGGTGTCCTTATAGGAGTAGCCTCTGAAGAACGGCAGCCATATAGCAGCCTAAAATGCAATATGTAAGACAACCGATAATAGTACCTAGGGGAGCCCAACAGGGGATTTTGGGATTTGCTCAAGCGTGGCAGATTAACATATGTCTATGGCAGATTAACAGATGATACCTTGCACCCTGTTGAGTACCTCCACAATATCTAAGCCCTCTATATAGGGCCGCGCATGTAGGGCAGCCGATCAGAATAGTAAAAAAAAAATCGATAGTTGGTAATACTCGAGTGCGTCAGATTAAGGTATGGTGGGTAAATTACATGCTGAAAAGTGTGCATTTCAATAATCTGACGATATGAGCGTGATGAGGAGTGGGAGGGTCATAAACTTGCAATAAAAATCCTCACCTCGACATTTTCGAGCGCGGATAACGAGGAAAATAAAATCTGCAGATTACCACAGGTCGAAGTAACTAAAATCGTCAATATCCATTATCCAATATCATATTTTTTACAACCAGTTTTATTTAATAATTATTATAGTTACAGTTAAGCAGTTCTGACATGTAAATACTTATATTGAACTTTGCATTAATAGTATATGCGTCGTCTACAGTAATCTACAGCGCTTTCCACGGTATCTGTGATCGGACTTCCTCAATAAGGTGCGATGCACCTCCCATATTCTGCGTAGCTACCTTGGAGCTTGTATTTGGGCCTATAAAAGCGGTAATTAATATGATATTTGAAATGAAATCCGTCGAGAGTGGACGCACTACAAATACGAAATTTTAATTAATTTTATGATTTCCATATTTATTCCGAGAGTGCCACACTTGGCTTTGTTGGCAAATGAAACCACCCCATCCCGACAGAGGCCAATTATTCATTATTCAATTATTCGATGGTCTGGTTTAAAGATTATGCGAATGAGCGCAGTAATGAGCAATACGCTTACTTTATTTTAATTTCTTTATGAAGAAAATTCTAGGCATAATTTGGCCTTCATTATAGGGTAATTGAGCTAATTATTTTATTGTTTACAATATAGGGAGTTACTAAATAGTGGGCGTACAATGCACTTCGGTTTAATTTTTAGAGTTTTTTAATGGAAATATGCCGGTCACAGACCTTTCAGGGACAGGAGAACAGATTCTGGTAGCTCTGTATGGTAGAGAGCAAGATCCATCCATCACTGCCCTGCACTTGAACTTGAAGTGGCAAGTTCTTGAGCAGCGCAACAAGGCTCAACCTGGCCAAGCTCCCACCCACGTCAAATGCGGCACACTATCACTTCCTTTTTTGCTCGTTTTTTGTAAATGACCCCCCACTCCTCGGCATTGTTCATAGGATTTTGTTGGAAATATGGATTTGAAAGATAAGCAAATTGTCTACAACTTTGATTATGGGAACTTTGACGCTACAACCAAGTCATCTCTGGCTTTTTACGCACCAAAGTGGCGAGAATGTGAACATTTTGCTAGTCACGATTTTGCCCTTTCTTCAGCGTAGCTCCGTCGCCATTGGTTGTGCAAAAAAGGTACGAGATCAATATTGTAGGGAATTTTATCGTCTACAACTTTTACGGGAAGCGTGTTGCCCTAAAAAGCACAACAAAGGAGATAAATCCGATTTTTGATGGCTTTTCCCCCTCCCTTAGCGAGATCAGGGGTGGGGATGACTTGGAATTGCTACCTTCTAACCATCTCGAACAACATATAAATATTTAATTTAATTTCCCCCTCCCCCCTCCTATACCTTATTTTTTAACGCGCTGTCATTTAATAAAAAAACTGATAAATAGAAGAATGCTTTGTTAATATATTGGTAATGTTGAATAAAATAAACTAATACTTGATTTTTAATGTGATTCCTATTAACTTTTTTGTATGGCTGAAAAATTTAAAAAGTAAATAAAATGTTTTGTTTTAAATTAAAATTCATTTAGTTTACATATTTATTGTTTAATTTACATATTTATGTATGCATTTTATGCGAAAAAAAAGCGAAAAATGTACTTTTAAAATTGAATTTCGCACCATTATCAGTCAGCCATTTTGAATTTACCGATTATCTCTTCAAATTCGTAATTAGTGACCTCGAAAACTCCCGAGTATAAAATTTGGACGATGTTTTATTAATTTTAGAGCAATTATTAAATTTTTTTAAACGGATGCAAATTATGCACTTTTGGATGCGTTTAATCGGCTACCTACAATCGGCTAATAAAGGGTTTTAGATGACCCAATATGTTACTTAAGGCTTGTGTAATAATAAAACAAACTATTTGTCTTAAATTTTTATGAATCTTAAGTGATAATCTTTGAAAAACACTTGAAAAATGGACAAAACAGCAAAAATTCACTTTTTTGCATAATTATGCATTTCTAGGTACTTTCCCCATCATTCTGTGCGTACGGACTATGATTTTTTCTACGGACTATGGTTTTTATGCCTAAAAGATGCATTCTATCCATCTTGTATATCATATATAATCTTTTGGAGATAAAACTTCTTGAAAATCACGTATTTTTTATTAATTCCAACGGCCTGTGAGTACCTATCAACAAAACTGTCAAAAAGTTGAAATTTTTTTACCTCTTGTTTATTTATCTTTTGAAATTTTATCAGACAGAGAATTCCGAAAGTATGTATATAATTTATGTATTTATATGTATTATAATGGGTCTTTTCACTAGATTCATAAACCACAAAACAAATATGTTTATTTGAAAGCTAACTGATTTGATATTCACATCGTACAACTTGGTCTCGAATATAAATCTCACAGTGTTTAATAAAAAAATAAATATTTCTCATAGCAATTTGAACACTATTTGACCTTGAGACTGAGTGACGTCACACAGCCTGGATTTAAGTTGGCAGCATTATTTGTCAGAAGCGTATAAATAACCACAGCTGTAGTTGTTTACGCTTAGTATTGTGGTTATGTTTTCTGCTTTGTCTACGAATTTTTGTTTTTGTGTTGCTTTGTTTCTATACATTATTGTAAGAAAATGGAACCAGAATTTTCTAAATGAAGTGCAGAAAATCTGCCGAAAGTTGATTTTAGTATAGTGGACGAGTTTTACTATGGTGCCGAGTGGATATCAAATTTTGATTATTTATCAGTAGATGTCAAGTGTCCACAACAACAAAGTCAATTTCAACGTTCACTGTCAAAAAGCAGGTAACCAACTTTGGAATATAGTACTAATACACCGTTGTGTCATGTTTAAGGTCGTAGGCTCTGTGATATCACTAAGGAAGGATACGTGACGTCACCTATAAGCGCGCACTTGTTTCTGCACTTTTGAATTCTTTTACGATAGAAATCGTGCTCGAAAAAGAAAATAAAAAAATACGGTAGATTTTTTTTTATAAAACACATATAAAGCAATAAAAATAATCAGTGAAAAGGCCCATTAAAAGAAATAGATTTACGTGTGCACAAAATAAAGTAAAAAACTCTTTGTACAAATTTCAACAAAATTGGTTACTTTTTTCTATTTGCATGCCATCCCTGCATTTTATTTTTCACATTGAATAATTAAAAAAAGTTTTTTTCAAACCGTCATATTAAGAAAACCCCTCCAAATAATCGTCAGATTATGGATCAGCACCATCAAGACATCAAGCTGAACCGTCTTTATGAAAATCTGACGCGCTCGCGTATTTCAAAATAGCGATTTTTTTTGCATTTTCAAAAAGCCGCCACGAGCTTACGCCACATCGTCAGTCTTTTGAGTGGGAGCTCTGTTCGAATTCACTAACATCTCCTAACATCTTCTCTGAATCTCTGAAATCTGATGCGCTCGAGTAAATTAATTTTTTTCCCATTTTTGTCCCTACGGTACGGTCGGCCGGTTTTGTCCCTACGGTCAAAGTCCAATAGGTCACCACGATGCTCGAGTAAATCACCATTTAGCATCGTAGCATCGTGGGTTCAAAGCTTATGTAGTAAAACTCGAGGAATACACGAAGAACTTAAATTGAACACAGTAAGTTTTATTATAAACTTACTTGGTACCACCTTTGGATTAGTTGTTCTGAAGGAGTATTATAGTATCCTGCAACATCAGCCCCACAAAAAACTATGCCCAGCAAGTTGGCACTCAGACATTCAGAATAGCTAAGGGCTAAGTACGACCAATCCGCTGTATTGCCACCCGTTGTTACGGCAGCATATCGCTGGGAACCAGCAAAGTGAGATCGTGTTAGAACAAATGGACGTTTTGTGCTGTTGTCCCTCTGTAGGAGACCCTGATAAGTTGCCTTGGCCTAAAAAAATATATGATGTCGCAACAAATGTTAACAAATCATTTTCTCCCCTAAAATAGTTATTTGGAGATATAATAATTGCTACAAGATTACGGGAAGGTACCTGTAGGAATCCATATATATTATGAATATCCCTATGAAGAACGTTGCCGTAATGTGTGGTCTCAAAGGGCAATGTTCTCTCCAGAGAGTCATCTAAGACTGACGGTTCATTCATATCGTTGTAAATACCAGCTAAAACCTCAGTACTGGATTTAAATGTTTCATAACTATATAAGCTAGCATAGTAATCACTGGCATCAGGATTGAGAAAATCTATCCAGCTAGAAACACCGGCTAAGGATTCACCTGTGGAAAATTAGTGTTATAGATATACCACATCACAGTGGCAAGGTATACACCTTGATAATCGCTCCCATTTGCCCATTTAACAAAATAGTTTTCAGCCCCAGTGTACACAAAATAGTTGTCGTCAACCTTAATGTGGGGATCCACAACTACTACAAGTTTCCTGCCAGTGGAAGCAAGACTAGTCTGTAATTCTAACGGATCAGTAAAGTTCGCTGTATTCCACTGGAAATACCTGTTCCCATCACTGTAGCCATCGCCTAGCCAAATTGCATCCATAGTGAAGTTCGTGCCATCCATCATGACCACCACATTGTTAACTTCTTCCTGATTCTCGTAAGTGTCCCGACCCTGTTGGTAGCCCAAAGTCCAGAGCTAAAACATAATTGTGGTAATTGTCATGATAGTAATTTAATTTCTCTACAATCTTACCTGCGGTAAAGGTGCAACCCCTGTTAAACTGGTGTATTGCCTGACAGTTTCCTTCAGGGTAGGGCCTAGTAACACAAAAAGGTCCAAAGTACTACTTTCAACCATGAAATAAGACGTAGGTCTCTCTTGGCTATAGCTAATATCCACCCATTGCTCAGCCGCATTGTGAAGGAATACTCCAGAGGTCCAGTCGGCTCTAGAAAGGTTGTAAAGAGACTGGATGGAGTTTGAATAATTTTAAAATTTCTTACGAGTGTCCATAAATTACTGGGATTGATCCGTACAGAGCCATGGGCGAGTCCAATTCGTATGAAGTTGTATCAGAATTCCTAAGTCTGAAGGGGTCTGAGGAGCCATCTGCTGTTTCCGGTAGGGTCAACTGAGAGGCATGGTGGAAGAGGCCGAAAAGATTAATTGCATTTTCAAATTCTACTCCAAAAGCAAATGCTTGACTATTGTCAGTCTGAAATAATTGTCAAAATGTTAAGTAATAATAATTATTTTTAAAGACAATATTCTACAGATTAGATAATACATTTAACCTTACATTTTCCATAACTAAACGGTCTCCATTTAAAACGACTTGTAACTGATCTTTGTAGTAAAATTGGAGAGTAAATGGCGTTCCACTTGTTATAACGACGGAGAATTCTCCTGCATCTGCACTTTTTGGTGTCAACTTCAGAAAATTACGCTTAACAGTTAGCTGAAACCTAATATAAAAGATTTATAACCATTATTTAATGTCTATCTTTTATTATAAGATTTATAGCAAAATCATTTCAATGCCTTGGAATATCTAAATTATTTCTATGTCTTGTTATTATATGATGTACATCAGATATATACCTTAACTTACTATATAAATACATAGGCGCTTACTCAGATACAATTCTGAAAATAAAAGATAACAAATATATTTTTTGCCTTTCATCCATACGTAACCAATCGACTTCTTGTATATGACGACTTGTAGGCTCTCTTCTTAGTGATTGTAAACAATATCATATTCCTTAGCATTTTGAACTCGTATTCTATTTTTTGTTTTTTCTGTAATACAAGGGTGGTATACACAGTCACAATAATTACACTAGATAACAATAGCAATACTAGAGAGTCAACAAACAAGAGTTTGACGTTTTTCGGTGCAATATTTTTATACTGATAAAGATCTTTTAATATTACGAAGGCCGCTTGAAATTTGCTTTGCTCATGTTTTTCAAAATTTACGTTTTCATCCATAATTAGTCCAAGATTCTTTACGCTTGTTTGGTACTCTAGTTTTTCACCTTTTATTTTCACTTAATTTTACTTCATTTAAAGCATTTTTTGAGCCAAACGCGATTAGTTGTGACTTCGGGTTAACTTGAAGCCCAATATTGGTTATATAGTCCACTAGGTTATTATATATATATATATATTTACTTCTCTATTTATGATTTCAAATGCCATATCAGTTTCTTTGTGCGGAAAACAAAAAAGTACGTGAAAATCATCGGCATACATATATAATTTGCAGTGTTCTAGAATTGAACAGTTGTGGTACTAAAATTGAACCTTGAGGCAATCCGGTTTCAACGGCACATGATTCTGAAAACATGTTTACATTTTGTTGTTGTATTCTAGTAATAACAGTTCTTTCGTGCAAGTAATCTGAAAACCATACCATAGCCTTTTCTCTAACACCGTTTGACTTCAACTTATCTAGTAATAGTTCAAACTTTACAGAGTCAAAAGCTTTTGTCATGTCCATTAAGATCGTGATCATGTTTTTGAACTTTGTTGCTATAATATCATCTGCAATACAGTTGTTATACACAATTCTTTCCAATAATTTAGATTCAACTGGTAAGATGGTCGGAAGTCCTTAATATTCACGATCTGTTTTAGGTATTCGCTGAATTATACCAGTTTTCCATTCTCAGGGTATTTTCCCCAGCTCCAGTGACATGTTTAATAAAACCATAAAATTACATTATTATTTAGGTGCTGGTTAAAACTATGTCTGTAAAATGTAGTATTTTCTCTCTGTATTGCTTTAACTCCTTTCTTTACCTCCTTCCTTATGTCTTGATAATATGTACGTGTTTCAGTCGTTTGTTCTTTACAGTGTCGCTTTCTAGCTTTTCCTCCTTCCCTTATTAGGCATTTAATATTAGATGTAACCCATGGTAACTTTTTTCTTGATCCTAATGTACTTGTTTTAAGAGGAGCATGTACGTCAAATATGACTTTTTCATTGAATAATTTTAGCTTCTTCTCTATATCGTCTGTCATGTAAATATCACTCCAATTAATTCTTTCGGCGTCACTGTTTAAGTTTCCATATTTCTGTAATCTCGGTATGTTTTTACAGTATCCAACTCTATCTCTTTCCACATTTACCGAACAAAAGATTAGATTATGATCACATTAACATCCTATGTCGAACATGTCAACACTTCCCGATTCTATAACGTTCATTGTTATGTCCATAATTATTAAATCAATCAAAGTATTTGTTGTTTCCGTTATTCTGGTGGGTTCCGTGCATATCTGCTTAAAATTAAATATCTGCAATATGTTTGTGAGATGCTGTGTAGAAGGTACATTTTTTGGCATATTTATGTTAAAGCCTCATGTGCATATGCAGTTCTAACTCATAACTCATAGTTCTAGTTCATAACTCATTATTTCACTAAACATTTCTTCAATAAACTCCATTTTATAAATGGGCCACTCATGTGGTACATATGTAAATACCACCAAAAGCAATATTTTTCTTTTTTAAATTAATTTCGACCCAAAGTTGTTCGGAGTCTCCTCTCTTTCGGTAATATTTATTTCAATTAGTTTGGTTTTTAAGCATTTTTTGGAATATATTGCCACACCTCCAGCATGTTCTGTTCGATCCTGCCTAGAAATCTTATATCCTGGAATATTAATGTTGGAATTTTTTATATATGGTTTTAATCATGTTTCACTTACTCCTATGATATCAAAATTGGATTGAAGTAGGTATATAATGTTTAAAATAAAAAAACTTCTGACATAAGAGATCTGATGTTTATGTGTGCTATTTTTATACTCGTATTTATGCTTCCTCGGACACCTTTGCAAGTATTCGGCCGAGGTTCGACCTTGTGACTTGTTACGCAGCCTCTTCGACTGTTAACTCTCCTGAAAGTCACTTATTTTATTCGGAAATATCTGCCGTTCATAAAAATGCTTAAAACAGCTTCTGGGGTTCTCGGAGCGGTTCGGCAATGGTCGTATAACTTTAAATTCTCATTTTTCTTTTCGCAATATATCTTCATTTTGTACCAGCATTAATTCCTCTATTTCCCCTGATGCATTTGTTTCTGTAATTCCCCCTATTTTTATTTTCGGTAGTAATCTTAGGTTCACATATAATGTATTTTACGTACATTTCGTTGAAAGCCTCAGCCTGAGTTCTGCTGCAACTACTTTGTTTTTAAATTCAATTATTACTCATCCGTCTCTTGAGTTTTTCATACATGACACAGCTATTTTCCTAGAATTGAAAGAGCGTTTTACTTCCTTCCTTGTCTCATCATTATTCTGACTAGCATTTTTAGGTTTTATTATGACAATTGGATCAGCTTTCTTTTTCTTTGCCTTTTCTGAGGATGTTTCTGCGATGTCTTCTTGATAATTTATTACCTTGTTAATCCCACAATTAATTTCATTATTTCTAGTATTTATAGCAACTCGGACGCTTTCAGTCTGAGTTGCTATAGTCTGAGTCTTAAGGTCATTTTGAAGATCATTTAATTTGTTGATTACTTCCACCAGTAGCTTGTAAGTAGAATTTTCATTTACTAAATTGTTTTCAAATTTATGTTATCAAAAAAATGTTTTGAACCCGTTTTTTCAGCGTGACAGCTCTCATTTCAGAGGGGATGAGGTTGGTACATTTTTGGCACTGAGTTGGCCACATCGATCACATGATATTTTAAGTCACTGTCCTTTTCTTTCCTATAACTACAAGTAGGTAGTCATTGTCGCAGAAAATTTGCAATGTTTATCATTAAAATATCTATCTATATATCTATTAAGTCCTGCCCTGTTCTATTTTAAATGATAAAATGAGGAACAATAATGCCAGCAAAAACTGGTATGCAAAAAACAAACCCTGGTTGTCTTCAAAGAAGCAGCTTGATTATTAAAGTTTTTTGCATATCTATATTATAATAAATATGTCACTAATTATTATTGCACAAATAAACAAAGTCTTTCAGTAAACAAAGTCTTTCACGAGAAACTTAAAATCTCAAAAAACTGTAGAGAATAAATACAATGAACTGTATATAACAATCAGTCATTAACTCGGCCCCTATTTTTCCGATATAAAAGATTTTTAAATTTGTAAGCTTCACTTCATCTCTTAATCTTAGAGAAAAAAAAGATCTGTTTATGTTTTTTTTAATAAGTGAAAATATAAAAGTTGAAAAAGATGATGTAGGGTATTATTACTGAGAATTCAGTACTTCACAAATATCACGCATTTCACCATATCAAGCAAAATCGTGATTACATTCAAGTGTATTGAGTAACTATATTGATTTTATAAATGATAAGCAATTTAGTACTCACGGTACCACAACTGGTTTGCCATCCAGGACATCAGAAAGCTCGTATCTGTTACTGTTTGCTTCTAAAACTTTTACCCTCGCCCTATAGTTTTCCAACAAGCTTACTTGTAGTGTAAGCTCTTCACCGTTGGCATTGTTTAAGGATAGTACAGCTGTGTTATCAATTTGTTGTATTTCAGAGAGATCAGCAGCAAATTGAGCAGAGGACTCAAGAGTTTGACCTCTAAAGGTTCTGAAATAACAAATATTTAGGTATATTTGTATAATTTCTCCATTTTCGAGTCCTTGTTATGATTATATTATTGCCAATTTTATTACTTACGAACAGAACGGCACCCTGGAGCAGTCTTTGAATATGTCATGGTCAGCACCATGTACTGTAGCAACCAAAAACAACAGCAGTGCCGAATAGCTGAAAGCAAAAATTAAAGTGTTATTAAAATATGGCCCAAAAGAGATATTAAATCATTAAATAGGGATTTTACTCACACCAACATGTTGTCTATGCAATGGAAAATAGCATGATTACAATTTTTTTATCCGTCTATGGTGTGCTATCTCCAAGAAATGATAAGCCATCATGTTCAGCTATGCCAAGTGCACTTATGTCCTGCTATTATATGTAAATAATCACTTATAATTATATGAGTGTTACGTTATCAAGGGCAATTACTTCAGTTGCAACAGACATGTTACAATAGTGTTTTGAAATTATCTCAAATTATGGACCTGTTACAACATAAGCTGTAATATTTACAAAAGTGTCTAAATAGAACACTTTATAGATACTTGCTGATGATTACCGTGATTCTGATATAATCTAAATGATGGGAATGAGTTCTTTAAAATGAGTATTTGACAATGAGATTGTGACGCTCCCTCAGCTTGGGAGCGGAGGTTCTATCTCGAGCGCCACTGTCTCTTTAGAGTGCAGACAGACCACTTTGCCCTACAAGCAGTATCTCTAGGGGCTACGAATAGCTTCGAGTGGAGAAGGGCGGATCACCTGGTTACGTGATACGTACATAGGCCTTGTATTACCCTATCTTCAAGAAATACAAAGATTTATGCTTATAACAGGTTTATTTCCAGATTTATATTAAGCCATATCAAGAACACAGTTATATACATTACATGTATATAACTATATATGTGTATGTATATATATATATATATATATATATATATATATATATATATATATATATATATATATATATATATATATATATATATACATATATATATATATATATATATATATATATATATATATATATATATATATATATATATATATATATATATATATATATATATATATATATATATATATATATATATATATATATATATATATATATATATATTGATTGAGATAAACGAAAATACACTGTACTTAAATCAGTAATTAAATTCAGTAAATATATCAAATTATAAATTAAATTAATATCAATGATCAATATGATCAAATATGATCCATGATCAATATATTTCGTACATCCTGTAGTATAAACGCAAGCATATATGTATCACTGACGAACGTATATACTATACGTAACGTCTACCAAGTACGCGCCTGATTGGTCAGACCATAATACCAGACCATATATCTAAATTATTTCAAGCATAATAATTAGAATATTCATGTTCTAATAAGAATTATAGAATCTCGAGCATTAATAAATTATGTCTAGATTAAAAGATTACTGCGAAAGCATCAATGTAAATAAGGGGTTCGAGAGTTTATATCCTCGACGCAAAATGCAATGTAGAGATGACACCTCGAAAATAAATCGTTTAAAGTTATACAACAAAAAGTTAACCATATTATATTATAGTGTTTAGAATTCAAAATTAGTTCAAATGAAGTTCAAATTGTAAGGGTTTTATGTAAAATTAAATAAATAAAAAAATTGGCATCAATCTGATTGGTCAGATTGTATCATAAAAACAAGAATGAAATATCGTAACCAGAAAATGCAAATGTTTTTCCATACGGCATCGGCCGTAGTTACATATAACAATGCAAGAGAGTCCAGCTAAGGCGTTCGATGAGGTAACAGCCACGCTCATATTTTTTATAAAAATTGCTAACTTAATAGTAAAACTAATAGTTAAAGTAATAGTTAAACATATTTGAGTTTGTGAAAATAATTAAGAACAACAGTGGAAAAAGTCTACAAGCAGAATCAGCTGCAAATTAAGTATTTTTCGTCGCGAATAAGAAGTGAGAAGTAGAGACTTGGTAGCGTCCCCAGCCGCAGAAGAGTTTAGTGACCAATATAATAGAAAAGGAAACAATTTTCTAAGAAATTTCCAGTAAAAAGAAAATATAAGTGCAGAAGCCGAAAATTAAAGGTTTGAGGGTGATATCCCATAATAAAGTGCCAGCGATTATTAGCAGCATTCCTGAGGTAGTACGGCCACATCCGCTAGATGACATCACCTGAGCCCAGCAGCATCTAGTAGTTCGTGTTCCAACCTGTTTTCGAGAATAGTGATAAGTTGCTTCGTAATTAAAAAGGATTAACATAAAATTCTAAGGTAACAACAAATTCAAACTTTTAGCTAGTTTTTAAGATACATTGTGACAGAGGACTTGGTCACATGTAGTATCACTTCTTCTTTCTTGTTCTCTTGAAACTTTTCAGTGAACATTTTAAATTATACAATTTGAGATTAAACAATATTCAATAGAAAACATCCTTAAAATATATTGGTCAAAGGTGCTATGAATATTTAGCGCCTAGGCACTACTTCAACAAATAAAAAACACGCTATATTGAAATTTAAAAAGGACGCAAACAAATATATTGTCGATGTTGGTAGAGTCGAAATTCTCAATAGATTGGGTTTTTGAACTATTATAAAAAAAACGTTATTGTGTATTGTATAGGTAGGTAAAATGGTTATTGTATATGATATATATTGTTTGTTTTTGTAATTATTGTTATTTTGCTTTAGCTTTTTATGTGAAAGTACGTACTTTACTAGTTTATAAAATATGTGTATTAACTCGTCGAAATTTCTTCTGTGGCAGGATGCAGCATGAACTGTCCCACTTACAAGGTTTTTTTGTGGGTTCATCAATGTTTGTTTATCACTACGTAAAAACGGTTATGTGAATTTATGTAAAAAGAAATTATTTCAAAATAAACGCTATTCTATATAAAAGGTCGGAAGCAGCTGGCCTACACACATCCAAGGCATTCTTCTCATCAGCGATGACCAATCGCGATCATCTACCTCTTGTATAAATTCATCATCGCTATCAAGCAACAAAGTTCCTAATTCTGAATCGATAAGTTTAACCTTAGTAAGATTTATTATTTTACCATGAGAAACACACTCTTACGAAGTCGAAAATGAACTGTAATCGTAAATGCCCAAATTCAGTAATATAAGATCACCTCCTACAAAATTACACCCCTACCTATCTCTAATACACAAACCATATCGTCATCGACTACCCCATTTTGTCAATATAATGACAATCCCCACTCAACGGGAAAACGTATTTCAATATATTGGCCTACCTCACCAGGAGCACGCAAGTTGAAACCCAATATATTGGCCTACCGCACTCGGAACACTCAACTTGAACGCCAATATATTGGCTATCCGCAGCGAACGGGTTAAACAAGTCAGGTTCATGTGTGTAAAAAAGAGAGCGTTAATTCATATTAGCAATTTATTCCAAATAAATATAATGATGTAAGATCTAAATATACAAAGTTACACCACCTCCAATCTTCCTGTTTAATTCCCTTACGATGTTTATGCTGTTCAATGGTGTACCATCTGTGGTAGTTGTGTATTCATTTTCTACAGATTTGGTAGCTGCAAAATACGGACAAAATAATGTCAAATGAATGGATGGTAATCTATATGGTTGTACTATAAAAAGTTTCGGTGGTTATTATTTTATATAAGTAGTAAACATTATTTCCAAATAGATTCAACCTACCACTTGCTGACTTTTCATGTACTATGATCCTCTGCACTGACATGTTGATTCCCTCTGAATTTCCGTCTATTACACTAGAACAAATATCGATGTTATCAGATCACGACCTACAAAGGACAAAAATATATTCTTACTTGAAATGAACGCCATGAGATGCATAGTTGTAGACCATTTCAACGTAGAAGTAAGAACTGCTCTTGGAATATTCAAAACTGGTGTAGTCATCTATATACAGGCGCCCCGTTGCTGTGTTATTCTACAAAAAAAAGGTTCTATAATATTTACTTGTTACTAGTAAAATAACATACCGAATCAAGATTAACATAGAGGGTGTAAGGATCATCCAACATCTTTGAGGTTGAGGACTTTTCCCTGTTCTTTCTTGCTATAATGCTGCCACCGCGGTAAAAGAATGGTGCCTGAAACCAAAACGGAATGCATGCTTCCAGAAATTCCCATTATAGTCTAGTCGACAAGTTCAAAAATGTGTTAATTAATATCAATTACATTATTTAGTAAATGTAACTTAAAAAATATTATGTTTTCAAGAGTAAATTGATGTGAAGGTCTACTGAACTAAATTAGAAAAGTACATGAAATAATATCATTACAGTTTAATAATCATAGATAAATAATTTTAACACGTCATAAGTTTATGCACTGAACTGGTATCTTCAAAAGAAACAGCTGCTCACAAAAATGTACCAAATGCTGAACTAAAAGTGAATACTACATAGGAATGTATTTGCTGTGAAATGTGAAACAAACATTAAATAGAGATAGACAGACCAAAATGTAACGATTTTTAGAGAAAGAGTGCCGTTTTGTAATTGATATTAATTATTGATGGAATGAATGAAAATATAGCTAATATATGCCAATTTAACAGTTACAGACAAAACATTTTTTTAAATTTTAGTATAACTGCATTATTTGATCAAAAACTCAAGTTATTTTAAAATAAAAAACTGCAACTTTTAGATATTTTATTACTCAACAAAATTGCCTTGAAGATCCATTATCGTAACTGCATTATTAATAAGCTAGGAGTCATAAAATTTTTATAAACAAATGCGCATAGTAACTGATAAATAATAGTTACAAAATTGGGAGTCAACTTGTTTTTGAATGTCTCTTTCGATATCTCTAATAGTTTCAAAGCTATGTAAATTTTTTTAGTTGACAAATCAATTGGGTGTTTCAACTTCAGTATCGTATGAAATTAAAAAATGCTGTAAAAAATACAAAAAAAATATTTTCAATATTTTGTTGCATGATTTTTTTTAAAATTTTTTCTAGATTTAAAAAAAGTATTATGAATTTCTGAATTTGTTTATAACGAATTGTTAAGTTAATAAACAATGAAATTATAGCTATAAAAATGTTTTTTACTTTAGAGGACTGTCAATTATGATTTTAAGAAAAAAATAATTTCGTAACTAATTATTTAAATCATGGTTAAATGGTTAAATATCGTAAGTGAATATCTTTCTTCAATCCAAAAACAGTAATATAATAATGAATATTTGAATAATTCTTTTAAACAACACTTATAATTCGATTTTTTTTTGAGAAGAAATATATATATATATATATATATATATATATATATATATATATATATATATATATATATATATATATATATATATATATATACATATACATATATATATATATATATATATATATATATATATATATATATATATATATATATATATATATATATATATATATATATATATATATATATATATATATATATATATATATATATATATATATATATATATATATATATATATATATATATATATATATATATACATATACATATATATATATATATATATATATATATATATATATATATATATATATATATATATATATATATATATATATATATATATATATATATATGATTCACCGAATTTAAGCCTGTCAGAGTGCCAGGAATCGGAGATATAATTTTTTGAAGATTAAAAATTAATAAAAAAAAAAAGGATTTTTTCTCTATTTTCAAGATGCAATATCTCGCCGGTATCTGCTCGAATCGGGATCTAACCGGGCTCATTTTTTATCATTTTTAGTCTACTTGATGGATATTGCTGCCCGCTTGCTTAAAATTTAATTAAGCGTCTGGAATTTAAAATTTTCGGAAACATGTTTTTCTTTAACAAACGGTCTTTTTTTTCATTTTTTTCGATGCTTTTCAAATCAAGTATCGGCGCTCAAACCACTTCTTCCACTGGCCAAGTTGACCTTTCAATGCTATAAACTTGATATAATAGGCCCGCGAGCCCTCTCCCGTTGTACACACATTCCTGCGCCATTTGAAAGATCGCCTTAAAATTAAAAAATCAATAAAATCGAGGGTAAAAAAAACCTCATAACTTTTTTCTCTCCGAACCAAAATGCTTCAAAATTGAGCACGAAT
>CAXKVY010000915.1:600000-933192 GCA_964058915.1 Tetropium fuscum
AATCACTCTCATTTTCAACCTCAACATTTTTTATCTCCTCGTATAGTCAATTAATTAACTTCCTTGTAATCGATAGATCGTTTACCTTACACATCACACACGTACGATGCATGTCGTGCTATTATTTCGTAGCTTTTGCAGAGTTCTGCAGCGTTCCAACTTCAGGTTGTTTTTTGATGGTGCTTTAATTTTTTGGAGAAGAGTATTTAGGTACTATTATACAGGGTACATCACGGTGAGTGGTCTTATGCCAGATTCGAATTCTACTCGTTATTTTAAGGTAACTTTCAATACTATTCCCTATCCCTAAAACCAATAGTTTTTGAGATATTTCGATTTTAATAAACTTCTTTATGTTCATTGGTGTCAGATTAGGATTTAATTCGTTAAACCTTCTGCACGTTCTGCTAATATTTGTGTTACATTCTCCATGGATAAAAAATAAGTTGAAATAATCTGCATTGGAGTAATGATTTTGCATATTAACTGACCACTAACAACAATAATACATTGACACTTACAGAATAATTTAGAATGACAAGACGAACATAATTTTAACATTGGAAATGTTTATGTTTAGACAAGAGTATATGGGTACCAAGTTACAAGTTTTCGTTCAAGGCCAAAAGACAGCGGTGTCGCGATCGAGTGACGCAATACATGTAGATATCGCAGCGCTCGGCTCGTGAAGAGTACTGGGGAGTGTAGGCTACCAACGTATATTATTCTAAACTAACTAACAAAACCTCTACATATTATTTCTTTCATAGGGCCGTCAAAGCAGCCCATAAATACTTTACAGTTATCGAAACTGTCTCGCCCTGAAGGCAATTAAATACGTCTACCATAAACAATAAACATATCGCTCAGCCGGTACGGTCCTATCCTAAAAGAGTCGACACCGGGCGTTAGTGTTTACACGAGATATATAATCGAATTTATTTAGGATGAACTTATAAAAATTCGAATTGTTTCATCGAATTTGTAGTATATAAAACATGAGTAGGTTCCCATTGTGAATTATGATAGCAAAAATGAAATCATAAATCACTAAATAAGAGATTCTGATTTAGCTAATGAGCGGCCGCGTTTTAAGAATATACATTCAGCAGTATACACATTTAAAAGAGTAAACTGATGAATTTGATTAATGAATTTATTATCTGAATTGTTTCTTATTTATAATTTTGTTTATTAATTATTAATCTTATCAATATTAGTTTTACCTGTAATATCAAAACTGTTCAAGTATAAGTAGTAATTCCGTTAATTTTACTTGCCCAAAAAATAGTAATGACGTCGACAAAAATCATATTTTTTATACGGGGTGGTCACAAATTACAAAATCTCAAAAAAAATTTAATTTTCGGGAAAACGCTATTATTTATAAAAGTTTTTACTTGTCCAAAAAATAGTAACGACGACGACAAAAATCATATTTTTTATACGGGGTGATCACAACCTACATCTTAACAAATTTTTACTTTTCGGGAAAAGCTATTATTTATAAAAGTTTTTGCTTGCCTATAGCAATGTCGACAAAAATTATGTTTATTATACGGCGTGGTCAAAAATTACAAAATCTTAAAATTCGGTAAGAGTAAAGTTTGTACTTTTTGATCACCACGTATAAAATTATACATTGTCGAGAAAATTTTATTGTTTATAAAAGCTTTTACTTGCTCAAAAAATAGTAATGACATCGACAAAAATCATATTTTTATAAGGGTTGGTCACAAATTACAAAATCTCAAAAAATGTTCAGTTTTCGGGAAAACGCTATTATTTACAAAAGTTTTTGCTTGTCTAAAGTAATGTCGACAAAAATTATGTTAATTATACGGAGTGGTCAAAAATAACAAAATATTAAAATTCGGTAAGAGTAAAGTTTGTACCTTTTGATCACCACGTATTAAAAATTTATGATGATTTTGCCACAATTATGTTTTTATATGGGGTGATCAAAAATCACAGTTCTCTTGGATAAAAATCCGCAAAAATCATATTTTTTATACGGGGTGGTCGCACATTACAAAATCTCAAAAAATGTTTATTTTTCAGGAAAACGCTATTATTTTTAAAAGTTTTGGCTTGCCTAAAGTATGTCAACAAAAATTATGTTTATTATACGGGGTGGTAAAAAATTACAAAAATAAAATATTATTTATTAAAGTTTTTACTTGCCCAAAAAATAGTAATGACGTCGACAAAAATCATATTTTTCACACAAATTACAAAATCTCAAAAAATTTTTTGTTTTCGGGAAAACGCTATTATTTATAACAGTTTTTGCTTGCTTAAAGTAATGTCGACAAAAATTATGTTTATTATACGGGGTGGTAAAAAATTACAAAATCTTAAAATTCGATAAGAGTAAAGTTTGTACTTTTTGATCATCACGTATAAAAAACTAATGTTGATTTTGCCACAATTGTTTCTATACGGTGTCACAGCTATCAGGGTTTTCCAAGTGTCCTTTTATGTTATAAATTGAGGTAACTTAAATCAGATCCGAATAGGGACAAGTAATACCAAACTTTAAAAGAATCAGGGTATAAACAAAACTACAATCATAACGTAAAATTGGGTCCTAACCAAATACAACTAGACGATCACGTAAAAGGCCAACTTGCTTGTTTTCTTGCTTTGTCGGATGTATATATATGTATGTATGTATGTATGTATGTATGTATATGTATATATGTATATGTGTATATGTATATATGTGTATATGTGTGTATATATGTGTATATATGTGCGCATGCGTGCATGTGTGTGTCTGCATGTCTGCATGTATGAATGTAGGTAGGTACGTATGTATGTATGTGGATATGTAGTCATTTGATAGACAAGTAAAGCAAGCGAGAAGTATAAAAATAAGAAAGAGAAGTATAAAAATAAGAAAGAGTAAGTAAAAAAAGTAAAAAGAGTAAGTAGAGTGGGGGGGGGGGTGCCGTTTCACTACTTAAACAAATTTATCCTTTCTCTTTGTTTATTTGTTTTTTTTTGTCATTTTTGTTTGCAAATTCTACAAAATACATCAATTTTATATGCATTACTAGAAATATATAAATACAAATACGTTCCTACACAACTAAATGACAAAATTTATCATTTTATTTTCCTTTTTTCCCCTATTTTCGTTACCTTTTCGGACCTGCATTTACGTGGTTGGCATTTTTACCCCCAAGAAAATAAGAAAGTCTCGAAGAGAGACACGACAACAACTTATGATTAATTCAACTTTTAATTTTTCACTTTTTCGAAGTCGATTCATTGGACTATGAGCAGGACCAATGGCACATAATACGCCTATTGACGCAAGGAGCTGCTAAATACTTCATTTTCGTTATCGTCCCGGTCCACTCGCCGTACCCAGTCCTCCAATTGTCATGTCGCGTGGATATCTGGCTGGTTCCGGGGATGGTATTGTCCTTGGACGACATTCCGAATAATATCTAATTACCAAATAAGTCCTTTGAATTGAAATTAATTGGCTCGCATGCTATAGATTGGAGGCTCGATTCCCACAGCTTCTACGATATTTTTTATTTCTTTTTTACTTTTATACGTGTACATGGCATAATATATACCAGGGAGGACCAGTTGGTTTCCCAAGAATATTTTTAATAATTTAGATACGTGTACATGGCAAAAGGTTATATTTATTATCGTCATATCTATTAACGGCATTTTAGTAGAGCGGGCCATTTAATGCTAGTTTCCCCTGAGCGTTGATGCTATTTACAAATATTTTATTGTAAATATATATTGTGGCGATTAGAGTAGGTATTTATCTGAATAACGTTCTTTCTGTAAATGCTTTTCACTTTATTAGTAATTTTACTGCGTATTACAACAGAACTGCGTATTATCGAACGCCTATCGTAGTCTTATTGTAATTTATTGGTTTCCCATCTGTTTTGTTATGTAATGTGTTAGTGAAGACCAATGTAATTTATTGTAAATTTCAACTGATGTTGAAGTGCCCCGAACATAAACAAATCGTTGTGAAAGCAAGAACTATCTGATTTTTTACAAACATACTAAATTATTGTAAATTTGGACAATGTGATTGCAAAGCCAAATTGAGATACATATGTCAATAAATCTGGATGCGCTTTAGTGGAAAAGATGAGAGATATATTAATAATACCGGTAGTCTCATTGTTACCGAGTCAACAATACATTTTGTACATTATTGTTTACATTACCGTAAAATTCACATGTCATGTATGAAAAAATACAGTTAGGTATTAATGTATTTTACATTTTCTTCAATTTTCAATCTATTTTTGTCCTTTATTTATTGTTTAAAGAATTCTTAGGTCACTTAATTTATGGTTTCCGGTAAACCAAATAGCGAAATGGCCAAGCAGTACCCCGATGATAATATTAGAATAAGACTTTCATAAAACGTAAGAGCAGCTAACTAATTAATGTAGAAAGAGTATCTCAAAAATATTATAATTGTATCGTTTTGGAGAATGAAGGATCTAAGCCTAAGCAGAGTTTTTCTGTGGGGTTCGCTCTTCATATGTGTAGGAGGCACCCCACAAGTACTGTTATTATTTATCTATGTCATGTAAAATGTTTAGTTCTTATTTTGCAACCAGATGTCGTTAGCGTACGGGAATAGTTTCCTGAGATTATGTAAGGGGTGTAAGTAGATCCCGTAGGATTGGTTGAGATTTTACCGCCGGTAAGTTGTATTACTTAAAGGGGGATGAACGGTCATCCTTGGTCCCGTCCAGCGAGGGCTAGAGCGACAATATTAGCCAAAATTATTCAGTTTCCGGCAGCCATGAGAATACATGAGGTAAGATAATTCCAAATGTATCAATATCAAGATTTCCCCATCTAACTTTAAAGTATACGCTGAACCCCGGACTATGAGATCATGTGTGTATATGTTTATATGTATGTATACATATTCTTGCCAACCCAAGACGCTCCCTTTCATTTTAACATCGTCCAATCTGAGAAAACCCCAGTGGTTACAGATGCAATATATAATTTATTGTAAATTGCAAAATACAGCATCGCTTGTACAAACAAAACTCTTAAATATTTTCACAATCATCACGCGTCATCTGCTGCCAGACGACCGAAATGTCATTTATTTTCGCTTTTGTTTGTTCGTTTGTTGTTGTTTTGATCTGTTCACGACAACTGTAAAATGTTTTGTAATTGTAATAATTATAGACCGACGCAGAGCTAATACCATACAATAATCAAAGTCTAAATGCTAATTATGACGGGAAAATATATTATTGGCACAATTATAGCCGCCCAAGGTAGTTAGTTACATACATAATAAATATTTTTAATAATAAAGTTTCATGGTTTTCTATGTAAATTGATTGTGATATGCGCTTATATACGATATACCTACTTATAACAGAGCGCTACGTTCTGTTAGTAGTCACTGATAGATTTAAAAAACGAAACACTATAGGTTATGTAAAGAGTTTAAAATTTAATAATCCACGCAGAAAATTGGATAACATACCGTTGATTGATGTTGATTGATTGATCATCAGTCGTTTAAATTGAGAGTCTAGCTAACGTCTAGTAGTTTCAGTGAATGAATGTAGCAGGTTCCATTTTGCCCGGGGATATGCGTACCCGCGATAAGTTGCATTTTGAAGCCGACCTCTAAACGTCAACATTGACCAAGAACTCTTCGCCGGTTCGTTCACCTTTGTCGGTGTTTGTTTTGGCAACCAGCTTCGAGTGCTTGAATCCGGAAAATGCCACCAATGGCTTGTACAACGCGGGTTCATGTTCCTGTACGCTGATGCCCAGCTATTAGTGAATACGGATATAGCGTGAGCTCATTGGCATGTTTACATAAAGACGTTGTTGTTGAGGAACATTTTTTACGATGTTTATAAGGGTAGTTATGGAATATCTCTTACTTGCATGCAGATGGAAATATTATAAATTTTAACAGATACAGTATATTTATTTTATTGGCATTTACAACCTCTGTAATTTACAAAATAATCGATAAACGCTTACATCATTTTATTGTAATTAAAGTAAAGCTTGAGTTTTTTACAATTCGTCTCTAATGCTGTATGTTCCACATATAAGTCCTGTGAAGTTGGCGCTGCTTCTTTTAAAATTCATCCATTTCTTAGGAGTTCCCAATAGAAAGAAAAGAGTTCAGGAGTTCAACGTGAAAAGCAGCAATAGTTCTATCAATTTAGGTCAAGATATCGCGAATTTTAGGGCGCTAACTTCCCGCTGCGCTGTTGTTTCTACGAAAAAGAGTTCACGATGAGTTTTTCGGTAGAGAAGAAAAAGTTCAGGACTGTAGAATAAAAAATACAATAGTTCATAATTTTTTTTCGAAAAAAAATATTTATTTAATTTTCTTCTATGCATTAATGCAAATAATTCTATGAAATTTTTTGGAAAAAAAAATTTCCAAGGAGTTCAAAGGGCGTTAAATGAGTGTTCAGAATGGCGATTAAAGAGTTCGATCGAATCCTAGACGAAAAAAGGTTATATCGCGATAAATCTGATTTTTATTGTAAATTATACGATCGAAAAATGCGCGATTTTTATTAAAAGAAATTTCGAAGGAGTTCAAAGGGCCTCTGATGAAAGTTCAGAATGACGAACGAAGAGTTAGTGCGAATCCCGAAAGAAAAAAAATTCTATCGCGAGAAATACGATTTTTATTGCAAAATTCAATATCGAAAAATGAAAGATTTCTGCAAAAACAAATTTCCAAGGAGTTCAAAAGGCTTTCAAAATGGGAGTTTAGAATGGCGAATGACTCCTTGGAAATTCTGCAAAAACATTTGCAGAAATCTCTCATTTTTCGATATTGAATTCTGCAATAAAAATCGTACTTATTGCGATATTACCTTTTTTTAAGAAAATAATAAAAAAAAAATTTCGAATTTTTTTTTAATAACGCAAATTTTATGAACTATAGTTTTTTTTTGTGAACTCCTAAACTCCTTCTTCTCTACCGAAAAATTCATCGTGAACTCTTTTTCGTTGAAATGTTTTTTCGCGATTTCTCGACCTAAATTGCTAGAACTATTGCTGTTTTTCACATTGAACTCCTGAACTATTTTGTTTCTATTGGGAACTGCCAAGAAATGCATGATTTTTAAAAGAAACAGCTCCAACTTCACAGGACTCCACATATACATTTTACTAAATATAATTGTAAAATATACATAATTTTCCCGAAGAATTTAGCCCATCGTTATGATTTTATTGTAAATTTAAATTCTGCAAATAAAATAAATTGAAATAAAAAAACAGTAAATATTGTAAATTTTAAGCTACATATACATACTTGTTTTATTGTAAATTACTGTTTACACTTTTTACAAAAGAATCGATTACTCGCGTTACTGTAAATTTAAAATAATTGTACTGTAAATATTCTAAATTGCATCTGTTGTTTCTTTAAATGATTTTGCCAATGTATCTCATGTAGTTTTTAATTAACTCATTCTGTATATTCGTTTTATTGTAAATTACCGTTTACCGTTTATTTATTTCACAAAAGAATCGATATAAACGCTTACATAATTTTATTGTATATTATTATGAGTTTTGTATGATTCGTATAATGCTATATGTAAAGTATATGTACACTACAGTAAAATGAATATGTGGAAATTCATTTCATTAAACATATTAATATATAATTTGGCGTAGCGTTATGATTTTATTGTAAATTTCAATTATATATATTGTAAATTTTAATAAATTACATTAAAAGATTTTAAATAATTTAAAAATCTTTAAATACCTATTGTAAATTGTAACAGATACATACACTCGTTTTATTGTAAATTACAGTTTACACTTTTTACAAAAGAATCGATTGATCGCGACATTGTAAATTTAAAATAATTATATTGTAAACATTCTGAATTTCATCTTTTGTTCCCGCAAAAGGATTCCGTCAATGTACCTCATGTAATTTGAATTAACTCATACTTTACTGAACTGTTAGTAATTTATTGTAAATATAACATCGTTGTAATATGCATTGTAAAAAAAGCGTGACAATACTATGCACCTACCTGTAGACAAAGGGCCCGATCTCCTGCAATTTGGGCTTCTCGCCGAGGGCTAAAAAACTGTCCGGATTAGTGACGTTGAATATGTAGACCTTCGTCAACCGGATAACGCCAGGTTTCTGCCAATACTGGAAACTCAGCGAACCATCCTTTAATTTTAAATTCTGAAACACGATAATTTAGTCAGAAATACAAGAAAAAATCGCCCCAATCTCGATGCTAGTTTCACTCTTCGCGCGTGCATCAGCAGGGGGCGACTTGGGGAGAGTTTAAAGCGTACATACCTTTAATATAATGTAATCTAGCCATGGTATTGACGATAATATGATGCCTACTGCTAAAGTGAACAATCCTATCAAGATCACAGCCAGGCGACCTGAAATATAAAATATATTAAAAAAAAATTAACAGCTGGGTTAGTTTTCACTATTATTTTTTATTTTTACTATCTCTAGATGCAAATATTGACACGGTAATTATTAGGATGGCGTTTGGGCGTTAGATTTTTGAAATGTTTTTAATCCACTATTTTGTAAACATTACTATAAATTCATTTCTCTTCTTGTGGTCATTTTAAGGTTATAATTTCGCGAAAAATAAAGGTACCTGCGTTTTTAAACTGCCTGTGATTCACTACGTCAAACAAGATAACTTTCAGAAACATTTTCGGGTATTTCGACGCACTGTATACAACCTGATTTTATTATTGTTTATGTTATTTTCCACTACCATATCACGACATCTAGACGTTTAAAGAGGTGGGATATCTTTTTGCCTAGACTAGGCAATTTGCGGCGGCTGTTATCGATATGGTGCTGTTTGGATTTACGAGGGGCATTCGAAAATTACTCGCTCTAATAGAGGTGTATTTTCTGAGGATTTAATTATGTATGCAGAGTTATAAATCTTGCTGTATATTGGTAGTGCAGTATTTTGCGGTTCCACATGTCACCAGAACAATTGAAACTCGATATATTTAAGAAAAAGTGAAAATATCAGTTTCCACAAAGTCGCTGCTACTTTTTCCTCGATGACTATGAACATACACTTAGCCGCAAAAATAACGCACAACCACAAATTATGATCAGTTTCAAAGTTGATTTTCTAGCGAACCGATAGATCGATTTCGATATTTTTTTTTTTCATTGTAGCTTTTTTCTTTGGTAATTGCACTGTAATAAAATTATTTATTCAGTTTTAGGCGTATACAGGGTGAAAAAATGAGAATAGTTTTTTACGTTAAATTTGGGACACCCTGTAGGGAGCATTAGCGACAACAACGGATGCATAATGATATCATACTGTAGCGTCATGTTTTCTGAACATTTTGTTTTTTAAATTTCTCTGATGTCTGCAATATCAAAGAAAATACACAGTTTTATACCAGAAGATGTTTTTTTTTATTAAAATATCATTTTGACTACATAAAAATAAGAATAACACTAACAATAATTAACAATACATAGCAAAAAAGTAACAATACATAGTAAAAAAGTACATTACACTGTTTCTAATATGTATGTGTAGTTCAACGATCGGCAACCCTGACCTACATAATGTTTTCCAATGGGGTAGGCACTTTTTTTTCTTAGGGGGTGAAAGTAGAAGGTTATGCAAGTTTCCACACCACTCATGAAGTATTGCTTTCAGCGCGTTACCATTTTTTAGTGGGTGGTTCGCTAGTAGCCATATTTCCCACAAGAAACAAAAATAATATGTACAAAACAGCTAAGTAGCCGTGAAAAATAAACTTTAAAACGGAAAAATAAAATAAATATACTTGCAATACTTGCAATTGAAATACAGTCATATTTATTGTGTAAGTAGGTACCTACCTAACCTACCAAATCGTCAACACTCAACGCCGATTTACTTTGACTCAATGCTTTGACAAAGATCAGAGCTTGGTTGTACCTACATAACTAAACCGAGACTAAATACAACACATTTTTAAAAATAGTTACAAATGCAATACATACCTACCTACCAGGTTCTCACCGCAAAGCGATTTCCAATACACACTTTTTACAGCCAATCAAAATTAGTTATTGTTGCCATATTTTTTGCTAACCGCCATTTTTTTTATTGCGACTCTCGTAGCGGTGTATACCTTTATAGATAGTGAAATGGACCCTATCCCTTATTTAGTTAATAAACTTGCGAAGCCGTGACCTCTGTTTTATTTAAAGACGAGATACCGATTTTTAAATAACAAGTGGTTACGGTATAAGCACGCACTAGGAAAGACGTGGTGCGGGGTGGGTTAGATAAGTCGGGATATAGGGAGACGAGGGATTGCATATGGAGAAGAAGGTAGTTGGGCTCTGGTGTGTGTTGGTGTTTGACGTGAAATTTCACAGGTTAGTAAATATAGTTAATTTGTAATGTTTATTATTAAATTTATTATCTCGAGAATTTATGCCATCTTTTTATTAAAATTATCCGTGTTATATTATGTTTTGAACTACAAATAATCATGATACGTTATGCATAAACTATGAACATTTTACTTGTTTATTTAGTGTGTTCAGCTCATTCTGTTTTAAGATTATTTCATTTTGTTTTATTCAGTTCGATCTAAGTAATGCTGTTGACCTTTTTGTTCCTTTCATGACTACGAGTAGGTTTTTCATACTTCTGGGTTTTGGCTTATAACAGTGACTTAATTGCCGCTTATTGTATGAGATGATGAATGTTTGCGCCTTGTTGAATTTATTAACACTTTTCTCCCGTGCCTGGGCGAACACGCTAGTTGCCTCCCGTATGGGACCTTCGTTTTCGCACCAAAACCTTACAACTACTAGCTGGGTTGCCTCCCGTATGGGACCTCAGTACCTTCTGACGAAAGTTGTGAAAAATGATTGTAGGTTAAAACACAAGTATGGCAACCCTTGTAAGTTTTCATTTTACTTTCACCTAAGTGTCCAACAGCATTATAGCGATTCTTTTGAATAGAGATCGAGGGTTTCTCTGCCGTGCTCTTTCCCCTCGTGAATTCAAGGCTGAGTACGGCATTTATTTATTTTATATTGTTCATAAATTTAATACCTGTTTAAATAAAGCAGTAGGCGTATTAAAATGTTTAGTCTATTCTTTTTCATCTCAAAACTCCCGCTTTTCGTTAGTAACCAGTGCATCTCGGACAGGGTTAATTTAAATTAAATACAACGTAGGGTAGGTATTACCTCTTTTGACGATCACGTACCCCGGCCATGTGTTTCTCTGCTTATTATGTTTAACCGACCCGGGTTGGTTACATTACAATAGGTATATAAATAATATATAGATAGGTAAACGTCTTGCTTCGCCGTTTTGACTTTTTACAATTTAAAAAACGGGACAAAAAATTTACCTACCAACACTAGGAGGTACTTATGTACCTCTGAAAATACATAAATACCTAAGTATCTGTACTGAAAATAAATAATTAGTTTATTTTTAGTTACAGGACTTTCGGCAGAGGTACCACCTACCTACACCGCTCAGATACTAAAAATAACCGTATTATATTGTATCACAATAACATTTAAACAGCACTATATATATACGCGAATATCCCAACCAACGCGAATGACCGTTGCAGATTATAGATATGAGCGCACTACCCGCAAACCCGCCCCTGTAAGAGATCCGAACGTTTGAGAGTCCATAGGGACTGTCAAACTAAACACAGACGGCGCGTCATTCCAATAAGTTAAAGGGAGACACACTTCTCGCACATTCAGTATTGATCTACGGTAGAGCGGCGTTGCCGCTTTTAACTATAAAAATAAATGTTTAGGGAATTGCCATAATTAAAGGAGACGAAAATAAATAACATCTTGGGCTATATTATATTATTGTATACACCATAATTCTTTTATGATATTCATAAATAATATATATAATTTTTATATAGTATTGTGGAATTTGAGAGTCTAATTGAATATTGAGAAATTTGAGAATTACATGTGGCAACTGCGCGGTATCTTATATGCGGTCAGTTAACTACACATACATATTAGATAGATTGTAGTAGCGCGTATTTCTACCTCTACTTCTAATAACTGCTTCACATCGCCGAAGCATACTCGATATTAAATTGGATATTTGATTTTGGTCAAGTCCTAAATTTTACATAAAAAAACTATTCTAATTTTTTCACCCTGTATACGCTTAAAACTGAAGTCTGATTAAATAATTTTATTACACTGCAATTACCAAAGAAAAAGGCTACAGTTCAAAAAAAAATTATCGAAATCGATCTATCGGTTCGCTGGAAAATCAACTTTGAAATTGAGCATAATTTTTGGTTGGCCGCTATTTTTGCGGCTAAGTGTATAATAAGGATAAGTTACTCGGTTTTTAAGTTGCCTTTTAATGATGTGGGTTTTAATTTTTTGTTTCCGCTGTGAGTACATGATCATTGCCTGCGTTTTACAAATTCGCGTATTAGAGAGGTCGACGATTGCCAAATTAATATAATATATTATAATCGACCGTTTCCAAATTGGCTTCTTTAATATTAGGTATATTTCCGATGAGCAATGGAAATTACAAAATCACTGTACGATTTGCCAAGCTCGTATGTATTGTGCAAGCCTCACTAATTGTTCGCTGTTTTCATTTGATTAAATTCCATGTCCTCGGGAAAATACGGGCAGCAGATATGGGTAGTAGTAGTGAATAAAAAAGCCACAGAAATTCACACATTATTTTATTTATTAATTATAATAGCATAATCAAACATAAAAAGCACATGAAAAATCAAATTAGAACTACTGAGCTACTTGAGTTTGAAGCTGAGAAGATGATCAATATTGGGGTAATGTTTCCTCTTTCATTTCCATAAAATCAGCTATTTCTTTTCTAAGGTCATAAAACCTTTTTAGCATTTTACGTTTGCTTAGCCACCTTACTTCGCAATAATATGTCACATCATCGTGTTCTGTAGAGAGTTCATCCAAAAATGCTTTAAACTGGCGATGGTTTAAACAAGACCACGGGATCTAATAAAATTAATGGTATTTACTTCCACATCCATAACATTCTTCAGGTGAATGTACTTAGAGCACAAGTTTTGTTGGCGAATGCAATGCAGAATTATTAAATCACATTCTTGCACATTCATAGCGGTTGCAATCGAAAATGCTTGAAAATCAGCCAATCTATCGGTCAATGTTTTTTTTGATATCACTAGTCATCATATCTATACGTCGAACAACAATAAGCTCACCTTCGCAACCGCTTTCTTTTTTTCTGGGCACAGAAGTTCTGCGACATCTACTAGGCACTCTTTAGCAAGCTCCCTCAGAAAATGACTTTGGGAACTAGCTTTAAAACTAGCTTTGACGACACTGTCTGGATTTGATTTTTGTGAATGGATCATTATTTGTTGCTGTTTCCCTAAATCGGTAATGATTTTTTTAATTTTATCTTTTCTTAGCTGGCCCGTGAGTAAATTATATTGAGCTAAATCCTTGCTGGAGTAATGCCGTTTCATATTGTATTCTTTTAAAAGAGAAATTGTTTCGTTGCACAACAAACACATAGGTTTACCACTGTGCACGATAAAAAAGTATTCATGCCGCGTAACAAATATTTAAAAGTATTTATAATTTCCCTGTGTGTCCGATGTGGGCTTTTCGTCAAGGTATACTCCCAAACATTTTACCTCATTAGTAACAGCAATGTCATTATTCTCCATATTTCTTAGTGCGAAAACCATTGTCAGCGCATATCGTCAGGGTATTATTAAAGGACATATTGTCAGGGCATGTGGTCAGGTCCTCTTGTCGGGTCATATTTATATAAAATTTTGAATAGCTGCTTCTTGAGTTACTTGCTCTGCTGCATCTTCTACATCTTCGCTTGGGTTGCCGTCCGGCTCTTGTTCCTGAACTTGGCCTTCATTATTTTCTTCTTTTCGGATTCTTGTGAATCACCTTCCTCCTCATCCAAATGAGTACTTGCATTAAGAAATTGAACTATTTCATCATATATTTCATCTTCAGTGTCATCCTCCCATCCATCATCCTCTCGGATCTCTTCATCAAGATCCAATGGAATATCAGAATTATCATCGTTTTCAAGATATTGCAGGAGTTCCTCATCTGAAAGTGGCTTTCTAAAACGTTTGGCCATCATTTTGAAAGTAATATTTTATGCAAATAACAGATCTTAAGTGGAAATATATATTTATATTTTTATGACAATAACATCTGCGATAGCATTTTGTACCTCGTGACACTAACTTCAGGCACTTAGGTTACAGATTTTTGGTCACTCAAATTGGTCGAATTTTGAAATGACAGTACGATAAATAGTATTTTTATTTACCTATCACGTATTTAGTTTGTTCTTTCCACAAAAAAAATGGCTAAAATCAGTTCAGAAAATAACCCAATCCCAAACTGTCTAAACAAACTTTACTCTATAAGGTACAGATATAATCATAATCCATATAACTATTGATGCCATTGAAGATGCTGGATCTATATTGATTGTTAAAATACCTGATAGGAAGACCTATTGCGCAAGAACGTTTACTGTTTCAAATTCTGATTATATTGAGATATACCGCAAGTATAGAGCACTACGGCCGCCTGATACAAAAAGTAACAGATTATTTATGAAATATTCGAGAGGAAAATGTATTAACCAACATATGGGGATAAATAAAATAGGAGAAATTCCCAGCTTGATTGCTTGGCTTGGAAAAGACATTTATAAGAGCTACACAGGTCACTGT
Organism: Tetropium fuscum; assembly: GCA_964058915.1. Lineage (NCBI taxonomy): Eukaryota > Metazoa > Arthropoda > Insecta > Coleoptera > Cerambycidae > Tetropium > Tetropium fuscum. The sequence goes on from CAXKVY010000915.1 coordinate 614,791, forward strand.
TTCAGGTGAAGCTCTGTAACTCTTCTGACCAATGCCGGGGGCAACATTACATCCATAAACCGTCATGGTGGCTGGAAATCTGCCTCCGTAGCAGAAGCATATATAGAAGATAATTTGAATAACAAAATTGAGATTTCTAACAAAATATTGAATTGTCCATCTTCTTCCAAAGAAATTAAAATATCTGATAAAATTTTGGAATCAACTCTTCAAGAAATATCTAACGTTTCTGATCAGCAGCAACATGGAACATCTTCGGGATTTTATGTTGGAAGTAATTGTTCAAACTTTAAACAATTATTATTCCAATAAATTAAATTGTTTTATGACGAATAATTTATTAATAATTGACTCTGTGAAAAATAAATTCTTCAAAAAGGAATATTTCATGTTTATTTTGTGAATTATTTTGGCAGTGAAAAAAGTCTTTTTCACGGTGAAAAAAAGCCTTTTTTTCAAGGGTGCATGTTTAGCACCCTTGAAAAGAGTCTCTAAGCCACTAAAAAATTCTTCCCCATTTTATGCAAGGTCACTTTCGTTATGCTTCACCATATTATGACTGGACGGTGTATCTTCTCTAATATCAGAAGTAAACAAAAGCTGAGAATGTTAAGGACACATGAAGCAACAGTCTGATTTTTAGTAGGATCTTACTAATTGTCAAGAAATAATTTTATTAGGCCCCGGTGTAAAACGAAGATTTATATTTTTTTCAAACGTAACGAGCACAGAACGCTCTAGAAACCAACCTATGCAAAAAAACTTCGTTCAATTTCTCTAATATCAGTTAATGAAGTAAACAAAAGCTGAAAATGTTAAGGACAGATGAAGCAACAGTCTGATTTTTAGTACTAATTGTCGAGAAACAATTTTATTAGACCCTGGTGTAAAACGAAGATTTATATTTTTTTCAAACGTAACGAGCACAAAATGCCCTAGAAACCAACCTATGCAAAAAAACTTCGTTCAACTTCTCTAATATCAGATAATGAAGTAAACAAAAGCTGAGAATGTTAAGGACAGATGAAGCAACAGTCTGATTTTTAGTCGGATCTTACTAATTGTCGAGAAATTATTTTATTAGACCCTGGTGTAAAACGAAGATTTATATTTTTTTCAAACGTAACGAGCACAGAAACACTCTAGAAACCAACCTATGAAAAAAAACTTCGTTCAATTTCTCTAATATCAGATAATGAAGTAAACAAAAGCTGAGAATGTTAAGGACAGATGAAGCAACAGTCTGATTTTTAGTACTAATTGTCGAGAAACAATTTTATTAGACCCTGGTGTAAAACGAAGATTTATATTTTTTTCAAACGTAACGAGCACAAAATGCCCTAGAAACCAACCTATGCAAAAAAACTTCGTTCAACTTCTCTAATATCAGATAATGAAGTAAACAAAAGCTGAGAATGTTAAGGACAGATGAAGCAACAGTCTGATTTTTAGTAGGATCTTACTAATCGTCGAGAAATAATTTTATTAGACCCTGGTGTAAAACGAAGATTTATATTTTTTTCAAACGTAACGAGCACAGAATGCTCTAGAAACCAACCTATGCAAAAAAAGTTCGTTCAAATCGTCCAAAATCAAGTCCATGCTGAATGTGTGGCGCAAACATCGTGTTTGCTTTTCTCAGTGGTTTCCCAACTCTGCAAGTACGTTTAAAGGCCGCGCAAACTAGTCTCGGAATTGGAAAGTCGACATTTTTCTCTGTTACGTTAATAAATATAAGCTCGCATTTAGACCGAAGTATGTTAAACTCTTGTTTTCAACCAGATTGACATTACCGGTGTTATATAACTTTCAATAAGCCAAAGTCAACAGTTTCGGTAGAGGGGATCTACGATCATCACTGTTTGTGTTGTAGAAAGGCGGGCTTTTGCAATTGTTTGTAATAAATTATTAGTCTTTTTCTACATCTCCATTAAATCCTCCATTTATATTGAAGAATGGCACCTTGATAATTACATTGGATGCATTTTCCTACGTTTCGTCTCCTTATTAAACTAAATGCCAGCGTTGACGGACCTTGACCAAATTTTCGATATTTCATTATTTCATTCTCTACCGGTGGACCTACTACGTGCTTACAGTCCTAAATGTTTACTACAGAACGCGACCGCGTCATCCTACCGAGATAAAACTCGGGGTACTTTCACTATCATCTTAAGTCGGTCAGTCGTCGTCCTTGATGCAATATTATCTCGCACGCTTCACTGCATAATAGACATTCTCGGCATTCCCGCTAAAATCTTCTTCTTCGAGCTACGAGGAAGAAGAAGACCTTAGAAGTAATTGAAAAACTTACTGTGACTGAACTGTTGGGACACGAGCATCTGAAAGGGCACGCCATCTTTTGGGGTCGCGTTGCGATTGCCCCCAAGGAACTGGTTCTTAGCATACTGCGATAGCCTGAAATACTGCTTGTAAAGTCCCATCATACACTACCCAGCCTGGGAGACCTGAAACCAATGGAAACATTATAATTGTTGCACTAGATTTGCCTCGTTATAATAATTTAGCAATACAATATTGAAAATAAGGTTCCAATATGTAACACATTCTCCTATAACGATAAGATCGACGTGTTACGTATTTCTCAACGTCAGGTTCATTGCTGTACCCTGTGGTACCCTTTCTGCAATTGTTTGTTTGTCTCTTGAAGTTGTAATAACTTAATAGAGCCTTTTTATTTGTTATTTAATAAATCGCTACAGGAAGGTAGTTTTCCAGCAATTTGGAAAACTGCTTATGTTGTGCCAGTTCTTAAATCTGGGAATAAACATATAATAGAAAATTACAGACCAGACCCCAAAACAATTAGGACTTTATACATGGCATACATAAATAGTATATTGAATTATGGATCTTTAACCTGGAATCCTTTTTATAATATATATATATATATATATATATATATATATATATATATATATATATATATATATATATATATATATATATATATATATATATATATCGATAGATTAGAGACTGTACAAAATAAATTTATTTCATATCATATGAATAGGAAATATTTTCCTCAGGTTAGTGAAAGATCTAATAGAAAATAATAATAAATTACAGACCAGACCCCAAAACAATTAGGACTTTATAGTACTTCTAGTCAATATTTAATTTTTATTTTCTGATTTTAAATTCACTTTGATTAAATCGCTACTTTGTTATCCTTTTATATTGATATTATATTGATATTTTAATTTGTTTTCTAATAATTATTGTTATCTTACCTATTATATACTAGTATAATTATTTGTAATCAATATTTGTTACTTAACTGACAATAATGTATATAAATATTTTATCCATTTATGGATACTCCTTTGGGTGCGTCCCGTTTGTATCCTTTATCTAAATAAATAAATAAATAAATAAATAAATAAGTATATACCTTCAAACGTTATAATTAGAATTATAGGATAATGCGTTACATGCATCTCGACGTCGCGGGTTAATTGCTGTACCTTGTGGCACCCCTTCTGCAATTGTTTGTTTAAAGTATCCTCAAACATATATTAGGGTACTGGATGTTAATACGGTTTCATCTCGCGTGATGGGGACTTTCTAATGCAACTAATTTGACAATAATACTGTGGCTAATAGACGGAAGTGAGCGGTTAGTTCTTTGGCGTTTACGAACACAATTGTTTTGAGACTTTTTCTCACATCCGACGCGCTCCAGTGGCTGGTAAATTTATAGTAAGAAATAGATATAATATAAGAAATAAAATGTAAGAAATAGAATAATAATAAATAGAATATAATATAATATAAATCTTAGTAATATTATCTAAGAGTATTTCAAAATATATCTTGGAATTACCCCTCTAGATAATGCGAATACTGGTGTTCCACAAGGCTCAGTTATTGACCCACTATTGTTTTAAATTCATATTAACGATCTATCCCTTTCAATAGATCCTGCTCTTAGCACCAGGCTTTTTGCAAGTTAAAAATCTCCATTTTAAGACCTGAACTACCTAGCTAATTGTCATTGATAAACCCGTTGCTAGTACTTGTACAAGACATGAAGAGTAATATAATACCCGATTTTCTAAAATCACCGCCTCGGCCTTGAACCTAATTCGTATTCGCAAATATTTAATTTGTATTTGTTAGTTATTACATATACGCTAATTAGTAAAATCTATAAATAATTCAGAACTAGTCACTGTCTAATATAAAATGTTAAATATTGCCAAATTCCGCTGAAATTATACAACAATTTGACCGTTACGAAAACCCGTACTCGAGTTAACCAAACAGAGGTTTTGATATGATGATTTGTCCTAGACCAGGATGGCCTCGGTAACTAACTTATTCCACTACGCAGAACTGAAAGAAGCATTCAGTGCATCGGACTGACATTGACAAATTACATTAATAATAATTTTTTTCATTGATGTTGAGCAAAATATTACAATATATTCTGAAGATTGTCGTAAGTAAATATATACATACGTTTGGAGATAACTAAATCATTATTTGAACTCCATTTGCAGCCCGAAAGGCATCCAACGGTATTTGGAATTTCTCATTTGGCGCTATTGGGGCAAATATTACAATGTATTCTGAAGATTGTCGTAAGTAAATATTTACATACGTTTGGAGATAACTAAAACATTATTTAACCTCCATTTGAAGTCCAAAAGGCATCCAATGGTATTTGAAATTTTTCAATTGGCGGTGTTGGGGCGAATATTACAATATATTCTGAAGATTGTCGTAAGTAAATATTTACATACGTTTGGAGATAACTTAAACATTATTTAAACTCTATTTGCAGTCCAAAAGGCATCTAATGGTATTTAAAATTTTTCAATCGGCGGTGTTAGGGCAAATATTACAATATATTCTGAAGATTGTCGTAAGTAAATATCTTCATACGTTTGGAGATAACTAAATCATTATTTGAACTCCATTTGCAGCCCGATAGGCATCCAACGGTAATTGCAATTTTTCATTTGGCGCTATTGGGGCAAATATTACAATGTATTCTGAAGATTGTCGTAAGTAAATATCTTCATACTGGAGATAACTAAATCATTATTTGAACTCCATTTGCAGCCCGAAAGGCATCCAATGGTATTTGAAATTTTTCAATCGGCGGTGTTGGGGCAAATATTACAATATATTCTGAAGATTGTCGTAAGTAAATATCTTCATACGTTTGGAGATAACTAAATCATTATTTGAACTCCATTTGCAGCCCGAAAGGCATCCAACGGTATTTGGAATTTTTCATTGGCGGTGTTGGGGCAAATATTACAATATTTTCTTAAGATTATCGTAAGTAAATATCTACATACGTTTGGAGATAACTAAAACATTATTTAAACTCAATTTGCAGTCCAAATGGCATCCGACGGTATTTGGAATTTTATCATTCGCGGTATGGGGGAAAATAATGTTGTTATGTTTGTACATTTAAATCAGATAGTGTCGAAATATTAACTATTACGAATCATTACGAGCCTAATAAGCATTGAGTCATTTTTACAAAAAAAATATCTACGACCTGAATTAACCGAGGATGTAAAGTTCAAGTCCAGAGCTATAGCAGTTAGTTATTGCACAATTATATCATTCATGAGGTGTTCAAAGCATGAAATCGCCGGAAAACGTTACCTAAACGGAAATATTTTATTTTTCTTGCTCGAATTTGTGGTTTTATATACCATGCTCGAAAATACTTAGTTAATTAAATAAATTTTAGTCTTATTAAAAAGTTGTATTGTTTTTAAGCTAGTTCACTTTTTTGATGCTTATTAAGGCTTATTCTAAAGCAGAGTACTCAATTAAGTGATAAGATGATTATATTGATGATGTAGACGATACACAGAAACACATACAAATAGTTCTTATAGGCGCCAATGATAAAACGGCCTCGATATTTAGTGAAAAAATTGGAGACATCATCTTGCAATAACAAAGTATAATTTAAGAGTTAGTCAATTTGCATTCGTCTTCCTAAGCTCATTATTCGCAGATATGATCGTGATTATTCAGACAAATCATTCTAGCTTACTTGACTTATCTACATATTCATAAAAATGAGGATGAGTGATGTAAGTATTGCAGTGGACGTTTCACTTAAGAATATCACCAAAATCAGCGACTATTATATAACAGCTGGTCCTGTTAGTTGAACTGCTGCAACGTAGATTGCTATATCGTATATTTTAAGTAATGCGGCAGTATGAAAATTTACAAACTATGGTCTATTTGTAAATGAAAGAGAAAAAATATAGTAAAATAAAAAAAATGGGTTTATTTATTTATTTATGTATTTATTTATTAAAAAAAAGACAGAGTATAATAATAAATATACGTACATCAAAGAAAATTTTGAAAAATTTTAATTTTAACAAAAAAAATATAAATATATGTTTCTTAAGTCTCATGTATTGACCATTGCCTATGTAAATGAATAAGGATCTAATTTGTTCCAAGGTATTCATATGTTCAATTGTACCTTAAAAGCAATAAATCCATAAAGTGCTATTAAATTAAAAAAATAAATCAATAAATTAAAAATAAATAAATTAATTAATTAATTAATTAAAAAAAAGCAATAAATCCTATAAAAATAAGTGCTATTAAAATTATCCATTAAAGTGCTTTGCATTAAAATGCTTTGATGTTTGTGAACGGAGTGAGTTTGTTCACTTTTAAGTCTTTTAATTGTAACTGAAAAACCACGCATTTTTAGCATATACACATAGGTAGGTAATACGATTTTGTAGAGAATAAAGTTTCCTATCGAAATGGCAAATTATGTCTTTTTTTCAACAACATGTCAAAATTGTTAAAATACGTTAGACATATGTTAAAATATATTAAGGATCATCTAAATATAAAAACTTTGAACAATAAACTTTTATTTTTTTGTGAGTTTATTGTCCTTAGTATTTATTACTTAGTAGTCTATTATGCCAGGCATTAATAATTGGTTTTCAAAATTTATGACACGACATTGCCCATACAACTCAATTTACAATTCAAAAAAAAATTGGCAACGATGTTAGTAACAGTAAATAATATTGTTATGTAGTTCTATATACATTATATTATCTATTTATATACACACGTTTATACGAATACGTATATTTTTTTTTATTATATATTTTTTCCCTTTTTTAAAATGTGTATGTTTTTCTAAAATTCATTTTTCTTTATTTTGTTATTTTTATTTTTAATATTATAATTCTTGTATTATTATTATTTGTAATGTATACCTACATATATTAGTATGGCTATTTATTTATTTGTTTTTTTATTCATTCATTCATTCATTCATTCATTCATTCATTCCTTCATTCATTCATTAATTCATTCGTTCATTCATTCATTCATTTATTTATTTAGTTATTTTTAAATCCTTATTTACGAATATATGTTTTCCGATTTAAAAAACCGGCATATATTTATTTATATTATTTTTGGCTGGTAACTTTTGTAAAATTTACCTTCTTCATTTCTTATAAATTGGTTGTCATATTTTTCTTGAATTCCTCGAATGGTAGTCGACGTACTGTTTCTTCGCCCACATCGCAAGCTATTTTTGCTAGTTCGTTCAATCCAAGCAATGGTAATATTTTTGGTTTGCCACTCACATTCTCCTAAATTCTCTATAAGCTCTGCTGTGAGATTTATTATTTTGTAGCCTTTTTACAACACTGAGTGAAAATAATAAAATTGTTTTTATTTAAGGTTTGTATGAATGTTAGTGCCTCTAGAATGGCGATTTGTTCTACCGAAATTAACCGAAAATTTGCACATAGCTCTAGGCTCATGCAACCAATAGTTCGTTGAGTGAAAATTAATTTTGAACAGATCAGTGTTACGTGTTCTATCGTTGACATTAAAGTTTACTAGTTCAAGTAATTGGTGACAGTGAATTAATCCATTTAATAATTTATATAAGAAACATTATGTAAAGAAATCGTTCAATTTTATTTTTTTTGGAGTAGAGAAATGTCTCGCTCTAGGAACGCTCTAGTACCTCTCTAGTACCTCGCTTGACTGATCAGTGCACGCACTGCTATGGGATTATTTCAACGATCATGTCATTATTTACTTTGTTGAAGCCTCGCCAATTATTTAAACAAATAGCGCATATTATACAGTACATCATACCCTAAGACTTTGCTATATAATAGGATAAGATATATGCGATGAAAATATCCCCGACAAATTGAGAATCATGGATTTGGCAAATGTCTACAGTGACCTCGTAAAATCGCTGTTTTGAGGCATATTTTATTCTAATGTTTTCCCCGAAGGCATAATATTTGACAGTAAGCGTCTCACAGATTACAGATTTATTTTCATCGCCCATGGAAAATCTGTTTTTCGCTACATTATACATGTAGGTAAATGTCCTAATCTTGGAAACTTTGGAGGCGAAACCCGCGTCATCATATGTAGAACTCACGTTTTGCGGTGTTTTCGATGTAAATGCATAATTTACTTAGTCGATTCTAGTTACCCGGTGACGGTAACATTGAGGTCTAAACCCGTGCCAAATTCTGTAAAACTGATATTTTTCTATCTAAATACATAAATTAGGCATTTTCAGTTTCCAGATGATTGCGACTTTGGAGGCGAAACTCGCGACAAAATATGTAAACTCACGTATTGCTGTGTTTTTGATGTGAATGTATAATATATCCAGTTTCCCCTACCTAGAGCCTTTGAGGTCAGAATTTGTAAAAACTGTAATTTCCTTATATTTTCGCTCGAACTGCATAATTTAGGCATTTACAGGTTCGTGATGTTGGCAACATTGGAGGCGAAATCCGCGTCGAAATATGCAAAACTGGGCATTTCCATGTACATGTACAGTTTAGGCATTTTGAGGTTCCAATGTTGTCAAAATATGTAAAACTTGACCTTTAGCTATGTTTTACGTGTAAATGCACAATTTTGGTATTTCTAGTTTCCTGATTATGGCAAATTTGAAGGCGAAACTTGCGTAGAAATGTGTAAATATCGGACTAAAACTAAAACACAAAATTTAAGAATTTTTTTGTTACTGATCATGGCAGCTTTGGAGGCGAAACTCGCGTCAAAATATGTAAAAACTCACGCCTTGCTGTGTTTTTGATGTGAATGTATAATATATCCAGTTTCCCCTACCCAGAGCCTGGTAACTTGGCCAGAATTTGTAAAAACTGTAACCTCCCAATATTTTCGCTCGAACTGCATAATTGAGGCATTTACAGGTTCCTGATGTTGACAACATTGGAGGCGAAATCCGCGTCGAAATATGCAAAAACTGGACATTTCCATGTACATGTACAGTTTAGGCATTTTGAGGTTCCAATGTTTTCAAAGTATGTAAATATTGGCCTAAAGCTACGTTTTACGTGTTAATGCACAATTTAGGTATTTCTAGTGTCCTGATTATGACAAATTTGAAGGCGAAACTTGCGTCGAAATATATAAATATTGGGCTAAAACTAAAACACACAATTTAAGAATTTTTTTGTTACTGATCATGACAGCTTTGGAGACGAAAATCGCGTCAAAATATGTAAAAACTCACGACTTGCTGTGTTTTTGATGTGAATGTATAATATATCCAGTATCCACTACCTAGGGCCTAGGTAACTTTGAGGTCAGAATTTGTAAAAACTGTAATCTCTCTATATTTTCGCTCGAACTGCATAATTTAGGCATTTCAGGTTCCTGATGTTGGCAACATTGGAGGCGAAATCCGCGTCGAAAAATTGCAAAAACTTGGCATTTCCATGTACATGTACAGTTTCGACATTTTGAGGTTCCAATGTTGTCAGAGTATATAAAAATTGGCCTTTAGCTACGTTTTACGTGTAAATGCACAATTTAGGTATTTCTAGTGTCCTGATTATGACAAATTTGAAGGCGAAACTTGCGTCGAAATATATAAAAATCGGGCTAAAACTAAAACACACAATTTAAGAATTTTTTTGTTACTGATCATGACAGCTTTGGAGGCGAAAATCGCGTCAAAATATGTAAAAACTCACGACTTGCTGTGTTTTTTTATGTGAATGTATAATATATCCAGTATCCACTACCTAGGGCCTAGGTAACTTTGAGGTCAGAATTTGTAAAAACTGTAATCTCTATATTTTCGCTCGAACTGCATAATTTAGGCATTTCAGGTTCCTGATGTTGGCAACATTGGAGGCGGAATCCGCGTCGAAAAATGCAAAAACTGGGCATTTCCATGTACATGTACAGTTTCGACATTTTGAGGTTCCAATGTTGTCAGAGTATATAAAAATTGGCCTTTAGCTACGTTTTACGTGTAAATGCACAATTTAGGTATTTCTAGTTTCCTGATTATGGCAAATTTGAAGGCGAAACTTGCGTCGAAATATATAAAAATCTGACTAAAACTTAAACACACAATTTAAGAAATTTTTTGTTACTGATCATGACTGGAGGCGAAACTCGCGTCAAAATATATAAAAACTCACGCCTTGCTGTGTTTTTGATGTGAATGTAATATATCCAGTTTCCACTACCTAGAGCCTAGGTAACTTTGAGGTTAGAATTTATAAAAACTGTAATCTCCCTATATTTTCGCTCGAACTGCATAATTTAGGCATTTACAGGTTCCTGATGTTGGCAACATTGCAGGCGAAATCCGCGTCAAAATATGCGAAAACTGGGCATTTCCATGTACATGTACAGTTTCGACATTTTGAGGTTCCAATGTTGTCAAAGTATGTAAAAATTGGCTTTTGGCTAAGTTTTACGTGTAAATGCACAATTTTGATATTCCTAGTTTCCTGATTATGGCAAATTTAAAGGCGAAACTTGCGTCGAAATATACAAAAATCTGGATAAAACTAAAACACACAATTTAAGAATTTTTTTGTTGTTGATCATGGCAGCTTTGGAGGCGAAACTCGCGTCAAAATATGTAAAAACTCACGCCTTGCTGTGTTTTTGTAATCTCTCTATATTTTCGCCCGATTTTCATAATTTAGCATTGGCAGCATTGGAGGCGAAACTCGCGACGAAATATATAAAAGTTTATTTATTCTTAACTGTTTAAAAGGAAACAATATTTTAGTTGAAGATATCTTTTAGTTCAAGGAATGACATTGAAACAGCTTCAGGTATTTTTCGGGCAGACCAGAACAGAAATCCTCATTAGACTTAACAGACACACCATTCGCAGTACCGAGACGCAGTGTCATTGTTTCGCGTTCCTGGCAAGAGAACTTCCAATGGAGGAATCGAACGACGGAACAACGCCATCTGGCAAAAGAGCAATCGGCCTTGCTGTGCAAATGGCCTCTCGTATTTTTCTTCAAGAAGCCATTAAATTTCTCCTCTATGGCGATTGCATACGTTTGTTACGTAACGCAACGCTACGGAGATTTTTTACGACTAGTTTTTAGGATCTTGCATGTAGAAATTGCACGATGCAATGTAGAAGTTGATGTGTCATCGCCTTTTAAAAAAATAGCAGACGAATAAAACGAAAACAGTTTGGGGTCAACGACAGCGAGGTATTGCAAAGGCTGCTATTTTGTGTATCTACATGTGGCGAAATTATGAGTTTTATGAGGTGGATAAAATTTCACAAGGGTTTATTTAGGTAAATTATACAATTGATTTCCTGCGCCTGCACTGTAATAGGTATGGAAGCATCGCCGAGATTCTTATATCACCGAAGAAAATTGCGAAACCCCCATGCCCGTGAAGCAACTGGAAAGTGACTCCGAGATTGCGAACGTAGCGCAATTAGCAATTTCTAATGCAAAATCATCACGCGAGCTGAAAATCCATACACCGAATTTCAATAATTACATATTGATTACGAAATATCCTTTACGCGAAATGCTGTGAGCGATTCAATGTACCTCTCTAATTTTTCACGCATTGATTTATTGCGACGGATGGGATGAATGGGGTGGGATTACCTTCACTGTTACAACTTAAATAGTTTGTTTACGATATGCTTCATTTGTACTAATATTGTTATTAGTCCAGTAAATATAGGTACATGTTTTGCAAAAAAATCACGAGGGTAGGCTGATTGTTTCAGGTCTGTTTGGAGACTATCTGTCTGACCAAAAAATAACACTCGAAAGCCATAACAAAAAGATAACATAATCCCATAGAAATTCTGTTTTATTCATTACATGGTCTAACAATGGGGTATTTTCGCATTTTTTTAACAATGGCAGCAGAAAGTAGATGGAAAAAGAAGATACCCATATTTTTTAATTTTTTTTGTTTAGTTCTGAAACAAGCTGTAAAGAATAAATAAAATCATGTGACGTCACTAAGCGCAAATTCAAATAGTGTGGCAAATGTAGTGATTACTGTTGATATTAGTATTTATATATACATATATAACATATATATCTAGTTAATTCTCTATTTTCGCTTAGTGACGTCAAAGAAATTCAAACTGCAATTAAACACTTATCTCTGAAAATTGCATATTATTTCATATGTCAAAAATTAAGGAAAAAAATGTACTTGCTGAATATGCAATTGCCCATTTTTGTTTCGATCGAGCGAAAATACCCCATTGCGACGTGTTTTTCCATTAAATTTTGTAACATCCTGTGGCGTTCAACACTTATACCACAGCCAAGAAGACTACAACAAGGAGACCGAGCTCGCGCGTTTCGGGCGGCACAGAATACGTATGACCTGCGCAAAGCGGTACCGCGCACAATTGCACCTTAACCTGAGAACGCACATTGGCTGGGAAAGCACATAGGCTGACGGAGGCTTCCGAAGCTAGGTAGGGCGCCGCTCACAGCGCCGCTAATCCCCTAGCGGATTTCGACGCCATCTGTGCCGTTCTCTCGGTACTTATTTTACGCAAACTCTGTCTCTTTATTCTAGTCTTCTCGCCATAGCATATACAAAAACAATCAGCAGGCTAACTCATTTTGGCGTATGTGTTTAGGAATTTAAAGGATTTAACGTCATCAGCGGCTATTGAGCATCAAACACAGGGTCTGATTAAAAATAATTCAAGTTTGAAGTAAATCCGTAAACCTTATTCGAATATCTATACTTTATTAGGATTTAAAAATTAGCTGAATCACTGCGCTGTTTCGTGGTAGTATTTGTCCCTGAAGTAACGTCATAAATACTAGACACTCTATACCACAAGCGTCTAAAAGACAACCTGACTCCCGTGATCTGCACTTTTGGTCGCGATCCGCGCGCAAGCAGTTGACTGAATCACTCAAATATTGTATTGTGTTAGATGTTGTGCAAGAGCTCTGGTCGCCTAGTGGGTAAAGCAACGCTCAATATTAGAGAATTCCCGAGAACGTCCCGAGTTAGAATTCCACAGGTTCTGCTATTTTTTTTTATTTGAACACGTTGGTACATGGTATAAGGTCTGCCAAGGAGGACTAGTTAGTTTCCCAAGAATATTTTTAGATTGTTACGTCACAGACAGTTCGCCCGATTGAAAAATATATGAAGTCTTGTTTATATCGCTATCGTAATGCATGCGCAAACCGTGGGAGTCGGGATGACTTCCAGTGTTACTTTGACAGTGCCTGCCTACCACGTTACAACGCGACTCTTCAGGGGAATCTGTTGCACGATGGTAGGAAGTGACTATACGCGCGCGGGGGTGACTATACGTGCGACATTTTAGATGAAACGGTGTTATTAAGTTTGATATATAACAAGGAGGCTATGGTAACGGTTAACACTGAAACGTCAAAAGATTCAGTTGAAATTCTCGTGAAAAAAAAATTCAGTTAACGTTCTAAAAGAAAATGCCAGTGCAAATTAGTCCAATTCAAGTAGCTAGAGTTGTGGCTTTGGTAGAATATGGAAGGAGTCAAAGATATGCAGCTCGTATTGTTGGTCTACCAGAAACAACTGTCCGAAGAGCGATCCAGCGCTACCGAGAAACGGGCCAATACAGCAGACGTCCAGGTTCGGGTAGTTCCAGGATTATGCAAAATATTGACGATCGATTTATTGGTCTACAAATATCGAGGAATCCCTATCAAACAGCTGTGATCACAAACCGAAATTTAAGAAACGCACGAGGAACAGTTGTGTCAGATTGAACAATTTGTCGGAGATTCAGGAGTCCCGGTTTTATCGCAAGAAGACCTGCTATTGGAATGCGATTACTTCGACGACATCGAGTAGCTCGTTTGGATTTTACTCGAATTCATCTTGTTTGGAATGAGTTGCAATGGTCTCAAGTTTTATTCATTGACGAATCAAGATTCATGTTGAGATCAGTAAACGGGCGTCGGAGGGTTTGGAGAAGGCGTGAGGAAAGATACGAGGGTAGTATGTTCAGTGAAAGGGAGAGTTTTGGCGGTGGTTCAGTGGTGGTGGAAACAGTGTTTTGTGAATTTTTTGAGTTTTTATGTCTCATATTTCGATGTTTATACCTATATAAATTAGTCTAGACAAAAATTAACTTTGGTTATTTGTCGGTGGTGCGTTAATGTCTTCGAGTAGTGTATTTAACTGGAGGAAAGTGTATTCAATGGATTTATTTACAGCCAGTTCCATAAATATGAACAAAAACGTCCTTTTAGAAAAGTGAACTTTTTGCAAAAGTAGACTTTTAATTCTCTGTAAAGCCGGTTCTGTTCCCTAAAGTGGAATGCATCTCCCATTAGGAAAAGTTTCAATTTGTGAACATTTATTGTGTTTGCGGGCCTGAAAGTTAGGTGTGAAGTTAGTCAAGTGGCAAAATGAGTGACAATTATGACAATTTTAAGTAATCATAACCTAACATTTTCGAGGTTGATGGAGATTGTGATGGAAATTTAAATAAACTTTGTTGGTTTGTAAGCATTGTGGTTTGTAGTTAATGGCGTTATTGTATATTTTCTATTGTATTATTAAAGTGTTGGTATATGATAAATAATGAATGAAAGCGATGAGAATAAGAAACCCAAAAAACGGGCGAAAAAAGCCACTTTCTCGAAAGATGATGAGATTAAACTACTGAATGCAGAGAAAAGTTATCGAAAATAAAAATACCCATAAAGTAACAAATGGGGAATCGGTAATATTCTTGTGAATATGAAGTTTTATTTTTTTTTGGATAAGACTGGGGGGCGAAATCTAAAATGCTGGAAAAATTGGAGTGATGGCCTATATATTTTTTCTATTCTCGACACCATTATGTTTTATAGTTTTCTTCCTTACTTTCTGAGGATGAACTTGAACTAGAATCACTTGTACTTCAAACACACCACTATTTCCCAGACCACAAACGGTTTTATAAATAACAATGAACGCAGACTGGCAGGCTATGCGGACAGTAAAAAAATAATTTGTAGGTTAGGTTTACAGTAAAGTCGACTTTTTCTCCTCAAAAGGGCCAGAGTCGAAACGGAACTTAAAAAGGAAGCTTTTTAGTAAAAGTGCCTTTAAAATTCGATTATAGAAAACCCTTTAGAACTTAAAGGAGACTTTTGACATTAAAGGAAGCTTTACGTCGATTATGGAACTGGCTGTTAATCCATCTGTTAATCCATAATTTTATTACACTGCATTTAAATATCATAGACTGACATAGACTATAATCAGTTTGAATTAGTGAAATATCAATCAAGATTATCGATAACTCTTTGTAACGTATCAATCTCTGTTAACCTAGAAATCACGTGAAGCGATTAGAAAAATACGTACAAAATAAACAGCAATTAATGGCAACAACGCCTTTATGATAGCTGCTTATTTAACAATTATCAAGCTTTTATAATTACGTAAGTCCAAGGTCACGGGATCTGTCCTAATTTTACTCATATATGACTAATGACTTTCCCGATTACATTCACATTAGGTAATTTTTTGGAGCGAGTCTTGTAAAATGAATATAAACCCCACCGAAAGTATTCAGCTGCAGCTAGATTTATATTAATAATCACCGTAATTATTTAAATTTATTTATATAAACATTAAATCTAACGAAGGTTACTACTACCATGCGTTACTCAACGTTTCGTAAATCGTAAAATATGAAATGAACTTAGCAGGTGTTACAAAACAGGGGGCGGGGGTAGATCAGAGCGTGCGTCCAAAGCGCCTTGGAAGGTATTTTCTTCTCTGTTTAATCCGCTCCTGGGCAATGTTTACAATATTATGACCTCCGTTATTGTTGTTTGTAAATACTCGGATTATATATGGAGATTAATTTTGGGAAATTCGTATTTTCCAAATTGTTTTCAACGGTTTTTACGTTGTTGATATTTTAGTAGATGATACAGTCGTAAAATATGGTGTTAATTGAAAACAATTATATCTCAATAATACAATTTATTATTATGAAAAGAGCCTACAAAACGTGCATCTCCTTAAAACCGACAATAATAGTCTACAAATGCCTGAGAAAGGGAAAATGAAAAACGGTTGAAATAGGAGAACAAGAATGGAACACCACCAGGTACTATACAACGGACTATACACCAAAGATTAAAAGTCAGATATGCCAAAAGATAATCAGAGAATTATAAAGATTACGTTAATAAGTGAGGCAAGGAGATTCGGTGACTATCGATACTCTTCACTATGCCATTGGGTGCATTAATTAACAAATGGATGGACAGGAACAATCAACAAAAACGTTATCCAAGTGACTGCTTACGCAGATGACACAGTGATTATATTAAGAGAATGATGAAAAGAAAGCTTGAAAACGAAGACAAGACGATTACATTATATGAATTATGGAAAAACTAAATATATATGCTACAATAGAAAGTAATGTCAGATTTTATAATGTGGAAACCACTTATTCAAATTAGTGGAATCATTGATAAAAATTGAAGCACGACAAATAGAGATGACACGAGACGTCTCGTCTCATATTGAGGCAATTCCGTCTCGTCTCGAGAGCATTGCCTCTCAAATTTCAAGACGAGACGAGATAAAATCCTTCGAGACAAGGCGAGACATATTTTAGGAGACGAGACCTATTTTAATGACTTGTCCCGTCACGAAAAATTTTATCTCGAATTTTCGAAACGAGACGAGGCAAGGCCTTATCTCGTCACCTCTCGCGACAACCCTAAACATAAAGGAGTGATACATTTAAAATGATTTAATAGGTTACTATCTAGGATACAACGCACGCCATATTATTTCATATTGCTCCGTCATCAAATCCGTGATTTGCCTCAAATCTCGATTTGAGCAGACTTGAGTCGCCTCGGACTATAAAATTCATTAGTACATTAAGATCATTAGGGCGAATATAGTCCATAAACCTGGAAAACCAACTCATCATGTAACATCCTACCGACCAATAAGCCTCCTGCCAACACCTAGCAAAATACTTTAAAGTACCTTGGTATATCAGTAACCTAACACTGCACAGGGACCTACAAATCCCTTTCATAACAGAAGAGATACATACTATAGCTACTAACTACCAACAGAGACTTACAGGGCATCAATGCGAACCGATAGAAAACCTGTATATGGACAGACCTCCCAACAGAAGACTAAATAAATCCTGGCCAGTAGATCTCCTCCAGCAACACTAACCTAGATTAGTGATATATAAGGAGAAATGTCAATGGGCATCTCCCTCTCATGCCGAAGACTTCCAACACATTTACTAAATACACTAATGTAGTAGATTGTAAATTGCAATAAAACACAAAAAAAATTAGGGCGAATATGAAACATCTCAAAATATAGTGTAAAAAATAAGAAACTATCAATGTAAAAGAGAGAAAAAAACGTGTGGCGGGGTTTGAAGCCGGGTCCCTCGAACGTGAATCTATTAAGAGTGTTCTTCCTTATGTATCTGGCTGTCAGCAAGGGCAAAGGGCGATGGTACCGCTCGTTGCTATCCAGTTCGGTAAACTTATCAATGAAGGCTTCGATTCTCAAAGTTGAGAAAATGTCACTAGCACCGTTCATGACAAGAAATCAACAAAACACCCTGTATAGGTACGTATGTTTCCAAAGCGGAATGTGACAATGTCTGCCGAATATGCGTCCATTACAAGTGCACATGAATTACCTACGAGGTCAACTTCTTCACGTGCAAAGTGCAAAGGCAACTTTATGTAAACACGAGTAAACGGAAAATTGGACAGTTTTTCAAGGCAACTGTTTCTTTCAATAAACTTGTACTTAGTACGTTTTAATTTTTACTTGTTATTGTAATTAGGAATTGTTAAACACGGTTCTCGAAATTACATGGGATTTCTACATTAATATGCCAAATTTATTCTGTCATTTTATGCGTAATTATTATATACACTCCCCGGCACAAAATTCCGTCACCCTAAAATTTTGCCCAATTTTGAAGTTTTATAACTTTTTTATTTTTCATCTGATTTTCATAAATTTTTTACCAGTCTGTAGATCAGTTCATTGTGTGTCTTTTTAATTATTGTAATAAGTCATATTTTTCGTCCAGGCAATATTATACAGGGGTAAATCAAAGTGTTGTTTTTTGTCGTAAACGCAAAACACCCTGTGGAAAAATTGAGGCGAATAATTTTGTTTACAAACTGTTTGCTGCCATCTTAGACGTATTGTAAACATTTTGTTTTTTGATTCATCCCATTATCTCATTTCTTCTGCGTATAATACTTTTTACGCTTTAATTGCTTCTCTGTATAATATTGCCTGGACGAAAAATATGACTTATTACAATAATTAAAAAGACACACAATGAACTGATCTACAGACTGGTAAAAAATTTATGAAAATCAGATGAAAAATAAAAAAGTTATAAAACATCAAAATTGGGCAAAATTTTAGGGTGACGGAATTTTGTGCCGGGGAGTGTATTTTCCTTCTAATTTACGTTTAAAATAATATGTGCTTCGGATTTGTTCTGTCGAAATTTATTGTTGTTGAACAGATACATCTGGCGGCGATTTATTCTATAATATATTGCAATTATTTTGTCCAATTCGTGACTGGTATGAACGGGGTCTCATTTTTCGGGGTCGACTGATTCTGGGTCATCTGCGGATATTGTCTCTTCCGAGTTTATTGCTTGAGGAAACAGTGTCTTCAGAAAAGCAGACCCTGTTTCTTTATTGTTTGTTGTATTCTTCTTGTGTTGATGATGTTGGTTCGTGATGGGATCTTCTCTGGATACCTCTTGCATGTACAATAATTGATAAGTTCTCAGCATCGTCTTCTTGGACTGTCAAATTTTTGCGTGGCTTCTACCTGACGGACTTTCAATATTCGGCCACGTAAATAACGACTAAAGTATTTTGTTGTCCACATGATAGCCAAAATATCTTTATGTATGGTATTAATTTTTTTTTCTAAATCTGTTTAAAGTCGTAT
The DNA here is from genome assembly GCA_964058915.1 of Tetropium fuscum. Taxonomy (NCBI): domain Eukaryota; kingdom Metazoa; phylum Arthropoda; class Insecta; order Coleoptera; family Cerambycidae; genus Tetropium; species Tetropium fuscum. The sequence goes on from CAXKVY010000915.1 coordinate 634,105, forward strand.
ATGGGTCTGATATGTTCGAAGGACTGCTCCGATCGAAAACTACTTGCATCCCTCGTTAAAACAAAGTAGTTACTAAAGTCTGACTGTTCTAATAGCGGTTGAATACAAGAAGCTTACTTTTAAGTTAAATAATTTAGAATATGAACAATGGTGCCAATTCCAGAGGAACATGTTTTAATCAATTAGCGCAAAATTTATTAAAACAATTTCCTCACAAAATAAAAAATTTAAATGATTGACTGAGCACCAAAAATGGTCCTCAGAAGGTTGTTAACATTGTGGAAAATTACTCGTCACACCCTTTTGAGAAAGAAGAACTTGGCCTTCTAAACAAGGGTTTAAACTTTGCTGTAGCCCCTTCTGATGAGATCTTGGATGATGTCGTGGCAGGGATTGAAAGTTCAATTCAATATCTGCCTGATTCATCCAAGGGTCTCATCAAAGTTTCAGAGTAGCTTGCAGAAATCAAATTTCTAAAAATATAATTAATAACGTAGACAATAGAAAGTCATGCTCAAAGAAGCATAGAAAGATTATCAAAAGGTTGCGCGATAAAGACAGCAGATAAAGGTAATAAGGTTGATATTTTAGATAAAGAGGACTATTATGAACGGGTAGACAACCTAATTAGTAATGGTCCTTATAAAGAACTTACTAGAAACCCTTTACCAAGAATGACCACTGAAATAAAAAATATCCTCAAATCATGAAACAACCTTATTACTCCATCTGTTAGGAACAGGTTACATGTATCTAACCCTACCGTACCTAGATTGTATTGTCTACCAAAAATTCATAAGCCAGGGAAGTCGGTGCATCCAATAGTATCGTCTAGAGACGATCAATTAACACCAGGTTTAAAGAGCATATGGCTCATCTAAAATATGGAAGAACGGATAAGTCTAATGTTGCATAACATGCTTTTGACAACGATCATAGAATAGATATTAGTAATTTAGTAAGTTTAAGAAGTTTTAATCGTCTCCTGATGATGCCAACTTGGTTGGCGAAACGCGCGTCGTTCAAAGTAAAAGTGTTTTGGTGTTTGTGGAAACTACTTCGAGTGTTATCATTACATCAAAGGGTCCAGCCCTATCCAGTTTTGCAAATTTAAATTTAGCAGTTGTCTTAAAGTTAATTTCACTCTAGTTGCTGGGATATTTTTGAATAAAAATCATTAATTGTTAAAACAATTAAAAAAAAATCATTATCATGATTTTTCGTCAATCGAATCAACGGATATAGAGTAGTCTGACATGATTGAAAAATTACTTCATTTTCGGTTAGTCCCGTTATTCTAAGTAGATTTGTTTAACAGGTTTTCTCATTGAATCGCGTCAAAATAGATCATATCGACTGCGCCACGTACATAGTTGTGGTTATCGAAGTTCCCAGAAATTGTAGTTAATTAATTTCTTTGTCAGAACAAACAACAGATGACGCAAGTTACAAGCTGTCATTTTCATTTAATTTATCCTCGCTATTGTTACCACATCAGCATGATTTCATTAATAATAGATCAACTGTAATAAATTAAGAGTTATGACCAAAAATATCTATTACCTTAGGCAAACAGGGACCGATGGACGTGTTGTACATTGACTTAACAAAAGCATCTGATAGGGTTGACCATGATATACTATTAAAAAAACTTGATAATATTTTAGGATTTACTACACAACTAATAAGTTTCTTTCAATCATACCAATCAGAGAGATATTAATTTTTGGTATACAGCCGCTACAAATTATCCACTTACATATAATCTTCGGGAGTACCACAGGGTAGCAAGCTAGGACCCTTAATATTTTTTTTATTCTTTAACGACTTGTCAGATCAAAACTGGAATCCGGAAATTTACATATAAAGATGCAATTGAAAGGGTACAAAGAAATTTTTTAAAATATATTTAACAAGTCAGTTTTGCTGAAAGGGGCATTAAAATAATTATTTTAACAACATTTAAAGTTTCGGTAAAATAGTTTCGTTGAATTTATAGCTCTCTGATATTATTTTTAAATTGATCAGTAATAAAATAGACTCTCGAGAAATTATGTGACTTAATACTTAACTTTAAGAAAATCAGCTTTGAAATCGTGGCCAATTTTTATTGGTACGTCAATCTTGATGCGAAGTGTAAATAGTGTGATACACGATACACCTTATTGTTTGAATTTCGCAACCTGGAAACCTGCTAAAATGATATAAACAAAACCGAAAGCGCCGTATACTAACAGAAATATTAAATTTTTAAGTAGGTCTCAAATGGTTGTTTCGTAACACTTTCACGAGATGTTATATAGTCGATTTATGCACATTCCGCTTATGTAATTATTGCTTGTTTGTGGTAGCCTTTACTAGAGATCGAATAATAATTATATTATTCCATTCATTTGGATAAGTAGTTAACAGTATACTTAGTAATGCTAAATATAACATTTGCCATGCAACACGTGGAAGTATTGAAGCTGTTTGCTAATATAATTATAGCGTATTTAGCGTCTGATGACCACCGAATTCGTAGTAGGTACATACATCTTTTTATTCTCAGATTTCGTTTGTCATTTAGTCCGGTAAATAAAGCATTCATTACGGGTTTTTTTATTTGTTCCATATTTTGCTTAGCGTATTAGAAACGCGCGTTTTAAAGTTACCATGGCAACATCAACAACCCGAGAAACGTAAGGTCTAAATGTCAAATTTTTAACAATTGATATGGCAGGAGTACCTTGTAACGTCAAATAAAATAATACTATTGTTAGATTTAACTAATTCTCCCTGTTTCTATAAACTATACAATACTTAGAAATCATTAATTAATTAACAATATTCAAAGCAATGTTTAAATGGACTCTAATGACATTCGCCAGGCTCTGATGTCGAGCGACAAGGAAGTCTCACAATCGAGGACTTCCTCAAGCGTCGTGACAGGGTCCGGTAACTGGATTTACTTCATCCAAGATCGGAATCTAACACGGCCAGACTGGCTGGTATTCCGCTCTCGGGATACTTTTTCACAGAAGAAGGCATAGACACTTGAAATTAATAATCCTATTATCAATTAGGTATCGTATCAGTACCTCTGCAAAGTAGAAATATCATTGGCTACAACCAGCCAAGGTACATTGACACCTTGCAGCAACGGTGTCAAGATTCGTAAGCCAAAATGTCTTTTATCCAGCCAAGGTACATTGAAACCTTGGAGCAATGAAACATATTTGGTAATCAAGCAAGAACCAGGGTATATTATCACCCTGCAACAAAAGTATCAAGACTCTGACGAGTATATATCAAAAGCCAAGGTATACTGTAAGCCTGCAGCAAAAATCAAGAGCCAAGGTACATTGCAACCCTGCAGAAAAATATCAAGAGGCAAGGTATATTGCAACCCTGCAGCAATAATTAAGAGCCAAGGTATATTGTAACTCTGCAGCAAAAATTAAGAGCCAAGGTACATTGCAACCCTGCAGCAAAAATCAAGAGCCAAGGTACCATACAACTCTGCAACAAAATAAAGAGCCAAGGTACATTGCAACCCTGCAGCAAAAATTAAGAGCTAAGGTACATTGCAACTCTGAACCAAAAATCAAGTGCCAAGGTACATTGCAACTTCGAAGCAAAAATCAAGAGCCAAGTTACATTGCAAATCTGCAGCAAAAAAGAAGAGCCAAAATACATTGCAGCCCTGCAGCAAAAATCAAGAGCCAAGGTACATTGCAGCTCGGCAGCAAAAATCAAGAGGCAAGGTACATTGCAAATCTGCAACAAAATCAAGAGCCAAGGTACATTGCAACACTGCAGCAAAAATTAAGAGCTAAGGTACATTGCAACTCTACACCAAAAATCAAGAGCCAAGGTACATTGCAACCCTGCAGCAAAAATCAAGAGCCAAGATACATTGAAAATCTGCAGCAATAATCAGCCAAGGTACATTACAACTCTGCAGCAAAAATGAAGAGCCAAGGTACATCGCAACCTTGAAGCAAAAATTAAGAGCCAAGGTACATCGCAACCCTGCAGTAAAATAGTATTGCGATTCTAAAAAATATACGTCAACAGTCAAGGTATATTGCAAGAAGAAAAAAAGTTTCTATGAAAAATAACCTGGCAGAGCAAACGGGCGAAAATCAATCTTGGTGGAAAATACTTCATGAAAAATTCAGTCTCAAAGCACTCTGTCTGCTAACCTAGTGTTACAATAAAAATTTTAAGATTAAAGTGCATAATTTTACACTACTTTAATTTCAGGGTTATCTTAATGTTTTCAAATCCAAACAATGAAACAAACCCGGACGTATTGTTCTTTAGACAAGGTTTATTAGCATGTCTTGAGAATATATGGAGGATGCGGATAAGATCTTCATACACAAGTTCAAAAATATCGTCACCGGTTTTGCGGAAACGTTTTATCACGTGTCACCAATTTCGGGCATCTGTAAAGCGCTGTTCAAAATAAAAGGGATTTAGAAAAGTAATTATTTTTCGGCAAAATCAGTGATACATGATTTTGTAGAAAACACATAACAAAACACGAAAGTTAACAAAGTCGAGAAGGAATTTTATCCGTCTATATATAAAGTACAATTTTTCTCACTCATTTCAGGGAGTAAAACAGTACTTTTCCTCCCTTGGGATGCACACAATACACACTTAAAGTAGCTATAATATAGTAGTGTGTAGTGTAGACAATTTTCAAAAACAAGACATCGGTTCGTTCGTTCGTTCGTTTGCCAGGTTCCATGTCTTTTTAGAGTAAAAATATCACCAGGATTGGATTTTGCCATTTTTTATGCCAATTACCTGGTTTGTCACAGCCTTTTCTTTGACGATGTTTTTCAAAATTGTCTCAGCACATTGAGGCATTTAATTTTCTTTCCAGCGTTGTAAATTTTTAGAATTCAATAAATGCTATTTTCTGAAATGGATTCTACCCATTGATCTTTTTGCCTAAATTATTTTACTGCATTCTTGGCCCCGCTACTTGCGTTCTCAAATGATTAACAATTTTTTCCCTTAAAATAGAAACTTCATGTCGTTATCACGTCCAGATATTACATGTAAAAATTAAACTATTATAAAACATTTTAGTTCGAGTTAACTTCTTTCAGTAGCATTTTTTTCTACCTGAGACACGTGGTATATAATTTTAAATGGTATAATTAAACAATATATAGGGTCTTACTTTTATTTCTGGACCAGATATATTAAAACATTAAAATACATATAATAATAAACATATAAAGGACGCTAGATTAATTTTAAAAAAATACTAAAAAGGCTGCATGTTCAATTTTTTTTTAATTTCAATTTAAGATAATGTAATACCCGTTAGTACAGTTTTCAGTTCAAAAATGCTAGAATATACCCGAGTACGAATTATTATCGCACACAGATGCTTCAGGCAACCGGCGCTAGATGCCGCCCTACTGTATGTCGCTCCAAAATACCTACTCATCTTTATCAAGTACTACGACGGCAGTCGATTCGATCCAATCCAATTCAATTAGATGCAGGACGGAAACCCGATTATATTGTTATTTTTGTATACTGATAAATATCAATAGCCATCGAAAATGGCAACAAATGAAACTATTTTTTATATCCCCTTGAAAATCCAATTTGATTTTTCTTCCTAGCTTGCTTAGTTTTCGAGAAATTCAATTTTTTCTATAGGCCACGCGCAAGGAATTTCAAACGGTGTTGCGAACCACCGCCAGAACAGATTTTCGCATATTTATGAAGTACAACCCCTCAACTAACAGTTACTGAAGAAATATCTCAGATAACATTTATTGTGATGGAAATTTTTATACTTAATTACTGGACTAAATATAAAAACTTAATACTCGTAATTTATATGACTGCTAATCTGCATTGATAAATTGAAAGATCAAACCCTGATTGTTAAATAAAGTATTCTTCCAATAAATTATTTTTTTTTAAATTAAGAGTACGACAAGTCATCTTTGCATCGCATGTTGGTCACCGAGAGTAGTTGCTGGATAGATGCTGTAAAATATACATATATTATCATATTAAGGGGATTTCAACACTACTGGGAATTACCGACTCGAAATTCCCTTGCATTGGAATATCTCGCTAAGTGTTTTTCTTTTGTTAAATCAAGTTTTGTGTTTTCAACTTTTACAGGAAATAATTTCGTTCTTCCGAACGAGATTTCCCGGACGTTAAAAGTATCGGTCAACTTTTGTACGAGTTATATAATCGTTAATATTGTTTAATAAGAAATTGGTAATGTTTATATTACATTCTTGAGCGTGAAGAAATGAATTGATCCTGAAGCGATCTAGCCCGTTTTAATTTCAATAGCGTTGCGGTTTTCTGTTCTTGAAGTGAAAGTATTACGTAATGTATTGGATAACCGCTATTCGCGCGAGTAAGGCGCTGGATTTAGAGCAAAACGTGTCTAGATCGACTCTACTGGTTTGGATATAGTCCACATATATTCAGTCAATTACAATGAAACTCATTAAGTTAATGAAAAAACTCATCTTAGTATCCTTGCAAGTAGACATACTCCTCGATTCTATCTGCACTATGGCTATCAACTTTGGCGGACTACTAGTTGAAACAGGTGCCTCCTGTTCATTTGAACTACTATGTAGAAAGCCATATTGTATATCAATTCGGCATATTAAGGATGGTATCACATATTAGATATATTTTAAGATGCTTTGATATTTGAGTCGTGTTAATTTGTCTGCAAGTTTTTTAAAATTCAGTTCTACTGTTCATTTAACCTACTTAACTAACTTAAAGAATCATTGAGTTAAGAATGTTGAGGATATGACCGATACGATCACGTGAAGATTGTCGTACATCCGTTTCCCTCGATTTCCCTATACCTTTATACTGTTTTCAAATACACTGCGCAACTTATTTAACGCACAACCAAAAAGTTAACTCAAATTTGACGTTATGTATTTTCGACAATTTTTGTTCGTTTTGGTCGATTTAAAAGAAAATGTAGAAAAAACACGAGGCTTTAAATTAATTGCAATAACTTGCAATACCTTGTATAGCCCACAGGACGTTTTGAAATTTCGGAAAAAAACATAACTGGTATAATATCAAAATCATTCGTTTTACCAAAACAACGAAGACAGTGATATTCCTAAGAGAAAAACCTACAATTTGAAAAAAAAATCGACCAAAACGAACAAAAATTGTCGAAAATACATAACGTCAAATTTGAGTTAACTTTTTGGTTGTGCGTTAATTAAGTTGCGCAGTTCTCATTGAACTAAGTGCATTTTTGGTAATATGTTATCGAGGCAAGCATCAGAACGTGTGCTGATGTTATCACTGCACTGCTATTATTATTATTATTTAAAAATATAGAGAAATAGTAAATAGGTAAAATATAATAGAAACGTAACTGTATATCTGCTAGTAAACCATCCACCTCGTCTTTAATATGCTCTTGCTGTACTAATCGCCTTGGAACGTGTTAAAAAAAAATCGGACCTACTGTTCATTTGAACTACGACATGAAAATTCCTTCGAGTGAAGATCCAACTTAATAACACAATATAACAATCTCGCGGGCCTCACCGCTTTGTCTTTTTATGAAAATTAATCTAGACACTCTGAACATATGGCTTATATATCAAAATAGAGGAATAGTTTTACTCAAACTCGAGACGAATTATGGATGAATACTATTAAACACATTTTTCTATATCCGCACCTAATCTATAAATAGCATTGGGGGATTTTAAGAACGTTCAGGCCTACTGTTTATTTGAACTAATAGCTAAAAATGAGATTATTTTTAAAATATAAATCTGAACACTCACTTTGATCGCTTTGCTCATTGTATGTTGTTATTAATAATGTTTTCCACGCCCATATTTTGGCTAGGGAATGTAAATATATACATGTTACACAGGTTCAGACCTACTGTTCATTTGAACTACAAGCCGCACACTCCATCGATGTAAGAATATTAAGGATATGACCTTACTCCATGAGGCCAAAATTCTTTTATAAATACATGTTGCTATTAAATAAATGTATGTTGCAAAATTGAAGAGGATATCAAATATCTACAAAATTTAATTAAATGAGAAACAGAAAAAGATACTGGCGGTTATCGGGAAGACTATTCTGGGGTAATTCAATTTTGAAAATATGTAAATATATGGAAATCGGTGCAGGAATATATTAAGTTTTTATTTTAAGTAGCTCATCAAATTTAGATGTGTAAAACCGTATTACATTATTTCTAGCAGGTTTTGTTTTAATTTTATGGGCAAAAATACGAATAAATATGAATTAATCGAAGGACTTTTTAATAGTGTACTCGATTCCACGAATTATTTTTTACACGAAATTATTATAATTTTATAGGAAACCATTACTCGTGCATGGCGCCTCCGATTTCCGAGTCTTCTGCCAGAATATAATAGCAAACGAAAGTATCCATTACAACGGTTGAAGAAAACCGATAATCGCAGGAAATTCGCTAAATATAGTAGACAAGTCGGACACGGGTATTTGCATGAGCAACTCAAATTATTGTAGTTTGTGCAATTTTAGCATAACATGTCAGTTGTGATGACAAACAGAAATCCGCGAAATTAAATACGCGGCGACACAAATTCTACACCTTTGCATGTAGAACGAAGGACTTACCATATTACATAAATATGGTTAATTCAGGGGCAGGAAATCAATGATTAATTAGTCCAATCAACTTAAGAAATGTCTGTTCGAATGCTGACTATAAAAATAGCTTGACCAAAGCCTAATATTATAACTGATAAATTAATATTTATAACTAGGTATTAAATGACTAGTTATGTAATAGAATTTATAAATATATGCCTATTACAACTAGTCTTATTAATATTAATAACCCGTCGAAATTTTTTGTTGTTAATTAACAACTTATTTATAACTATGGTACCGGTATATCTATCCTCTCTTTATGTATCTACCTAGACCAATTTTATTTGCCATTAGATTGCTTTACCATGTTTTTAAAACAGACAAATTCATCTGTTCAGAAGCAGAATCTGCATTTGGATGCAAATCTTGCCCAGAAATAGCTGATTATACACTGTACCCAGCAGAAATCTCTATGAACCAAGTTGCATTAGTTCGTGTCTACTGTTAATTTGAACTACCAGGTAATAGCTGTATACATTGAGGCTATGTATCTTTTATATTGAGTAAGTGTTTCGTTTCTGAAGTCTTGAGAATATGAACTAGTTTAGTAGCGACAAGACGCCCACTTTTACTTTCTTGTTTGCCTGAAATATATCTTTAAAGTCACATCTACTGTTCATTTGAACTACCAACGCAAGGATCATTGATTTTAGTTAATCCCAGCAAATAGTCGCACACCTTGTTTTTTTTGTTGTTGTTGATGGTATTACAAACACTGTCTGATATAAATATGTTCTAAAAGTCAGGTCTACTGTTCATGTGAACTACCAACTTAAAGATTCATTGATTTAAGAAAATAGAGTTTTCTCCAAAGGAAATATTTACTTTTGGTAAATCGTTATCGAAGTAGACGTACGTCTTGGCGATTGTATGCATTATTCACATGTCAAAAAAATTCTGACCTACCGCTCATTTGAACTACAAGCTGAAAACCGTCAATTTTTTTGTAAACGTAAATATATTCTTGTATTGATCGTACAAATTAATTATTGTTTTATTATTGCACGTATTTCTACACTTTGTGTGTTAGGTTACAAGGTTACAAGGTTAGATATACAAAAATTGGAATAATTTAAGAATTTTAGTGACGTAATATGTTCTTCAGTATAATTTTTTTCTTATGCGGTATCGCGTTACTTGTTGATGCACCGTGTAGGTATATCAACTTCAGAAGCAGAATCTGCATTTGGATGCAAATCTTGCCCAGAAATAGCTGATTATACACTGTACCCAGCGGAAATCTCTATGAACCAAGTTGCATTAGTTCGTGTCTACTGTTAATTTGAACTACCAGGTAATAGCTGTATATATTGAGGCTATGTATCTTTTATATTGATTAAGTGTTTCGTTTCTGAAGTCTTGAGAATATGAATTAGTTTAGTAGCGACAAGACGCCCACTTTTACTTTCTTGTTTGCCTGAAATATATCTTTAAAATCACATCTACTGTTCATTTGAACTACTAACGCAAGGATCATTGATTTTAGTTAATCCCAGCAAATAGTCACACACCTTGTTTTTTTTTGTTGTTGTTGATGGTATTACAAACACTGCCTGATATAAATATGTTCTAAAATTCAGGTCTACTGTTCATGTGAACTACCAACTTAAAGATTCATTGATTTAAGAAGATATGATCTAATGTTGAATATTTTTGAAGTTGTTTTCAAGTTTGTCTTGAATTTTTCCTATATCTGTTTTTCTCCAAAGGAAATATTTAGGTACTTTTGTTAATCGTTATCGAAGTAAAAAAAATTCTGCCCTACAATTCATTTCAACTACAAGCTGAAACCCGTAATTTTTTTTGTAAACGTAAATATCTTCTTGTATTGACCGTACAAATGAATTATTATTGTTTTATTATTGCACGTATTTCTACACTTTGTGTGTCGTAACAAGGTTAGGTATGAATATGTTCTAAAATTTAGGTCTACTGTTCATGTAAACTACCAACTTAAATATTCATTGATTTAAGAAGATATGATCTAATGTTGAATATTTTTGAAGTTGTTTTCAAGTTTGTCTTGAATTTTTCCTATATCTGTTTTTCTCCAAAGGAAATATTTAGGTACTTTTGTTAATCGTTATCGAAGTAAAAAAAAATCTGCCCTACAATTCATTTCAACTACAAGCTGAAACCCGTCATTTTTTTTGTAAACGTAAATATCTTCTTGTATTGACCGTACAAATGAATTATTATTGTTTTATTATTGCACGTATTTCTACACTTTGTGTATCGTAACAAGGTTAGGTATGAATATGTTCTAAAATTTAGGTCTACTGTTCATGTAAACTACCAACTTAAATATTCATTGATTTAAGAAGATATGATCTAATGTTGAATATTTTTGAAGTTGTTTTCAAGTTTGTCTTGAATTTTTCCTATATCTGTTTTTCTCCAAAGGAAATATTTAGGTACTTTTGTTAATCGTTATCGAAGTAAAAAAAATTCTGCCCTACAATTCATTTCAACTACAAGCTGAAACCCGTCATTTTTTTTGTAAACGTAAATATCTTCTTGTATTGACCGTACAAATGAATTATTATTGTTTTATTATTGCACGTATTTCTACACTTTGTGTGTCGTAACAAGGTTAGGTATGAATATGTTCTAAAATTTAGGTCTACTGTTCATGTAAACTACCAACTTAAATATTCATTGATTTAAGACGATATGATCTAATGTTGAATATTTTTGAAGTTGTTTTCAAGTTTGTCTTGAATTTTTCCTATATCTGTTTTTCTCCAAAGGAAATATTTAGGTACTTTTGTTAATCGTTATCGAAGTAAAAAAAAATCTGCCCTACAATTCATTTCAACTACAAGCTGAAACCCGTCATTTTTTTTGTAAACGTAAATATCTTCTTGTATTGACCGTACAAATGAATTATTATTGTTTTATTATTGCACGTATTTCTACACTTTGTGTGTCGTAACAAGGTTAGGTATACAAAAATTGGAATAATTTAGAATTTTAGTGACGTAATATATTCTTCTGTATAATTTTTTTCATATGCGGTATCGCGTTACTTGTTGATCCACCGTGTAGGTATATCAACTTTCTAATAATCTGATTCAGCATAAAATCGTCGAGCAAAAACCATCCGGTATTGTTCCATTTTCTCCGATTTCTGAAATTTGTTAGATTTCAACCGATTCAACCAAACTGGATAATTGGAAGAAAGTTGATATAAGTTCCGTTTACGATAAAAATAAATATTGCTATTAAACAGTTTTTGTCTAGTTATGTAATAACTGATTAAATGATTTCCTTGAAAACTGCACATTTATATCAATTAATTAGTACCAGTTTGCCGCCAAAAAGGCGTCGATAAATTAAAAATATTCTCAATAAAAACAATATCTATACATTACCTAAAATTGTTGCTCAACCGGCATGCCTTTAAAATCCAAAACAGTCAACCAAAACCTCACTTATTAAAATCACTAGCCAATTAAAAGGGAATCAGCGGTTTCGCGACGATGCACTATCAGTCAGATCAGGACAGCGATGGCATGAGAACGGGGTACGCTGTTAAAAGTTGCATCGTCCTTGCTAGGATGAATTGGGCAGTCGGTACCGGCGAGAAAAATCAAGAAGCACTGCGGGCAACCGCAGTCAGACGGCAATGCCTCACTATCACTTGGTACCTTGGTGTGGGGACAGTGTAGTATCTACTTAGAAGTAGGACGATCAAATTTCACATAGCTGGTAAAGCAAACAGGTGTTGGATTCCTCGAAAGCCAACGTGCTTACGCCTTTAATTTTCGATTGCATATTATTTCCCTTTGCATTCGGGTCGAGACTTGAGGATTTTAAGGAACTGTGACGATATTGTTTATAGAACATTTATTTAAAATAAATTCGATTTCGAACGTTCAATATTATACACTAGGTATATCAAGCATGATGTAGGTATGTAATATCATATATTTAAAAAAATATATACAAACATCTAAAGATACACACCCCACAAAAATTATTGCATCACCGAAAATGTTGCATAAGTTTGATGGTGTTGAAGATTTTTTTTTGGATGATGAGTTGATTCCTCCATAATTATTTTCTACTAATTTCTTAAAAAAAAGGTTTTTTTATCATATACCGGGTGTTACAATGATCTTGCGTTTTGTTCCGACAAATTGTAACGCCCTGTGGAGTTCATCTGCAACAACTGCAAATTACAATTCATAGCTGACTAAAGCCTCATCTTTCAGTAACATTCTCTTTTTTGGTTCACTTTATCATCTCTGTTATTAAAGGAGATACGTAGTTTTTTAGCACAGCATGTTTCTGTTGATTCAATATAAATTAATATTGAAAAAAGTGAGTAGCAGGCATTGCACAAAAAATAAGATAGTGCCATCAGTTTTGCAAACTGTCAGTTTGTTTCTGTGCAATTATTGTTGAGATCGATTTCCACGCTTTTATTGATTTTTTGTGTAAATTACTTCACCAAATGAATGGTCAACAACGTTTAACACGTCATTTAACTGATGAAGGGCTATAAGAGCAATTTCCTTGGTTGAAGATGGGCGAAGTCAAAGATACGTGGCCAATGTGATTGGTACTCAACAAAGTACCATTTCAAGAGTTATAAGGCGATACAGGGAAACTGGACAGTACTCTAGGAGGAATGGGCAAGGACGTAGAAGAGTTACTACAGCTGTGGAGGACCGATTTTTACGAGTTACAGCCTTAGGGACTCGGCATTGTACTGCTCGAGCACTTCAAATGGAATTCGTAGCAGCTGTAAATGTAGGTGTTTCTTTACAAACTGTTAGATATTGCCTACGTGAACAGAATATACGACCAATGGCTCCAGCAACAGGCCCACGTCTGACTAGGGTACACCGGGTTGCTCGATTACAATTTGCTAGGGAGCACGCTGATTGGGGTCTTCAAGAATGGTCCAATGTTCTCTTCACAGATGAATCGAGATTTTGCCTATGCTCCTCTGATCGACGTATGCCAGTATACAGAAGGCCAGGCGAGCGTCATTTTCAATGCAACTTTTGTGAAACGGAAAGTTTTGGTGGTAGGTCAATCATGATATGGGGAGGGATTTCTTTTCATGAGCGCACGGAGTTGGTGGCAGTCAATGACGGAAGAATGATGGCCAATCGATACACAAGGGACATTCTGGAATCCCATGTGATCCCATATAAGGACCATATGGGTCCTTATATGGTATCATAGGTGATGATTGTAAACTAATTCACGATAATGCACGACCACACGCGGCGAGGATAGTGACCGAGTATTTAGAAGAGGTTAATGTTACTGCATTGAATTGGCCAGCTCGGAGCCTTGATCTTAATCCTATCGAGCATGTATGGGACCATTTAGGATGGGCAATTAAGCAAGATCAAGTCCCATGCAGGACATTGGACGAGCTTCAAAATAGACTACTGCGTGTTCTGTAGAGAGTTCATCCAAAAATGCAAGACGACTATCAGAACAGTAATCCTGAATATTCAATATAGACTTCATTGCATTAAGCTAAGTTCGTCAAACTGTTTTGATGATACCTAATGCCTCTAATGCCATATTTAAAAAGTCCGGTAGTAATTCATGATTAACAGTGTCAACGATAAGACTGAAATCAAATAATATGGTGGCACTTATTACTTTCAAAAGGTAGAGGATACGCAGGCAAATCGATTGGAGAGAATGGATATCAATTATATTTTCCATTTCTTGATGTAATCTGTTGATGACCAGAGGTAGTGGTACTTTTTGTTAAGGAAATTTCCAGGTTACATGTATGCCCTTTGGCCACTCACTTTTTATAACCAATGACTTCGCAAATGATGGACAAAGCATTGTCTTCGTTTTTTTGCGCGGGAAATTTGACCGCTCGAGCCGCCAGCTTGAACAGGTACGAATAATTGGTTTTTAATATGTGGAAATAATCCACAGCGGTTTATCCAACGACGAAAAGGATTTTAATAAAGTTAAAGTAGGCAAAATCCCTCACATTTTTTGTATAATTTTTTTTGTTAGTCTAATATGTAACGAGTTACAGTGGCAGATGATACCTAATGCCTCTAATGTCGTATTTAAAAAGTTTGTCCGCTAGTAATCGATGATTAACAGTGTCAAAGGCAAGACTGAAATCAAATAATATGGTGGCACTTATTACTTTCAAAAGATACAGGATACGCAGGCAAATCGATTGGAGAGAATGGATATCAATTATATTTGATGTAATATTTTGATGACCAGAGGTAGTGGTACTTTTTGTTAAGGAAATTTCCAGGTTACATGTATGCCCTTTGGCCACTCACTTTTTATAACCAATGACTTCGCAAAGGATGGAAACAGCATTGTCTTCGTTTTTTGCGAAGGAAATTTGACCGTTCGAGCCGCTAGCTTGAAGAACAGGTACGAATAATTGGGGTTTTTAATATGTGGAAATAATCCACAGCGGTTTATCCAACGACGAAAAGGATTTTAATAAAGTTAAAGAAGGCAAAATCCCTCACATTTTTTGTCTAATTTTTTTTGTTAGTCTAATATGTAACGAGTTACAGTGGCGAAAGAAGAATATTAAGGCAATAATACTAAGGCAACGGCTTTGTTTTAACTGCGGAACAGTTACGAGTGACTCTCATGTTTAAAGGAATTCTAGTGTAGTTGAGCTTTACAAGTTTTGACTGCATTCTTTGTTTTTACAATCTACTTGTAGTTGGTTTATTGAGTTGATATATATAAGGAAGAGTATGGGTCCCAATGTGGTGCCTTGTGGCACCCCTGTATGTATCACTTGTTGTTCGCTTAATGTATTATTTATTTTAACTTTTTGTTCTCTTTTATGTAAGTAACTTTGTATTAGATTAAGTGGACTGTTTCGCATTTTATAATATATCACTAGTTTTTTTTTTGTTATGACCATTTTCATCGATTTCTCCATTATGTAAATATTTCAATAGAAATGCATCTCCGTCGCATGTGACAACGGTAATTGTACAACACTTTAAAATACTGGAGGGCCGTGTTTTCTTTTCCCTGATCGTCGTTATAAACAGAATTATATGCATCGCATTTTATACTATTATCAATTGGGGCAAATAATTATCGAGCTAATTAGTCTGACGACTTACTACATTGGAGATCAATAAGTGGAAAATATGTATCGAGGAATACCATGAATTTGAATACTAAGTATGTTTACACACATCGACATGTAGTATGGAAAAAAGTGCTATCAATTGAAACACGTGTTAGTGTTTGTGCACTTTGATTAATTTTTAATTTTTTGTATCATCTGTGTATGCCCTTGCACTGATAGTTTACATTCTTTTTCCAATTGATCTGTTACTTTGAATTTCATGTACTATACAGACATATTTAACGCGTGAATATGGTTGTGATTATAGTTGAGTAAGTAACGTAAATTGAGACAAACAAACTAGTGTAACGAGTAACTATAAATTAAAAACTTAATATATTGTTGCTCATTAAATTAGACACTGGTGTTTCCAGTGTTTACGCACAATTCGTTTTCTCTAATTGATTTTTCTCGAAACTGTATAATATTCCAAATTGAAAATAACATTTCATATAGCAGACGTTGGATATGACCTTATCTGTTAAGTATATTGATGTATATTGATTAATTTGAATTTATTATTTGCATTGTATTATGAATGTATCGAATATTCATACACAACAAAAAGTGCAGAACCCTGACCTTTATCTTCTGTTAATGTTATCAGACCCAGTACACAGTACCAAAGGATCGACCTAAAATGGCCAGGTCTCTGTCCAGATTTAAAGCGTACAAATATTCATGAAAAGCCGGTTGTATTTTCACGATTTCATGCACTAAATTTGAACTCGACATTATACTAGACCGTATGTATGTTTTATATAACGCACGATCTACATAATTTATTTGTAACAGTTGCAAAGTAAACAATTGTTGCAAAACGGTTTTAACTAAGGCAGAAACATGTATGCGGTTCGGCCACTGGGGTATGAATTATTACTATTAGCAAAGGAAAGTAATAATATCTTAATTACAAATGAATTATGCGTATTATATCATTCTCTAGTGTTTGCGCTTGCTTTTGTGTAATTTTATAATGGATAGATGCAATCTAAATGCGCGTAACAATATTGTTGAGCGTAATATCTATAATTAAGGCTGTTGTTAATTGATTTCACTGGTTCTATACACGTATAAAGGAAACAAAGAGGCGACAACTTGCACTAATAAAATGACAGTTTGTGTCAGTTTTTGTAACCCTGAGATATTGTTACAAGAAAGTAAAAAAAGCAACCCCTCTAATATTTTTCTACAGACCTTTCTAACGCGTCGACATTTCTTTATTTAAAAATTTTAGATGCAAGGATAGCATCCATGCTTCCAATTACGAATCATACGACGAAAAGAATATTAAAATGAAGTCATTTATCAATACATTATCTAGATTGACGTGAAAATTACGTCTTTAGATGACGTCATTTCTTTGAGACATATTGTCGTTATAACGTTATTGGTGATTTCGACGTAATGGGTCACGTAAATATCACGGCGAAAAGACGTCATTCTGCTGCCTGGGTAGTAAAACTATTGAAAGTAATAACAAAACTACAGTAAATTTGATTTTATATTCCCAAAAATTGAAGATATATGTTTATAAAATGATCAGTAAAAAAATTAAGAAAGAAAAGTGTTATGCAAGTTTAGATATAGGTAAACGTTATATATAGGTAAACGTTAAATACTCTTCGTTAATTTAATAAATAAAGAAATATTTGTGTTTTTTACGTAGAACCTGGACGAGCCAGACACTGACTTTGTCGATACGACAAGCAATAATTAATTAATTAGCTTTGAAGTTCTTTGCTATTCATATTTGTTTTGTGAAAAGTAATCTTGGGTTTGTAGCATTTCATTACATAGAGAAATAAGCAAATAGACGAATAATAAGGAAGATACACTTACCAGTGCTATATCTGGACATACACACGGAAACGAACCACTTAGAAGTTGTACAAGTTATTTCACCTTCATTGAGGATCTTCAGAGTGGTGTACGACCTGTTTCATTGATCATTTAACTTGAATTTAAAATATTAATACTCCAACCCTTGCAGTGACGTTTTATGACATCAGTTTTTGACGGAACTCAAATTCTTAGAATATAACCTAGTCTACTATTTATATTTGTTCTATTTGAACATATCATATATAAAAGCATTAGGCATACAGTTATCCATAAGATGTTAACTTTAAAATGCATAAAATCTTGTAGAAACCGATTGAAAACAACTATTTTCTTAGCTACGTGCTAGAGAATATGGAATTACATATACAATAGAATTCTGAAGCTTTCAAATAGGGAGTGATATAGAAATTGCTTGCTTAGTCAAAACCAAAATCATTTGTTGGTCTTATGTATGAATTGTTTTTTCGAAAATTCGAAAAAAATCCAACTTTCACCCTGGATGTTTAAAAAAGACGCGGCAATATTTAAGGAGGCGATTTCTCATGTTATTTTATGAAAAAAAGTTCGTCTAAACATAGGTTTATTTTTATTATTGTTAGTGAATATTGTTCGCAAATATTCCTGGAATGTTTACAAATTTTATTGTATGATAAGTAGGGGAGACCGGGGCACATCGGTAAATTTTTCAAAAAAACTTTGATGACAAAAAAAATTCGTCTTACGGCTTTAATTTTAAAGTAACAATACACCTAAACGTGTTACGCTTTACAACGGCTTTACGCTCAGTGATATCAAGAACGATTATTACCTCATCAAGGCATATTCACACGTATTCATCAATGTCTACGAGAAAATGGTATTTTTTTAGAAGAACTGTCAATTGAGAACGTGCTAGAGAAAGAGGAACGCTGCTAGAGGAGGCTGTTCTTAATTTAATAGAATAATTTTCCTGTATAAGGTACAAGAAAAATTGCCGATATATTAAATATTAGCTATTCCACGTTATTTAGAATTTTGAAAGAGCGGCAGTTGCATACTTACCATATCCACCATATCCAACGAGTACAAGCGCTCTTACCTCGAGACTTTCTATCTCGTCTAATTTTTTGTCAAAGGATAATTCAAATGATCACCCGAGTTCCACAGTTTTTATCTCGTATTTTGTTAACTGATGGTGATTAGGTTAACTTTTCAGGGGAATTTATTAGAAATTTCCATAATAATAACATATGGGCTGAAGAGAATCCACATGACATTTTTCGATCTACGTTTCAATGACAGTTTTCATTCCATTCAAGAGAATCCTGCTCCGTAGATTGTCCATAGCAATTTCATGCTTTATCTCGTTTCCATATTTAGGTAAATTACATCACGTACATATCTGCTATTTAACATAACGAATAGGAAACATTTCTAAGAAAAATTCAATTATAAATTATAAATTACAAAAATTAGAAACAAATATAATTTAACTAATAAAAAAATATAAACACGTAAGTAAAATATGTCAATGGAGATCTAGATATGTAACTGGAGAGAGAGCTGTATCTAAATATAGATACAAATATGAACATAAAGGACACTCAAGGCAAATAAATAAAGGATGGCAGCGTATTTAACAACTTTTTTATAAGTATAGGTACGGAGCTGAAAACCATGATACCGCAATTTACAATAATTTACAATAGAAAACCTATATTCATCATTTCTAACACCTCTAATGGCCGAGTGCACCGTAGTCTTAATCCTGGATTAAATTTAAAGGCAGCCACACACATACCGTTTTTCCTCAAGATTTGCGCAGTCCAAACCTTAAGAATTTCCTCAAGGTGTGTGGTGAAGACCTTGAGGCTGCTGGTAGACTGTACAGTCTACAAAATCCTATTCGAAAAACCATTGTGAATAACTGTACAGGCATGTCTGAACAGGCCAATCTCGATGTGTATGGTAGTATCGTAAGTCCATTTAGCAGTTTTCCGATGTGCATCGTGCATGATTGTTTAAATATGACCCGTCAATTTGTTGAAGACTTCATTAAAATATAAGTGAGCCTTGCCTTTGGCAAACGAAGTGTAAGGAATACCACGACAGAAATAAGAAAGATGCCGGATATGCAAAATTGACAGAAAAACTGAAAGAGATTTACCCAAATGCTACAAAAGATGCTGCCATTAAAAAAATAAATAACTTATGAAGCGCCTATAGAAAAGGAAATAAAAAAGTTAAGGACTCTTTGAAGTCATATAATAAATCTAAATAGCTTTGCTCGTCCATTCTCAAATAGTTGTGCCAATCCTTCGGAAAACCCTTTAGCTCGGAAAGGAGATTTATATGGGAGAATTTGCTTCTCTTGATTAGCCATTCCTTCGCCCAGACACTTCTCTTAATATTCTTCTTCTCACGAGTTTTAGCACACTTTGTCACCATAAGCCAACCAAAGCATCATCGTCCGTAGATGCCATTGCTAACGAGTCACGAACTGACGTAAAAACCTTTAGGAATCCCAGCCCGTGTGTGGGCACCGCTCGGATTAAGGAAATCCTCAAGGCCTAAACTACGCAGTTTTACCTTGAGAAAAAACTGCATGTGTGTGGTCGCCTTTAGACAGACTTATTTTGACACATTAAAGCCCGGATTAATGTGCTAAGACCGACTTTAATTAAAGTCGCCAATTTCGAGGACGGAGTTTAACGTTAAGTCTAGTCATGTTATGTTTCATTATTTTAAAAATTTTTAGGCATTATTACGTATTTTATACGCTTCTAGGCTATTCCTATGACACAGTTTTTTCAATAAATGTCTAAGCCATAGGGGACAGTGATTTAAAAATTAGAGATATTGTGGCCAAATGCTCAGTAGCGCTCATGATTCATGATAATACCCACCATCTTTTACAATAGCAGAATTAAATCAAGATTTAAAATGAGGGAATTTAATAATTAAAAACATATTTTACATATCTGTACATTAGAGATAAAGGGATCGTATCTCCATTTTTATAAATTTAGAGAAAACAGGGTTTCAAATTTAAAAATAGGAAAATAGTGTATTTTTTTAGATATCAAATAAAGCTAGGAATTTGAGACCGTAAGTTTTTAATTAACTAACTTAACTGACATGTTCTATAATACAACTACCAACATTAAGCTTTACCTGACTAAAATTAAGGCATTTGCGATAAACCGTAACTCCAAATCAGCTATAGAAAAGTTGCAAACATGAGATATTGTGATTCTCGTATATTTCTATAAAAATTATGAAATTGAGATGGTATCCACTCAAATAACTTCAAAAAGTGTTGGTGTTTCTTTGCCTTAATACCTTGGGGAACTTTGCGGCTAAGAGGAAACTCGTCTGGCATAGAAAATTCTGGTCTTCTGGGAGTTCTCTTCAAATTAACACCTTTAAATTCTTCATAGTTAAACGAGGTTTTGTAAAAAAGTATACCTGGACTTTGACGGCACACTTCTAGCTATACTGCCTTAGAAATAAGAAATTTTTCGTTCTCTGTATTCATTTTTCAATTCACAAATGGAGCGAGTGCACTTGAATACAGAGCCTCTAGCTCTTTAAAGTAATTCAGTTTCATGTTAAAAACTGTAGCCCCTGTTGACCTAATTAACTGTTGCTAATCCCACGGTGTAGCTATGGTCATCACATGTTGTGTCTTTATAGTTCACTCAATAAGAGCATGAATATGGTCCGCTGCTTCCATGTGAGTATGACCTTTCAGGAGAAATTTATGCATAACTGATTTCAAGGAGGGACACATATTCAAAAAATAGAAATAATTTACTGCCATGATGACACAACAACGCATGACCGCAAATGCTCGTTCTTTGTGGATGCGACTTTTTACCTCGATGAAAATTCCCAATACGACTTCTAATCGTTCTATCTTCAGTTCTAGTTTAGTATCTAATTATTAATAATGGAGATACGATCCTTTTCCACCATACAATTTAAGCTCCTGGTGTATTTGAAAATGCATTAACTCCATTTTGACAAAAAGTGGAGATACGACCCTGTACCTCTAATGTACAGATATATATATATATATATATATATATATATATATATATATATATATATATATATATATATATATATATATATATATATATATATATATATATATATATATATATATATATATATATATATATATATATATATATATATATATATATATATATATATATATATATATATATATATATATATATATATATATATATATAAAGGGTCCGCCAATAAGCGCGCTCGATCTTTAAAATGAAATAAAGCAAGTTGTGTGAGAGGTATAAATGAAATTTATTTTTTGTTTGAAAGAGTATTCGAAGGCATTATGTATGGAAAATAATATCGGTCAAATGTCCACCTCGGCTTCGCTGGGTGGCGCGCATACGAGAAGTCCAATTTTCAATGACTCTGGCGCACAAATCGGGCTGTATTTCATCGATGGCGTGGCGTATGTTGACTTTGAGGGCATCAGTGTTTTGTGGTTGGTTTGCGTAGACCTGTGATTTAAGAAAACCCCACAAGAAATAGTCTAGTGGGGTTAAATCGCACGATGTCGGTGGCCAGTTGATGTCGCCTCCGCGCGAGATAACCATTCCTCCGAAGCGCTCGTGCAGAAGATCCATTGTGGCGCGCGCTGTGTGGCTCGTAGCGCCGTCCTGCTGAAACCACATATCCTCGACATCCATATTGTCGATTTCATGCCAGAAAAAGTTCGTTATCATGGATCTGTATCGTTCGCCGTTTACCGTGATGGACACACCATCGTCGTTCTCGAAGAAATACGGCCCGATGATGCCTCCGGCCCAAAATCCACACCAAACAGTTACCTTTGTTGGGTGCATTGCGACCTGGTGGACCTCCTGTGGATTGTTCTCGGCCCAATAACGGCAATTCTGCTTGTTGACATTCCCATTTAACCAAAAATGTGCCTCATCGCTGAAGATGATTTTGCGACCAAAATCGGGGTCGACTTCCAACTGCTCTAAAGCCCAATCAGCGAAGATACGGCGCTGTCTATGGTCGTTTATTTTGAGCTCTTGTGTCAGCTGGATCTTGTACGGATGCATGCCCAAATCCAGATGCAAGATTCGGCGAAGTGATGTTTCCGAAAGGCGGAGTTCCTGTGCGCGACGTGAAATTGACTGTCGCGGATTTTCACGCACACTATCGCGCACAGCGGCGACATTCTGGGCAGATCGGACGTTTCGACGACGCGTCGGTGTTGGCTGATTGCTCACCGAACCGGTTGCCTCGAATTTGTTAATCAAACGACGGATAGTCGACTCAGCAGGACGATCAATTGCA
Source organism: Tetropium fuscum (assembly GCA_964058915.1). NCBI lineage: Eukaryota > Metazoa > Arthropoda > Insecta > Coleoptera > Cerambycidae > Tetropium > Tetropium fuscum. The sequence goes on from CAXKVY010000915.1 coordinate 657,086, forward strand.
CCGTAAAATTGGCGGAGCGCGCGGAACGTTGCTCGAACCGATGAATGATTTTCGTAATAAGTTTTAACGATTTGCACATGTTGCTCGCGGCTGAATTGGTTCATGGTGATTTGTGAAGATACACTGAATAATAACAACTACGTTTGCCAACTCTACCACAAACAACATGGCCGCCATGAGCTGTCAAAGATCGAGCGTCCCTATTGGCGGACCCTTTATATATATATATATATATATATATATATATATATATATATATATATATATATATATATATATATATATATATATATATATATATATATATATATATATATATATATATATATATATATATATATATATATATATATATATATATATATATATATATATATATATATATATATATATATATATATATATATATATATATATATATATATATATATATATATATATATATATATATATATATATATATATATATATATATATATATATATATATATATACAGGACAATGCATACTCCTCTGGGTCTTTGGGCAACACAACATCATTTGGATTTGATAAACCATATATAGGTACATCAATTTTGGTATTAATTATGAAATTAATTAGAAAATCATTTCCAGAAAATCTCTACAGGAGCAGGGTCACCACTGGTCATGTATCTAGATTTCCTTTCGTCGGCAATTTTTTGCCTCAAAATTTTTTTGCTCTTTAAACCGTTTTAGTGAATTTTCCTATGACCTTTTTACTAGATTTGGATACCTCGTATTAAAAACTGTTGCAATATCTACCCACGCCCTATTTTTCTCCTCAGATCTTTATATTTTCAATTTCTGCAATTTTTTTTGTTGCAATTAAAAAGAGTTATTTTTCCTCAGGTGTAAGGTTTGAACAATAAGTTTGCTTCTTACTTTCATCTGCCATGATTTGCTGGATAAATGTAGATATTAAAATTGTATCTATAATGTATCATGATATTACGATCTTCGACCATACAGAGAGAGAAGATATATTGATGCAAAATTAAATACCTACCTTCGAATATTCAAATTGAAATTATTTTCATGTCAATTTTAACAAAATTTTTCAACAAAGTCACTAGGCGTTCGACTTAAAAGGCAACGTTGCCACATTTTAACTGGACTTAGTCGAGTCTTTATGAATTTTGAACGGTGCATTTGAATTAAAAATAATCCTGACTTAATATTTTAAGTCGACTTAACTAAGCCCAACTTAACGCACAATCGGGGCACTCGGGCATAAATGAAAACTGCGAAATAGCGATACAGTGGAAGTAGTACATTTAGACCCATGGCAAAAAATTATCCAACAAACATGAATATTTCTTCTACTACAATATTCGTAAGTGAAATTTTACGCTGTGTTGCAAAAATAATTGAACCAGGTTTTCACAAATTTCGATCTTAATAAAACGGTCCAGGCGTCACATAAAATGAAAATATACATAATAACATTTTTTTCAAAAAGTTCACATGATACAATGAAGAAAAATACGTCATAACATAATTCATTTCTTTGCACATATGTAATTTAATTTTTGTGATTAGTTAATGGATGATGGATTCAAGGAGATGGTTCAAGCAAATCGCGGAAAATCGCAATTTCGCCCTCTTAAACGTCTTATAAAATAAACATCTATGCTTCATAATGTAAGTTGTCGATCAATTATAGTTGAGTTTCAGCTAAATGTGGCTATGAAGGAAGATGTAGCATCGATGTGTCCATGCCCATTAAATTCCTCTACGTCGTTATGCATATGTAAAAAAGCATTAAACATGGAAGGTCATACAAAAAATGCCTAAAAAATATACACCTATTAACACGAGATATGAATAAATATATGGGATATATGAAAAACAAGTTAGTTACTAATGTACGTACAACACATGTTATACATAAACAATAATCGAAATGAGACGATCAATTAATAATTAATAACTGTCATTCGCCTTGGCCGTTGATTATCAGTTTTTTGCAGAGCACGTAAGTGAAGATGTAGAAGATTTCTACGACGCTGATGAAGCTGATACCCATTATCAAAGTGCAGAGGCCGCCCAACAGCCCTGGAATATACGATGGTTTTTATCGAAGTACCTTCGAAGTATTTTTAGTACCTTCGATGCCGACGTTCTTACCGATTATGTCGTACCAGTAGAAAAACACGTCTTGTTTGTTAGATATCCCGAAGGCGTTTTCAAAATTCAGGTGTACTATGCTGTAGTTCTCAACTATATTACTGGGGGAAAAAATAAAAGTATAGTAAAGAAGTAAATGCGATATTATCAGGTATTATCATTTTCCGTAGAAACGCGCTTCAGTTAGCTGATAATAATGTTTTTGTAGACAACAATAATATTCGAGAGAACTGCGTTATCGGATAACGCAGTTCGGGATTTACACAAGGATGTATGTATATGCAGTAAAAAATGTATTAACAGAGCATGTTCTTGTCGAAAAAAATGTAAGCTGCAATTCTAAAAGCCGTCATTAAAGTTCGTGTTCAAATAAATATTTTTTTAATCTTAACTGGATACCTATCCGCCTAAGAATCAGGGTTATATTTAAAACAAAAATGTTTAAAACAAACTGTTTTAAACGTTTTAAACAAACTAAGTAGTTTTAAACACTTACGTTTAAAACGTTTAAAACGTTGTTTTAAACAGGTTGTTTTAAACGTTGACTTCGTTGTTGTAAAACGTTTGATTCGTTAACCGAATACTAGATGGCGCAGCATAGCATATAACTGGATACAATTCTTAAGTGTTTTAAACGTTTTAAACATTGTTTTAAACGTTTTAAACAGTGTTTTAAACGTTTTAAACGCGTTATTTTTCCACTGGATGTTTAAAAGGTTTTAAACAAAAAAAAACAGTTAAATTGAAAAAAAAACCGTTTTTTTTACAATCAAATATATCACAATCAAATAAAAAATTTAAAGCAGCCCTGGTGGGCGACAATGTCCTTGTACGAATACCAGACGCGGATCGTGGAAGGTTAGCACCACGAAATGTAATCAGTTGTTCAATCGGTTGATGACGGATTTTACAAATTAGCAACAAAGACTGGAATTTTATAAAAACATTTTTGTAGAAGCGCGTTTCAGTTAGCTGATAATAATGTTTTTGTAGACAACAATATTCGAGAGAACTGCGTCATCCGATATATCGGGATTTACACAAGGATTTATGTATGAGCAATAAAAAATGTATTAACAGAGCATGTTCTTGTCGAAAAAAAATGTCATCGACAATTCTAAATGCCATCATTCAAGTTCGTCTTCAAATACATATTTTTTTAATACTTAACTGGATACCTATCCGCCTAATAATCAGGGTTGTTATGTTTAAAACAAAAATGTTTAAAACAAACTGTTTTAAATGTTTTAAACAAACGAAGTAGTTTTAAACACTTACGTTTAAAACGTTGTTTTAAACAGGTTGTTTTAAACGTTGACTTCGTTGTTGTAAAACGTTTGATTCGTTAACCGAATACTAGATGGCGCAGCATAGCATATAACTCGATACAATTCTTAAGTGTTTTAAACGTTTTAAACAAAAATGATTAAAAAAAACTGTTTTAAACGTTTTAAACGAACGAGGTAGTTTTAAACACTTACGTTTAAAACGTTGTTTTAAACAGGTTATGAAAAAACATACCCGTTTTGGAAAATATCCGCTGTATCGGTTTTTATTGTGTACAGGGTGTCCGAGCAAGCCGGTACACAGTTAGGGCAATAAACCGAGTATTCTCTCTCCTTCTCCAACATATCGCCCTCGGAGTCTATGGGGTACAGTATCTCCCATTTGCCTTAAAATGATTTGGCAGCCATTATTTCCCTTATCCTATGCCGATTTAATCCATTCAAAAAAGTAGTGTATACGATTTTAGTTGAATTTTTATATTCCGAATTCTCCTAAAATCGATGAAGGCTAAAATATTTTTGAAATATAAATTTTTCAGATTTCAGATTAAAAAATTAATTTCCTAAATCATAAAATTATTATATAACCACTCCACATGTTCATGAGGTATTTCTAAAAACTGATCATAACACGGGTGTCAGTATAAATCAATAGATATATCAAGTCACTTTAGTCACCTCTGGAAACAATGCTATTTTTGAGAAAATAAATCAATAACAAATCATAACAATAAAAGTAACGAGTAATAACAATTAACAATCTCAGACTGGTAGAAACATATAAAAGTAAATCTTAATGAGAGTAACAGCATTCTGATTCCACATTAATTTGTCAACGCTCTATAAAGTTGCTTCTCACACTATGGAATATATCACCGTTTTGTTTTAATTCATCATTTTTCACACGAATGGAATGCATTCTTTTAACTCATTAATAGAAGCTAAATCTGAACTTTTAGCGGGCCAATGTATAACATCTTGCCTTCCTATCGATACACTATATTTTCCTTTCAAATATTCAGCGTCGTAGCCCAGGAAAATAAGTCAAAATTAAAGGCAATCTGCGCAAAAAATCCCAGTGAAGTTTTCTCATCCGGATTATCTTTATTTTGAGATCGATATTGGTTTTACGCAAACACTTTTATAAATAATAGCGTTTTCCCGAAAACTAAACATTTTTTGAGATTTTCTAATTTGTGACCACCCCGTATAAAAAATATGATTTTCGTCGAAGAGTAAACTTTGTGATTGTTGATCAGCACGTATAAAAACATAATTGTGGCACAATCATCATTAGTTTTTTATACGTGGTGATCAAAAAGTACAAACTTTACTCTTACCGAATTTTAAGATTTTGTAATTTTTTACCACCCCGTATAAAAAAGTGGTTTTTGTCGACGTCATTACTATTTTTTGGGCAAGTAAAAACTTTTATAAATAATATTTTCTTTTTGTAATTTTTGACCACCCTGTATAATAAACATGATTTTTGTCGACTTTACTTTAGGCAAGCAAAAACTTTTATAAATAATAGCGTTTTCCCTATAACTAAACATTTTTTGAGATTTTGTAATTTGTGACCACCCCGTATAAAAAATATAATTTTTCTCGACCTCATTACTATTATTTGGGCAAGTAAATATTTATATAAACAATAACATTTTCTTTTTGTAATTTTTGACCACCCGTATAATAAACATAATTTTTGTCCCCGTATAAAAACATAATTGTGGCAAAATCATCATTAGTGTTTTATACGTAGTGATCAAAAAGTACAAACTTTACTTTTACCGAATTTTAAGATTTTGTAATTTTTGACCACCCCGTATAATAAACATAATCTTTGTCAACATTACTTTAGGCAAGCAAAAACTTTTAAAAATAATAACGTTTTCCCGATAACTAAACTTTTTTTGAGATTTTGTAATTTGTGACCACCCGGTATAAAAAATATGATTTTTGCCGTCGTCATTACTATTTTGACGACGTCATTACTATTTTTTGGGCAAGTAAAAACTTTTATGAATAATAACATTTTTTTTTTTGTAATTTTTGACCACCCCGTATAATAAACATAATTTTTATCGACTTTGCTTTAGGCAATGTATCATATATGACCCCGCTCTAATCTTACGATTTCGTGACGGTGGAACCTCGGACTAATCTCTATAAGTGTTTTCAACACTAAAAACTAAAATTAAATAATCTATAAACAAATAATCGAAAAACGAATATAGTTTTGAAATAATTGTAAACGTCTATTTCTCTTTTGATTACATTTCTGAAGGTATTCTATATTTTCTACCCTCTCTATTTTAGGTCCCTCTATATTTTAGGATATATATTAATATTCGTTTTCAAAATATTAAACACTACTTTTTTGAATGACAAATCGAGGATAAGTAAGAGATATGATGGCGTCCATTTTAATAGACCTGTACAGGGTAAGTCTCTTAAGATTGACACCCCCCTTATCTCACTTATCCTTTGCCGATTTAACTCATTCAAAAAAGGAGTGGACGCGGTTTTTGATGAATTTTTATAATCTGAGCACGGATATTAAAAATCTCGTAAGATATAGGTACTGGGTGGAAAATAAAACATGATTTTTTTAAATGGAACACCCCGTATATTTTTATACCAAAATAATGTCCTTAATTTTCTGAATAAAGAAATATCTAATTGTTATATAATCACGCCACCTGTTCGTGAAATATTACTAAAAACTTATCACATTACGGGTGTCAATTATAAAACAAAAAACATATCAAGATACCTCTGCCATTTATTGAGATAATAAATAAATATTATATAGGTGACAATAACAGTAACGAGTAATAACAATAAACAACATAAGCCTAATAAAAACAAATAAAAGTAAATATTAATACAGTAACACAATTTTATTTATTTACTCGTAACGTAATTAAATATTTTCCACGTAACCACCACCATTCTGAATACACATTTGGCATCGCTTTATAAAATTGCTTCTCACCCTTTGAAATATATCACCATTTTGGTTTAATTCCTCAATTTATACACGTATGCATTCTTATAACTCATTCATATTATTAAAAACCCCAGTTTCGTATATATCTTGTTTTATCGTACCCCAGAGAAAAAAATCCATAGGTGTTAAGTCGGGACTTTTAGCGGGCCAATGTATAACACCGTGCCTTCCTATCCAAATAGGATATTTTCTGTTTAGGTATTCGGTGACGTTCCTTGCAGAGTGTGGTGGTGCTCCATCCTGCTGCCAAATAACAGATCTGTTGTCCACTAAATTAATATTATCTAAATAATTTTCAACTGGATGTTGAAGAATATCCACATAACGTTGGGCATTTAAGGGCCCATTTATAAATGCAGGACCTACAATAGCATCCTTGTGGATGCCACACTACACGTTTCCAGTTTGGTATCCTTGTTTTTTTTTAGTTTTTTTACAATATGTGGATTTTCCGCTGCCCAGTAAAGTGCATTTTTTCTGTTAAAAATTCCCGCAGTAGAAAAACTGCTTTCGTCAGTCCAAAAGACATGACTTGGAAACTCATCATCTTCCTCTATTCTATCAAGTATGTCTCTGCAGAAGGTTAACCTGTCTTGAAGGTTGTTGTCGTCTAAATATTGAACGGGCAAAATACTATATGGTTTAAAATTATGACGATGTAATATTTTTATCACACTTCTTTGTGATATATCCAATTCTATTGCTGCGGCATAGGATGATTTAGATGGATTTTCAGCAAAATATAATAACGCGTTGAGTTCTGTGTCTTCTCCTGTTTTTGTTTTGTTCTTCGCCTTTCCCTTTTCTTGTCTCTCAGAGATTCGGTATTCCTAAACTTTGCATACATGTTTTTAAAACTATTTTTGGAAGGAGGTAACCTTTCTCGACATACTTCCTCCGAGCAAGAGACTTATTCTTGTTGCACTGAATATAAATTTCAAGTAACTCTTTTCGCTCTTCCAATTAATATACCATTTTCAAAATAACTTGCTTCTTTACGAACACTACGTCTTTTTTACGCTAATATCTAAGAGAGTGAACTAATATCTCACAAAAAACTGGATGACATCTGTCAACAAATAAACAATGCAAATATGCATTGTTTCCAGAGGTATCTTGATGTTCTTATTTTATAATTGACACCCGTAATGTGATAAGTTTTTAGTAATATCTCACGAACAGGTGGAGTGATTATTTAACAATTACACATTTTTGGATTCAGAAAATTAAGGACATTATTTTGGTCTAATAATATACGGGGTGTTCCATTAAAAAAAATCATGTTTTATTTTCCACCCTGTATATTTTACAAGATTTTTAATATCTGTTCTCAGATTATAAAAATTCATCAAAAATCGTGAATACTCCTTTTTTGAATGTGTTAAATCGGCAAAGGATAAGTGAGATAAGGGGGGTGTCAATCTTAAGAGACTTACCCGGTAAATCTGTTTCAAACTTACTGTGGTACATATTAAGGCATTTTAAGTTAGCCAGCGTACACTGGGGGTGAGTGGTGCCCTTGAAAACATTCATGTAGTTGAACGGTATACATTCGCAGAGTTTAGTGATGCTCTTAATTTTGCAGTCCATGATACAGTCGCTGTAGCTGTAACTTCCAAATATCGTCTCCGTTTCTTGTCGGAAAATGCAACCCCGCTAGAAAATTAACCACGTTGATATAAGGAGAGTGCTGCTCATGCTGGTTACCTCTTTAATGGCGTACTTTCGCACTTCCTCGGCGGTGAAGGTGGTGATGGTAGATATACTCAGGAAGGTCTCTGTGCCCGGGCCGACGTAGTGCTCTGTTAGGCTGCCAGAGGTGGTGTCAGGGAAATCAGTCGGTAGCGATATCAGAATCTAGAAGTTAGGGTACGTCAACTACTCCCCTCTTAGAATTTTGGAATCTGGTGTTTTGTGGTTTATGGGCATGGGCAATCCTTTTTTGCGGGGGACCGTGAAATTTAAAAAAATTTAATGTGAAAAATGTTGATAACAATGTTTAATTAAAAAAAGAGGGCCGCATATATTATGGTCTCATGAGCCTGCTCTAAATACTTGACCATAAACCTACCCAAAACACCACATGCGCAATTATTGAATTAAATGTTAACGTTTCCTGTGTTTTACTTTGCAATAGAAAATTTTTGATTTTTGTAATTTTTTGTTTAGTTTTAACAAAAATTAACCAAACAAAATCCTACAAGGATTTTGTTTAGTTAAAACGAGGGCCCGTTTTATCGCATTTATTGCACATGTATGTGGTCAAACTGTAATTGCTTAAAATAAATTTTAGTTTTCTTGTTTTTGTTTGGTTTTCTAAAAAGACGCATTAACTCCGCCCGCCTTAGCAAAATTTTATATACTATAATCTTTACGGTGTCCCTTTTTAATTACCTTAATTTTTCAACAAAAATTAAGGTTAATCTTTCATATAATTTTTTTCCAAAAACCCTTTCCCTTCCAAGTTATAGCCCTCTGAAGTTGGAAAAAAATGTTTTTTATTTATTTTCTCCGCTATGGAATAATTTAGAAGAATGAAATTTGGGGGAAAACTTGCGCTAATAAAATGACAGTTTGTGATAATATTTGTAACCATGAGATATTGTTACAAGGGGGTAGAAAAACCAACCCCTATAATATTTTTCTTCAGAACTTTTTAACGCGTCGACATTTCATTATTTAAAAATTTGATATGCAAAGATGGCTTAAATCTGCACTTTTTTGTCTCTGCAGTTTACTTCGAGAAATTGATTGTTTGCTCACAAAAAAATTAAATTATACTCACATTGCCTTTCAAATAAATTCACCAAGGGGTTATTCGGTGAAATAGTCAAGCTGGTAAGTCAAAGAAAGTCATTATGAGAAGTGTTGTAATTGTTCTTGTTTTCTCTAATTTTTGCACATGTCAAGGTCAAATGCCTTAGATAAAAAGTAGAAAATTAACCTTGTAGAAAATAACTCGTTAAAATGGGGATTTCCTAGACGATTTGATTTGTTGTAAAATTTCAAAACGTAAGGATAGGTAAGCCATTTTTTAAAAGTAAAATCCGCTCTGCGGTCCTTCATGGAAATGAATTTGTCCATCACTTTATCGTCAAAATTGTTTATTTCGTGCACTAAATTTCGATTTATGGACATCATAGCTACAGTGCGTACAATATGTATGTATAGTTGAACGACCGGCAACCTACACAATGTTTTTCATTGGCGTAGACATTTTTTTACAATATGGGGGATCCTTATATACTTAGGGGGATGAACGTAGAAGGTTTTTATATGCATATTTTCAACACCACAGCTGATATTGAATGCAAGTTTCCACACCATTCATGAAGTATTGCTTTCAGCGCGTTACCATTTTTAGTGGGTGGTTCGCCAGTAGCCATATTTCCCACAAGTAACAAAAATAAATATGTACAAAACAGCCAAATAGTCGAGAAAAATAAACTTTAAAACGGAAAAATAAAATAAATATACTTGCGATTGAAATACAATCATATTTATTGTGTAAGTAGGTACCTACCTAATATATCAAATCGTTAACACTCAACAAATACAAAGATTATTAACAGACAAGCTTTGACAAAGATCAGAGCTTGTTTGTTAATAGGTACCTACATAACTAAAGCGAGACTAAATTCAACACATTTTTAAAAATCAAGCTTCTCATCGCAAAGCGATTTCCAATACACACACTGTTTACAGCCAATCAAAATTAGAAACTGGCCTTGAGGTATTTTACAGTCATTGAAAATTTTCCTTTCTTTTGTGGCTAGGTAGGTAGGTACACGGTTATAATTTTATAAACAGTCTATAGAATTTTTAATTTTGCCCACTGATGTAAATTATTAATTTGTGATCTAGGATGGTAGGTACCTACATAAAAATAAAGTCAATGGACAATAGGTACCTACTTATGTAATAAACCAGAGAGCGTTTTCAGTTTTGTAAATCCCAATAAAAAACCTAACTTATATCGTTGCATTTAGCATTTGTAACCTAGCGGCCTCAAGCACTGGAATATTTTTTGGATAAAATTATTTGAGAAATGTCTTAAGTGGAGGATGTAATAGGTACCTACCTACCTCAGTACACGTCAGTACAGTACCTACTTCGAACAGCCCATAAATCAACTTTTTTTTTGTTAAGTCGGCTCTGCTCTAACACCCACTATCCATTTTTGCCGTCAAATAATATTTTCCTTAAATTTTTTTAACATGCCTATCCTATCTCGTAAATAAAGCGAGGTCTGGTGGAAATCTACGTTTTTCAGGTTTCATACGAAACGAACAAACATGTTTGCTCACCGCCATACTCTTTTATTTCAACTCTCGTAGCGCTGTATACCTACATAGGTAGGTATATAAATAATATATTAGCAATTCCCGCGAACACGCCACTGTAAGATATGCGAACCCGATCCTATTCTATCCGAGAATCCAATCCCGATCCGAGAGATACGATTCCAATAAGTTAAAAAGAGATATACTGCTCGAATATTCGTTATTGGAAAGGTTGTGGATCGGCGTTGCCGCTTTTAACTATAAAAATAGATGTTTACGTAAATGTCATATTTAAAGTAGACGAAAATAAATGTAAAAACGTAACATCTTGGCCTATAATATATTATTGTGTGCACAATTATTATTTAATAACATTCATAAATAATATATACAACTTTAATATAGTATTGTGGAATTTGATATTTTAATTGAATACTGAGAAAATTGAGAATTACATGTGGCAACTGCGCGGTATCTTATATGGGGTCAGTTAACTATACATACATATTGAATGAACTGTAAAGCATTTAGTCTGTCATTAGGCATGGTATTTCGCAAAAATGTTTTCGTGTTTAAGCGTCGAAAAAGTGCGTTCTACAGTAAAATAAAATAAAAGAGTATTCATTACTCCAACAATATCTTTTAAATCTTCTCTCGAGTAAATTACCACCAATTAAGTTCTTAATCTTGATTTGCTCAACATCGGATAAAATGAACATACATCGTTTAAAACAGTTAGAGGGAAATTTTTTGAGAACTCTGCATATTTATCTATGTTAAAAAGATCAGCCGCTTGTAAATGACCCCGACAAGAAAAGCGTTTCTTCATTTGTACTGTAATTGTATCACAAACTTCTTTGGCAATAACACTTCGAAAATTATCATCCATTCGCCTTCTTTTAGATCTTGGATATTCTGATTCAACAATGTTTTTAAGAGAATCGTCAGAAACACTTTTCTCGAAAATTAGTAGGTCTTTTTGCAACTGTACGCTGTCCTTATTTTTTGATTGCAATTGATTATACAATATGTCAACATGTGGCAAAATTTTATGGAAGAATTTTAACCAAAATATAAATTCTGGATCTTCCAATGTCCTTCTAAGACCGGATGAAGTATCACTTTTCTCATATCTTGTCTCAATTTCTTCGAACACTTCTACAAGCTTTTCAAGATTTTCGTGAACAAAATTAACTGTCCGAATATTATAATTCCATCTAGTTATCACCGCTTTTGGTAATCTTTTATTTATTAGCTCTTGCAAAACATCACAACGATGATATGAGAAAAAACAGGTATGGCCGACAGATTATTGAAAAACACGCGTACTTTTGCATTTTGTGATGCCGATTTCTGCATAATGAGGTTTCGTTGATGGGCATAACAATGAATAAAATGAGCATTGGAATATTTTGTTTTAATTTGAGCTTGAACGCCTCTGTTCACGCCGCTCATAACATTTGCGCCATCATACGTTTGAGATATTATTTTTTGGGGAGTTTTTAAAACGAGGGGGTCAATTTCATTTTCAATGCATGTTTTTAACCCATCGGCTGTTTTATCTCTCACCCTAATAAAACCCCAAAAATATTCTCTGATGGAACCTTCATAAAACAATCTTAATATTAAAACCATTTGACAATAATTTGAGATATCAGTGGTTTCATCGCAGTGTATTGATAAATAGTCTGCCTTTTCAATTTGTTTACAAATATCTTCCCTACATACTGTCTAGAATTTAATTTTGGATAATATTTGAGGTTCCTTTAAAAACGGTTGCTATACGCAAATGTTCTTTTAGTATATTGTCCACTACAAAATTCTACACGACTGATTATCCTTTTTAAAATAAGGCGATTTTTCTCGACCTTATTATTATGCGAAATAATAATATCCCTGTATGCAGTGTGTATGCAGAGACAACCAAGTATCGCTATTACATGAATTATAGAACCCGCACAAACGCACTCTTTCAAAATTCGAAATGAACTGGGCAGCTTATGTGCGATACATAAGCTGCACGTAAGCCGCACGTCGCACTTAAGCTGCGCCCCAATTGCTCTTATGGAATCGGATATTATCGGGAACGTTCGACAAGCATGTATACTGTGCTAATGCAGGCTAAGACAAATACAGTAATAATAAATATTTAAATAAACATTTAAATTGTGTGATATTGAAAATTCTTAGGAGGGGCGCGCGGCCAAGCGGCCTTATACGCAACCCCAACAAAAGAATTAAAATTTTATTTTCTTAATTTTACCCAAAAGGTTTAAATGAAATAGGTAGCGCCCTTTTAGGAACTGTGACTTAAGTGAGACTAACGAATTACACTGTTTGACATCGTAATATGCACTCGGTGACGGTTTTCAGGGCCGATAACATCGGGCAGACCGAGTGGTATTTTTTCATCAGACGCAAGCAGCATCCGCATACTTGTACTGAAACCATTAAACAGGAAACGCGGCATAACATCATCAGATATATTGAAGGTACGTATGTATTTGCGGTACCTTTACGCCTGAAGTTAGATGCTCTGCATTTATCATCTGGGGCATATCATCCGAGGCGTTCCAGAGGATTTGAAAAATTAGTCCCCCGGCGCGTACGTCCCCAGCCGTGATGGGCTGGTGGTCGTTCTCCTTTCTGAAATATACGTATAAGTGGAGGTAATTTAAAACTACACGCCGTACAAGATATTGGACAAATTGCTGCTTCTCTGGGAAATATAGTTGAATATGCAACAGTGTCCATCCATGGTCAGATCGGTTTCAAACAAATCCCCGCAGTTCCTTTTTTGCCCGTGCAACCAGCAATTGCTCAGGATTTCCGAGCAAGGGGTTTGCAGCTGTAAAAGACGATCTTACAGTCAAGTTGACGAAATTTCGCAAGGCAGATTTGCAGATATATAAATACAGGGGCACTAGTGAATTACAAAACATATTTATATCTAAAACTGTATTCAGAAGCGGTTCAATTGTTGAAGGGTAAAACATTTTTTTTTGGCAGTCCGCCTTTTTTTGTTTGTAATATTTACTTATTGAATAGACAAAATATCCAATGGCAAACGATTTGTGAAGGTGGAAGATCGGACAAAAGAATCCATTTCCAAGGCTGTTGTTATTATGGTTATACTGGTGGAAGATCGGACAAAAGAATCCATTTCCAAGGTTATTGTGTACATGCAGCATTCCCCAAAGAATGTACAATTAAGAAATATCAAAGTTTATGTAATATAAAATTTAAAAAAACTTATAAAAAACCTATTGTTTAACACTTTTGTTTGAAAACGTTATAAATTGTTGTTGAGGTTATGCAGCAACTTTTTCTTCGTTGAAGCAAAGTTCTAACTATAATAATAAATGCTGGATAAATGAGACTCTTCGGGCTTCAAAACAATTTACGTAAATTAAGATTCGTGCAGCTTTTATAAAATTATATATAATCACATTAATGTTTTATGTAGTCACATTAATGTCATTTTGAAAGGTCAGAAGATATTCGAAATTATTAGGGAGTCAGACATTTGGACACATGAGGGATGCAATAAAATGCTGCCTTTCTTCGTTGTAATCCGAGCAATTAAATATTAGGCGGTTTAGATCAGATATATCGCCTCAAATCCGTTGGCATACTACCAAACGCAAGCTATGGCCAAACCAGAAGCCGCCTGTGGACTGAGGCTGTCAGAAAGATACCCCTTCTACAGGCATCTGCAGATGGTATTCCGCCTCGGCTTGTCTTTGATAAACCTTACACCATACATACTACTGGTGAAGACAAGGCCGGCGTTGAAGGTGTAAACTATGTCTTCACGGACAGATCAAAGAAAAAGGATGGAGCAGGCTGTGGTATATATTCCAGGAATCTGCGACTCCGATGCAACTGGACTATGGATAAAAATGCCAGTGTAGTACAAACAGAACTCGCTGGTATAATCATAGCCGCACAAGAGATTGCTCGCAGAGAAATAACGGGCAAGACAATAAGAATCTGCACAGATAGTAGACAATCACTACTGGCCCTGAAAAATTATGAAATAACTAAAGTATCAACATGGGAATGTCACCAAGCACTTGTGAGAGCATGTCAGATGAATAACATCTGCCTGTGCTGGGTCAAAGGACAATGCAACGGCAATATAGAAGCTGACAAACTGGCCGAGAAGGCAGCCAGCCTGAGTATCCTTGGGCCTGGTCCTTCAAGTACACTACCAATAGCAGCGAAACTCCAATTAAGAAAGGAAAACGCCCACAAAAAAATTAAGACGTTATGGGATGAAATAAGCAGCTGTCAGCTGGCCAGAAATCTTTTGAGATATCCCAGCGAAAAGCCGGCGAGGAACTATTTGCCAATGTCCAGGGGTAAACTGCGATTTGTTACAGGAATCCTAACAGGACACTGCCGGGTAAGGAAACACCGGTACATATTATGAGACAAAGTGAAAAACCCATCTGCAGAGGATGTGACCAAGAAGATGAAACGATCGAGCATGTACTTTGCGAATGTCCTGCCGTGTCATCGACCAGAGAATCCATATTGGAGGAACGTTGGCCTTCTATGGCCAATTTGAGGGAAATGCCCCTGGGCAACATCATCACCTTTTGTACAACATTGGGCTGGTAGATGGCCTAGGGAGACATTTCCCTCACGGAGGAAGCACAAGGGGCCCAATGGGGCCTAAGTGCAGCGGATATCTGATCCGCACTCCGGACAAATTCCAGATATAGAGTAATATTGTTACATTTACTCTATCAGATCTAATAATCATTCCTATTTTATTCAAATGCGAGGGGCAGACTATGGCGAGGAGCAAACAAATGGCATACTGTGAAAAATTGTAATTTGTTGTTTGTTTTTAATATTTAGTCGTCATTTTTTTGGGAAAAACTGGTTTCTTATACAACAATGAAGCTTGTTCCTTCACAAATAAATCTGCCATTGGGTCTTTGTCTACTCAATAATTACAAGAAAAAAATGCAGACCGTAAAAAATGTCAAAAGTTTTTTTTTCTTTACAAGTTAAGAACAGTTTTACATTATTATATTTATATACGTTATAATAGTCTGAGATTTTTTTAATTCTATATTTTAAATTGTAAAATTTAAAATATAGAAAAGACACAAATACATACAAGATAGACATAGACACAAGATAGACAAGATAGACAAATACATACAAGTATAGATACAAATTTTAAAAGGTGAACGTTGTTCCAAACATCTGGTCTATCTATAAAATTGCGTATTTACCATTTTCAGTCTGTCATGGCTGTTATAATATCCGTCTGCTTCTGAATCGTACTGGTTTAGGAAAATTTGAAAGGCCAATGGGGCGTCTCTGTTCATCGGCTCTTCATAATCGTACAATCTGGCCAACATTTCGATGTGCTTGAAGATAATGTCTCTCGAAAATCCCGATTTATTAGATCTAAAAATTTTAATGCCGAATAATCAGCAATTACTTTATTTTAAAACTAAATTACACTGGTAAGATAATTTGATATAAACATAAAACTGGAAACTAAAACAAAAGGGTACGGGTAGAGATTAAATAATATATGAAAAAATTAAATATGTCATGCAATAACAGCGTGAATACAAAGTGTAATTTGCTTTAAAAAAATGTAGTCAAATGTTATATTATTATTAATATTGGTGTCTTCGGTAATTTGGTATTTTATTTGTTTGTGATTGTTCCTATGCAAGATGCACGTCATTCGGCAAACTAACAGCGGGAAAACGTTGTCCCTGGCGACTCCGGCATTTTACAGCATTAATAATAGGATTCATAATACGGGGAGAGCCAACGGTTCATTCATAAAACGCTGGAAGAGCCGATCTATTACTCTTCTAAAAACTGCAATGAGTGCGAGAGAGAAAATGGAAGACAATTCTGCGGCGGTGTCCTTTCGGCAACGCCGCTTCGTGTGATCAAAGCCGTGATCGTGTGATCCAGTGGCGTGTCTACTTATCTTTAATGAATGAGTTAGGGTAAACTGCATAGTTACATAAGAAAAATACTGAATACCCTGTATGTGAACGTTGCAATAAATCAAATTAAAATAGAAAGCATTCAGAGCATAGTTTAATTCGTGTACATTAAGATAATAGTTAGTAAGTGCATTAAAACTTTGTCATGTGTTTTGTAGAAATTTATTTATAATTTTAATGCAAAAAGTATTAAAAAAGGTAAAGAGTTATTGGACGTATTTGTTAGTTAGTGGACGGTTTAATATTAGTTATTGGACACATTGTAAATGATTTAAATTCTATAAAAAAAGACGCTTTAATAGGTGTCTGACCACTTAGTAAAAATTTTCCTTGCGTGTTTGTTGAAACAACTCATAAAGTCTGTCTATTTATTCTTTCTCTTCCTCCTCGTTTTAAATTTTTTCATCGTCAAATTCACATTGTTCATTTTCAATGTCGCTGTCTTCATTCTCTGAAATCTCATTTTCTCTTTTGTAACATCTGGTCCTCAGAGCTGTCGGGGACCACCAAGGTGGCGGCGACAAATATGCTTGCCGTTCCGGTTCTACTCTACTCCTTTGGAGTAATCAAATGGACACAGGAGGAGCTGCAGCAACTCGACGTAGGTACCCGCAAAATGATGCATCTCTGTCGGAGTTTGCATCCGAGATCGTCCGTTCCACGGTTATATCTCCCACGACAACAGGGAGGCCGCGGACTCTTGGGATTGGAGTGTCTCCACAACAGAGTAACCCTGGACACAGCCTGTAAAATTATCAGGAGTTCGGATCCCCTACTCCTCATGGTCAAAGACCATGAAGGAGCTGGCGTAGGATCTTTTATATATAGGGCAGCACACAGAGCAGCTAATAGCCTAGGTCTCGACTTCGACACCGAGCAGAATAATCCAAACTCTGTCACCGAGTTGAACCCTGCTCGGTTGAAAGCCCACCTTCGGGCTGCTGGAAATACACTTCGTTTTCAGCAGCACAGGGATAAGCCATTGCACGGAGTCTACTATAGAAATGTAGAAGACTTAGGCTTATCCCAAAAGCTGACCTTTAGCTTTTTGAGGTCAGCTGGGCTGAAGTCAGAGACCGAAGGTTTTATATTAGCTTGGCAAGATGGTGTATTAAACACCCTGGTCTACCGAAGCCGCGTGATGGGTATAGAAGTGCCTGACGTCAGCTGCAGAGCATGTCGTCGGGCCCCAGAGACCATTATGCATTTGCTGTCAGTTTGTCCAGCATATGCGGTCTCTGCCTATATCCATCGACATAACGCGGCATTACGAGTGCTGTATTATCACCTACGGCACTCGTACGGTATAGATCAGACACCGGTGTTGCCCTATGCTCCGGGGGATATTGAGTCCGTTGTGGGGAATGAGAGGTCCCGGTTATACTGGAACTATTCATTCCCCACCGTCAGGCGGATACAAGCCAACAAGCCTGACATAGTCCTCCTCGACCACCAACTCGAGACGATGTTCGTTATAGAGTTTTCGGCTCCGGCCGAAAAGAACATCGTCCTGAAAGAGGAGGAGAAACGGACAAAATATCGAGATTTACTCTCTGAACTCCGCAGGCTATACCCGGGTTATTCTGTTAAAATAGTGGTTCTTATTATTGGCTCTCTCGGAGGTATGTGACAATCATTGCTCTCAGAATTAAGAACCATCCCAGCATGCCGTCAATCGGCACAAGTCATCGCTGGGAAGATGCAGAAGGCCGTCATACTTAGCTCGTGGCGTCTACTCAGGACACACGAATTGCGACCTCAATGACCGCTTACCCCGCGGACGTGGGGAGCGGTCGTTGAGTAACGAGGCTGGAGGGACTCTCTGGACTAGTCGGAGGCCAGGGGGGACTTACCAGCACAAAAAAAAAGTTTTATTACTTGCCCAACAGAAAAAAAAATTCCATTTAGAGGACAACAAAAGAATAATTACAGTAAATACAATAGAGAAAGAAATAATTACAGTAAATACAATAAAGAATAAAGAATACAGTGGCATACATATTGGTGGCATACATTACATTACAGTGGCATACATGTGTATAAATATAATATATCTGAGAATAATAAAGTTTTTATTGGTACAAATAAATAAATAGATAAATGAATTATTATTAATATTACAATGAATGAGTTAAAATAAATGAATTAGTGTTCGTTATGAGACAAACATTCATTGGACCTTTTTAATAGCTCTGTTATGCTACAGTTGTTAATATCACATACATTACTAATATTATCATAATTGAAACACATTACAGGAATCGGTGACGACAGGCGAACATTGGTTCTACTCGTACTACAATAAAAAGTCGGGTAATATCGAGAATTTATTCTAGGGATACAGAAATTTATTTGGGACAGTAGACCTGGTGCATCGATAATGTTGTTTATTGGTTTATATAAAAACAATAGGGTGGCATTGATTCTACGATTCTCGAGAGATGCGATGTTGAATCGCAGCAGTAAGCTAGTTTGATCTGTACCCCTAGTTGGATATACGCCATCAATTTTAAAAGCCATAAATTTTAAAAAGCGCCTTTGAATATTCTCTAGGACCTTTTTTTGTATGGAATAATGAGGATACCAACGCACCATATTCAAGCTTAGAGCGCACTAGAGCGAAATATAGAATTTGTAACGCATTGAGATCAGAAAATGTTTTACAGTTCCTTAAAATGAATCCCAGCATGGTTAAAGCAGAGAAAGTTACATTCTCAATATGTTCCTTGTAATACAGCGGACTGTCACCTTCTGCAAAATGATTTGATAACTCTAAAAAATTGGTGTGAGAAGAATATGTTATCTTTAAATATTGGCAAGTGTAAAATAATGACGTATCACCGAAAAATGAATGTAATTACCTATGATTATTCTATCAATTCCATTTTGTTAACTCGTGCATTTGAAACCACCGACTTAGGTGTCACTTTTGATACGAAATTAACGTTAAACAACCATATGGAAAATATTAAGAAACATGCTGTAAAAATGTTAGGGTTCGTTATACGTAGTAGCAGGGAATTTCCATCAACGGATGCAATTTGTACTCTTTATTTCTCACTTGTCAGAAGTAAGTTGGAATATTGCAGTATTGTCTGGAACCCTCATAATGCAAAATATATTGATGTCATCGAATCCGTTCAAAAGAAATTTTTTAAATATTTATTCTTCAAAACGCACAATTTTTATCCCGAAAGAAATTACCAATATCAACTTTTATTAGATGAATTCGTCTTTTTCTCACTTTATAAGCGGCGCGAGATTATGGGTTTACTATTTTTGTATAAGATTGTACACAATTTGATAGACTCTCCTGTACTATTGGAACTTATTTATTTTAATGTCCCTAGACAAGTATCTAGAAATCAGCAAACATTTTATTTTTCAATACCCAATTCTTATCATCATTTTAATTGCCCATTAACCACTATATGTAGAAGTTATAATAGTATTGCAAATGTTGATATATTTCATCTTACCAAAAAACAGTTTAAAAACAAGATTTCCAGCTTACTTCCAAACTGAAAATTAATAGCTACCCTATTAATAGCCTACCTCTGTAATTTAGTTTATTTATTATTAGGTATATATTTGTTACTTTAGTCTGTATTTTAAGTACTTTGAATTTTGAATTTTAAATTTAAGGATATACTTCCTGTAATTGGGCTTTGCCTGCTGGATGTAGTATATATATAAATAAATAAATAAATACAATTTATCATCAAAGACTATGCCAAGGTCCTTAATTGAACTGCAGTGCTGAAGTGTAGTGTTATTTAGCTTGTAGAAGTATAATAAGGTTCGAGTATTGCGTGTATATGAGCATACTCTACACTTAGAAATATTCATAAATAATCTGTTCTCAGCGCACCATTCCTCAATTAGTGACAATTGAGAGTTAAGGTGCATACAATCTTCCTGTGTATAAATAGGGGCATAAAGTCGTCGGCAAATAAAAGGTTATTGCAAGTTATTTTCTCTGTCAAATCATTGAAGTATAATGTAAATAAGAGTGGGCCTAGATTGGAACCTTGCGGTACTCCTGAGGTTGCAACATACCGACTAGAACTAAAGCCGTTATAACTGACAAACTGAGATCTATTATCCAAGTAGGAGGTAAATAGCCTGACTAGCGAATTGCTGAATCCGTACATTGAGAGCTTACTTAGCAAAATACCATGATCAACTTTATCAAAAGCCTTGGAAAAGTCTGTGTATATAACATCGACTTGGTTTCGTTCATCCATGCGATGAATTGCTTTATAATTACTAAGTTAGATATAGTTGACCTTTTCTCTATAAACCCGTGCTGCGAAACTGAGATGCAAGGTTTAATTTGCCAGTATATTTGTTGATACACAGACATTTCAAACACTTTCGAAAAATTGCATAAAATGGAAATGGGTCTATAGTTACTAACTTCAGCAGGGCTATTACATTTTAATATAGGACACACCCTTGCTAACTTCCAGCAATCAGGAAATTTGCTGTCTCTTAGGATGATGTTAAATATTTTTAGTAGGGGAATAGCAAAAATTCTGACACAGTCCCTGACAATAAAACTAGGGATAAGGTCATGACAGTGAATTGATTAGGTAAATTTTTGATGGAATTCACTAACTGAGTTTCTGTAAAGTTAGACAAGCTCACGCAAGGATAGAATTTGTTAAATAAATTGTCATTGTTAGCTTGATTAACTCTTACTGCATAAACAGAACTAAAGAACTTTGCAAAGGCATTTCCCACAGAGTCAGGAGTGTCAAAAGTCAAGTTATCCCAATGCACAATGTTAGGTATTCTAGTATTTGATTTTTTATTCTGCACGTACGACCAGAAATTCTTTGGATCGTTACAGATGTTGGTTTCAACTGAACTAATGTAATTCTTGTAGGCTTGTACAGATAAAAGTTTTACGTGCTTGCGAACCCTTGAGAATTCCTGATAGTAATAATTGTCGTCCGTATCTTTGAATTTCTTTGCTTGCCGAAGGTATTTGCTTTTTAGCTTCAAACAATAGATAGTTTCTGATGTATACCAAATAGGATATTTCCCCGTGTTGTGTGCATGTACTGGTACATACTGATCAATACCGCATAAAACTCACTGCATATATCATCAATTTCAACATATTCATCCAAGAAGGTCCAATTTACACCCATCAAGCAATTATAAAGTCCATGAAAGTTGTATGATCTATTGCCATTATTATTAGGAAATGCGCAGTTGCCGCCACGATTATTAATAAAAAATTGTATTGATAATGCTGGGTGATGAGAATCTTCTTGGGTTAAAGGAACTAAGTCCCATATAACAATACAACTATTTAGATTAAGTATATTATTAAACTGACTCATACCAGTAAACTTTAAATAATTTATAACTCACCTAGTTTGAAGATCTTGAACACATTTATTTACAAAATGTCTGACATTAAAATCTCCCAAGATAAGAACATTTTCCTGGTGCAATACGAAGTGTTCAAAATCTTCCAAGAATGACTCCAAATCCAAACTCGATACCTCAGGAGGAATATACATATATATATATATATATATATATATATATATATATATATATATATATATATATATATATATATATATATATATATATATATATATATATACATATATATATATACATATACATATATAACACATATATAAACAATGACGCAGAAGTGAACATACATTTACACCCGATGATATCAATCGCAGGTACCATAGCCGTTAAACTAGTTGTATCTATCTTAATAACCTTATAATCAGATTTTGCTGCTAATAATATACCACCTCCACGAGTTACATCTAGTTCATTAAACTTACGATCACTTCGAATTACGGAGTATCTATCTGAGAATAGCTCTGAACTGTTTACACCTTGACCCAACCAAGGCAATAAAGTCATAATCACTGGATTCCACAGCTGGATAAAAATCCAGCACCTTGGAATTCAAACCTGTAACATTTTGAAAGTAACATTGGTACGTTTTTGATCTGCTGGGCGGATTCAGTTTAACTATGTTATAATCTGTGGCACACCTCTGATGTATTTTATTTTGAGATTAGTTTCACCATCAGACGCTCTTCTATTTAGCTCAATCTTTAGAGACCGATAATGTTCAATTTGTCGCGGAGTACGATCCACTTAAATACTAACTCTGGAGAAAGAGTCACTATTTCGAAGATTTCTTGCTTTCTTAATTAGAGTATAAATAGTTTTCTCACTATCTAATTTAATTTTGACAGGTCTTGGCGTCGTCTTTGTAGGGTCAAATTTACCAACTCTGATGGGCTTGATACCCTCAATATTCTCCTCTGGTAACAGAAAATTTATAACTTCTCTTACCTTATTCTTATCATATTCTTGTCTTTCCGACGGAATTCGTAGCTCATTGTTTTCAGCTAAGCCAAAAACTATCAAATTGCACTTTCTCTCGTTTCTTTCAGATACCTCTGCAACATATGTGACATGGACATGTCATCACCTTCTTCTGGAATGTGAACATGGTGTTTAGGGGGAACACAACATTTGTGTCAAAATTGCTTACATCTGTCATATAATAAAATGACATCATATATTTAAGAATTTGAATCATACATTCAAATTAAGTTATTATAAAGTAAAGCTTTACTTTATAATAACTCGACTTACTCGACCTATTGTAAATGCAACAATCCTAATAATATGAGTGCTGTATTTAAACTAAGAAATGGATAAACGTCTAGATTTTTCATTAGTATAAAATAAGAAAATACTATAACTAAAATAAAATCACAACATACTTTTGGGATTTACAAAATTGATAAATGTATGTCATACTAAAGTCAACATGAACTACTATAAATATAAATAATAAAATAAAAGCAACATTTTTTTCAAATTCTATAGACTGAACATATTAAAGACAGTTCTATAAAAAAAAATCACAAGTTTCAAGCTGTGGCGTTGCAGCAACCTCGCAAAATTGTTTCCATTGATTAATAGACATTGTCGTAAAACTCGAGTAAAATTGATCAAACGACGTTGCCGGTGTTGAAATTTATATCTCAAGGCACAGTACATTTTCGCTTGTCCATGGTTTTCACCATATATTATTAACGCAATAAGGCAATACAATAGATTCCTTTGCCAAGAAGCTGTTTTAAATAACATTTTAGTATTAAAACGAATCAGATTCGTGGAAATTGTCAAATTATTTGAACATTTCTTCGGTATTCAAGTGAATTTCACAGTAAGCCTGGCAAACGTGCCGTTCGGGAGAAAAAGACGGACGACAAGGATGGAACGATCTTGGATCGGCCAAAAACGTAAACAATTCTGTCCCTTGTATTAATACGTCTTTGATAGGATTTGTATATTTTTTAATAAATATTGCGTTGTGCTTCGTAAATAAAAAGGATTATAAAAAAGCGTCTTAAGGTAATAACCATTTTCAAACAATTTTAATTTTAAGGATACATTGTTCCAGAGGCTCATGCCCATGTAATTAGTTTAAGTTACGCAGGTTTTGGCGTAGGATATTAATAAGTTCGAGTTTCTATCTTGCATTATAATTTGCATATGTGTAGACAAACATACTTCCGCTTTGCAATATAATTTGCAAAATTCATAACTTTCTTCTTTGTGCCTTGCATTTAATTGTCGTTTAGACAAATTACTTCCTTCTCTATATTAATAAAATCTTATATATGTAGCTTCTGCGTTATTATTATTCTCATTTCAAAGTTCACAATTTACATTCTATAATTGAGAAGATTATTAAATTTCAATCCTTCATATAAAATATCTTAGATTCATTTACCAGTCAAAATAATTTCAACCTTTCAAGAGAAACATAGTGCAAAATATAGAGGCCTAATTGAACCTCCCCTAACGGAGCATAGAGTACTCATGCTCTACAGTGAACCTTATATAGAGTTTACAGTGAACCTATATAGTTCACCAGGCACATCTAGACTTAGTTGACGTTTAAAAAGTTTCGTTGTGATACCTACAATTCTGCTGCGTACATGTATGCTCTATATTTGCTAATTTTATCAATTTTGCACACTGATAGGCCAGGCAGGGGAACGTCTTTTATGGAGTAAGTGTTGAATTCTTCTACTGTGGTGATGGTGGGGTTTGTCGTGAACTGACTCCAGGTAAATTGTATCATGAACACAGCAGTCGCTAGAGTGAAGGCGTGTACTATGTACCAGAAGTATCTAAAAATTATGTCAGTGTCCTTAAGTATAACTGGGATAATATAGAATGCATTTTTCAGTTATTTGAATGGTAAAAGAAAATTTAGAAATAACATTCAACATTAAAGATAAAACTCCAAGTTGAAGAACATCGCAAACATTTATATTCAAAAATTAAATTATCACAAACCGAACAGGAATATATAAACAGGAATTTATAATCCCATAGGTCAAAGTATTGGGTTATGTAAGTTATTTTTCGAGAAAGATTAACGAGAAAAATTGTAGATCAAAATTGGATGAGTCAACATTGTAATGTTGAGCACAAAAATCCGAAAAGTTAAGTTTTAAATTGGAAAAATAAATAAAATAAAATATAAAAAATTATAAATTTAAGAATGGTTTTTATTACGCTTTACCAATATCGTCACTTCCATAGTCATGAACGTGAAATATATCAGAAAATAGACGCTCAAATGACGCAAAGTACTATGAAACATGAAAAGTACATTACAACTTACTAATAATCGATCTAATTATAATATTAAACGGATATCGTGCTGAACGCGACGTAAACGGAGTTCTTGCATTGTATGTATTTTCTAATATAAACTGCTCGTCAATAGATTCGCCAATGCAAAATTATAGTCCATTTTTATACTACTGTAACTTTAAAAATAATAGACGAATGGATTTACAATCGCTTTTCAGCATATGAAAACCTAATCTTTTCTCTATCACCCTGTATATTTTAATCTTCAAAATGTTCTTTAAATCTGGTGCTAATTGATCGTCTCGTTTGTCCAACATATTTTCGATCACAATCATTACAACTAATTTCGTAAATCCCAGACCTTTCATTTGGAACAATTTTATCCTTTGGATTGTCTAAAAGTTGTTGTAATTTATTATTCGATGAATGAATCGCTGTTATACCCACGTTTTTGAAGACCTTACTCAAACCACGAGTAAACCGGGGTTCGTACGGGATGGATACATATTTTGGAGTCTCTATATCCTTTTGAAAGGTCGTAGAATTACGAAGTGTGTCCTTAAATTTACGCTTCCTAATTAGTTTTTCAACTATATCTCTAGGATAACCATTACTCACAGCTATATCTTTAATTAATACTTTTTCTTTTTCAAACCTCTCATTACTGAGAGGGAAACTTAGTAAACGATGGACAAGAAAATTAAAACTAAAAAAAATAATGGATTGCATTTTCTATTCTAAAAATCATATATCTTCCCTTGTCGTTGGTCGTTCTTGAAACATTAAATCTTTCATCCTGCACCAAAGACAAAAACCCAGACAGGTAATGTGAGGTGACCTAGCGGACCATGGAAATAAACTGCCTCTTCCAATCCATTTATGAGGAAATGTAAAATATCTGGACACAACATTTCCTACCTCTTCCAACACTTTTGAGAAAATGTTGTAAAATATCTGGACACAACAGTGCCTCACAAGTGGATTGGAAAAGGCAGTTTATTTCTATGGCCCGCTAGGTCACCTGACATTACCTGTCTGGATTTTTGTCTTTGGGGCAAGGTGAAAGATTTAGTGTTTCGAGAACGAGCAACGACAAGGGAAGATATGGTTTTTAGAATATAAAATGCAGTATATCCGCTGCGTTGTATAGAGAACGGACAGGGTTCATCAGGCCAGTTGAAAATAAATCTTAAATGGCTTTTGTAAATTGCCTACAATGCAGTAGATATAAATAATTGATAAATAAATGTTTATAGCTTTATCCTTACTCATTTTCACCGTTTCTGACCACTACGAGTAATCGGTATAGTTTTGTTAATACCTTTTTAATGTAAAAATATATTTTTATTAATTTCCGCTGCAACTATTAAATTTGCACATTCTATTCTAGCAATGATAAAGTAAAACATGTTCTTGCCAATGAAACCAAATTCGTTTGATTCTGTTAAGCCAAACCGAGGCAATCACCATATGAAAACCAGCATATGAAAACCTAATCTTTTCTCTATCACCCTGTATATTTTAATCATGAAAATATTCGTTCCTAGGGTATTGTAAAAGTTGGTGAAATCCTTGTGCAAAATTCGATGAAATTGAGCGACGTTTTTACGAAAAAATTTTCTCAATTTTTTCGCGACGATTTTCAAATACCCCATAAAATTTTAGCCTAGGGGTGTATGGGCGATTTTCAATTTTTATTTTAGTAAAATTGTTATAGAACGATTTATAGAAATTTTCAATTTTCATAATTTTCAAAACCATTGACATTTGCCATTGTTTCAAAATCTATATATCCACGGCGACAAGTAGCCCCCAAGCCTACTCAGTTAAATGTTCAATTCTAAAACATTATCCAAATCAGTTTCAAAACTCGGAAAACTGATGTGGGCAATATGCAAGGTATGTTTTTTATGGAAATGAAAAGAAAGTAATGGATTGCATCTTCTATTCTAAAAACCATTGGTCGTTCTTGAAACATTAAATCTTTTATCATACACCAAAGACAAAAATCCAGACAGGTAATGTCTGTTGACCTAGCAGGCCATGGAAATCAACTGCCTGTTCCATTTATGAGGAAATGTAAAATATCTGGACACAACAGTTCCTCACAAGTGGATTGGAAAAAGCAGTTAATTTCCATGGCCCCTGACATTACCTGTCTGGATTTTTGTCTTTGGGGCAAGGTGGAAGATTTAGTGTTTCGAGAACGATCAACGACAAGGGAAGATATGGTTTTTAGAATATAAAATGCAGTATATCCGCTGCGTTGTATAGAGAACGGACAGGGTTCATCAGGCCAGTTGAAAATAAATCTTAAATGGCTTTTGTAAATTGCCTACAATGCAGTAGATATAAATAATTGATAAATAAATGTTTATAGCTTTATCCTTACTCATTTTCACCGTTTCTGACCACTACGAGTAATCGGTATAGTTTTGTTAATACCTTTTTAATGTAAAAATATATTTTTATTAATTTCTCCGGTTAGAAATAAGATATCGAGTTGCGGTTTTGATTGGTTTCTTGCTATTTTGTTTCGGCATGTTTCCATTTGAAATTTCGGAGAAAAAACGGAAAGTTTATTTGTATTTAAAACAGCGCTACCTAGTTTCCGCTGCAACTATTAAATTTGCACATTCTATTCTAGCAATGATAAAGTAAAACATGCTCTTACCAATGAAACCAAATTCGTTTGATTCTGTTAAGCCACACCGAGGCAATCATCAGTTTTCTTTACAAATGTTTACCTTACTAGGAGTAAGGTACTTAATTTTCAGAGCTATGAAAAATATTTTAAGACACTTTAATACTTTGGTTTTAAGACTTTGGTTAAAACATTTTAAAAATATTTTAACCAAGATTTTAAGAATAAAAAAAATTTTAAGAATATTACCGAGAATTATTTAATTTTTCTAATGTAACGTTACTGTATCGCCCTCTAACGGTGATATTACAGACTTGAAAATAATTTCCACCAATTTCTCTGGTCTACTTTTGTTGTAGATTTTTTAACTAACGTTCTATGCCATACAGTTCCTCTGTTAATAACTCACCCGGTACAATACCCCGATTGAAAATCCGTCTACTACTTTTAAAGTTACAATAGTATAAAAATGGATCATAATTTTGCATTAAACGAATCTATTGACGAGCAGTTTATATAGGCTGATCCAAATTAAATGGCAACTGTTAATTACTCTGTTATTATTACAGATACCAACTCATTTAAATTAGATAACTAGGGGTATTTGAACACTGATTAAAATAAATAAATAAAAAACAATTGAGAGCTTGTTGTTGAGTAAAATATTTTTTTTTTAAACGGAACAACCTATACAGGGTGTTTTAGTGCGTATTCGCTCTGTGACGCCTTTGCTATTTATCAAAGAAAATGTCTGTTATCCCATGGTGTTGGAATCTTTTTTTGGCGTTTTTTGAGTATACAGGGTGTTCCATATCTGCTGGACAGCAACTTTTTTTTGTGTTTTATTGCAAATTACAATCTACTACATTAGTGTAAAAAAAAATCTCTTTCCGAATTTAAAAAAATATATAGTGTTCCATTTAAAATAAGAAAGTTAGTAGCTGTTCAGGAGATATGGAATACCCTGTAAAAAAATCCGCCCTGTACCCGCCAAAAAAGGATACCAACAAACTGGGATAACACTCATTTTTCTCTGATAAATAGCAAAGGCGCCACAGAACAAAAAATACGCACTAAAACCTCACCCTGTATATTATACTTTTTTCTGATAGGACTTGAGCTTTAGAATATTTAAGGACGTAAAGATAAGTTGTTTAATACACAACCTAATTTATTTTATGACAAATACTGGTGCGTTGTAAATAATGAACTTCATTTTATTTATAAAATTATAATTATCTAATTAAGTCATAAGAAATCCATCAAATACCTCGTTCTTCAATGCATTCCTGAGCTTGTTTATGATGATCGGCTGGGATTGTTCTTAATGTGGTTCTGCGATCTATTTGGTTTATCTTTCCCAAAATTAGGTTCTCTCAGAAAAAAATATAATACACGATACCAAAGAAAACGCGATTAACATTTTTTTAAATCTTAAATCACCATTAAAAGTGCCACTGGTTTTATAATTTAATCGACTTTGTACCGTGAGTAATATTTAAATCACCCTGTATAGTTATTCGAAGTTCCTCCTAGCAATCCTGTGGCGTGATTTTCCATTTAATTAGCGACTAATTGCACGTACAAGCAGGATAATTCCTAACTTGATTTTCTTTATTTATCCGTCAAATTTCAGCGTTTCCTCATGCCCGCTAGCAAAGACAAAAGAACAAACCATAAAAAACTAGTTACCTGTTTAGAGTATTTTCCCCAATAATATAATTATAGCCTGGAATGCTCGAGTCCTTGGAGTATTCTTTTACAGTTTCCTTGAAAACTTCCCTCTTAGAAACCCGCCTTCCCACAACGTAACTCATTTCCCTCTATTTATATCTGACGACAACCTAATTCAACACCGTTCAGAGGAAAAGTGTCGCTGACATTAATTTGTAAAATGTTTGTCGTTGGTAATTATGTCACGGCCTCGATTTTTCCGCAGATAAAGAGAGTTTGCCCTCGCGACCGGACGTACAGTATCGGAAAATAAGCGTTTTTCAATTTCCGTGGAACTGGAACGATTGTAATAATTATTATGGTCGTTACTGATGTTAGATTCCGACTTTGTTGTCGTACTAGTTCCGGCCATTGGCGCCGGCCGGATAGTTTTCATAGAGATGGGGTTATGTAAAGGGGGGTTATGTTTCCAGAGAAAACCCGTTGTTGGACCACTTATCTTGCAGTTATATTTATATATCAAATAATTTATAAGTGACACTCGGAGTAGTTTCCACAAACACCAAGTTGGCATCATCCGGAGACGATTAAAACTAATCTTAAACTACAAAATCTACCATATTTATACTATTTTCATTCTGACGTCACTAATGATATCACCGTGAAATTTACGCGTGACTAATCACGCTGCAATGATCGGTTGCTAAGCAACGCGTAAAGCGGGCTATTCATACTACTTTTACATTTTAAAATTTCTATGCTCTCAAATGCATCCAACTGTCTATTATTGGTCACATTTCTAACTAATCTTAAATTACTAATATCTATTCTATGATTGTTGTCAAAAGCATGTTGTGCAACACTAGACTTATCTGTTCTTCCATATTTTAGATGAGCCATATGCTCTTTAAATCTAGTGTTAATTGATCGTCTCGTTTGTCCAACATATTTTCGATCACAATCATTACAACTAATTTCGTAAATCCCAGACCTTTCATTTGGAACAATTTTATCCTTTGGATTGTCTAAAAGTTGTCGACGAATGAATCGCTGTTATACTCACGTTTTTGAAGACCTTACTCAAACCACGAGTAAAACGGGGTTCGTACGGGATGGATACATATTTTGGAGTCTCTATATCCGTTTGAAAGGTCGTAGAATTACGAAGTGTGTCCTTAAATTTACGCTTCCTAATTAGTTTTTCAACTATATCTCTAGGATAACCATTACTCACAGCTATATCTTGAATTAATACTTTTTCTTTTTCAAACCTCTCATTACTTATAGGGAAACTTAGTAAACGATGGACAAGAAAAGTAAAACTTGCCATTTTATGTTGATAGCAGTGGTGAGAGTCATTAGGGATATATCTGATCGTACTGGTATCTTTTCTATATATATCAAATTCTAACCTATTGTCACTATTTTTAATTACTAATACATCTAAAAATGGAAGTTTTCCATTATTTCCTAGTTCATATGTAAACTTCACAGAAATGAAACGACTATTTAATTTTGAAATGAAGTTTTCTACATCCGCAATCTTAGTGTCAAACACGGCAAAAATGTCATCCACATACCTAAGCCAAATCCTAGGAAAATACTCGAATTCTTCTTTTGCTTCAGTTTCAAACCGACTCATGAAGACATTAGCAATGAAAGGCGATAAACCGTTACCCATTGCGGTTCCTTCATGTTGTTCATAAAACTTGTCATTGAAACGGAAGCAATTTTGTTTCATACAAAGTTTTGTAAGGTTTATATATTATTCTATTACTTCTTTTCTATAGTTGTTTAATTCGAGTAAATCCTCAAGATAGTCCAAGGTCTGTGGAATTGGTACACTAGGAAATAATGAACAAACATCAAAGGAAATCAAAATTTCACCCTCTTGCAATTGAATATTATTGACCTTATCAATGAAATCATTCGAATTTTTAACTGAAAAACTAGGCTGTGTAATGGGCAAACTTTCAAATTCCTTAGTCAACCATTTTGATAAGTGGTAAGTCGGAGATCCAATAGACGCTACTATTGGACGCACCGACTTCCCTGGCTTATGAATTTTTGGTAGACAATACAATCTAGGTACAGTAGGGTTAGACACACGTAACCCATTCTTAACAGGTGGAGTAATAAGGTTGTTACATGATTGAGGACATTTTTTATTTCAGTGGTCATTCTTGGTAAAGGGTTTCTAGTAAGTTCTTTATAAGGACCATTACTAATTAGGTTGTTTACCCGTTCATAATAGTCCTCTTTATCTAAAATAACAACCTTATTACCTCAACCTTAGTCTTTTTCGAGCAATCTTTTGATAGTCTTTCTAGGATTCTTTGAGCATGACTTTTATATTTTCTACGTTATTAATTATATTTTTAGAAATTTGGTTCCTGCAAGCCACTCTGACGAGACCCTTGGATGAATCAGGCAGATATTGAATTGAACTTTCAATCCCTGCCACGACATCATCCAAAATCTTATCAGAAGAGGCTACAGCAAAGTACAGTTTAAACCCTTGTTTAGAAGGTCAAGTTCTTCTTTATCAAAAGAGTTTGACGAGTGATTTTCAACAATGTTAACGACCTTCCGAGGAACATTTTTTGGTACATTAGTAGTCAATTTTTTAAATTGTCTCTTAAGCAGTTTCATCTAATTATTGATGTATGACCAAATACATATTTAGTCAAATATATAATTAGGCGAAGTACTAAATATTTGTGGCACCTTTGCAGACGTAGAGGTATTGTGTAATAACTATTAATTGTTTATTACAATGACATATCAGTTAATCTATATTCAACAACAGCTTGACTACAATTACTTAGCCTTGCTCTTCTTAATGATGATACGAGCGGTGAAATAGACGCTTATGATATGAAAAGCAATTACGGTAGTATTTAGTATTATGTATCATTTACTGATAATTAAACAATTATATGTATATAGTAAATTGGAAGCCTTTTAAATATATATGTACGCGTATATAAATGCGGATGGAACATTTTACTTCACAGCGCTAAATCATAGGAATAACATATTTGTTAGAGATATTAAACATATTTAAAGAGATATCGTTGAACATTAATCTTTTCTGATTATTGCGAGATATCGCCTTATCTTGGAAAATAATAAAATTGGCACACTTATCGCACATTCAATAATGTAACCAAAATTTTTCGGGGGTGATTGTTTTGTTTGGTTTTTAATATGTTGCGAAAATTGTCGTCCATATGAATGGTGTTATGCAACAGAGATCTAATCCACGAACTGAAAAAATACGAGATTTACTCGTTTTCATCATGGTATTGGAATAAGCGGGAAAAGATAAAACGCTCCCATTCGAAATATGGACTTGAAAAGAAGCGTTATATTAATTGCAAAAAGGATTATTGCTTCTTGATACAGTAAATAATAATGTTTATAATGTTTCTCATTTAGGTATTTCAGTGGGTTAGATCTCTGTTGCGTAACGCCATTCATATATTCCTGTGAACATTTCGTAGTCTCATCCATTCTTTACACAGAAATCGAAAAAGTGATTTATATATATTTTTACACTGAAAAATCTCCACTTACCTTATAGTCGATGACTTTATCGAGTAATTATCGTCAGTTTGCACACGAGGGAATTTCCAAAACCGCACTTTCGGAGATGCACTATCGCTTCGGATCTATCACCTACCAAAGTGTTCTGGCACAACACTACGGAAGAGAAGTAAGTGATAGATGTACGTTCAGTACAGGACGAATTTTTTAATCTCTTATACGTACGAGGTAAGGTACAAGGCCTCGCTTTTGCCGTGCATTT
This sequence comes from Tetropium fuscum, assembly GCA_964058915.1. Classification (NCBI taxonomy): domain Eukaryota; kingdom Metazoa; phylum Arthropoda; class Insecta; order Coleoptera; family Cerambycidae; genus Tetropium; species Tetropium fuscum. The sequence continues at coordinate 690,617 of CAXKVY010000915.1, forward strand.
TCGGAAGACGTGTAGATCGGGATCTGATCAGGAAACGCGTTAGTTAACAGTCGCTATATATTTTTTTATCAAAATAGCGCTAGCAGTAATTTTGGCGCAGTTTTGCAAATTCTATAAACAATGACAAGGGACTTATTAAAAGAATTGCTTTGTGCGGAATAATTGGAAAAATATAACCGTGATTAGGTAACATTTCCAGACCCTCACCTATTTTCTGAAAGGTGAATTTAAATGGAAGCGATTTAATAGTGAGTGTGCGTCGCTATCAAAACACTTTTTAAATAATTGGTTCTTGTCTAAGTAGGCTTGTTGTGATGTTTTTGTTATCGATACACGTTACACTCTTTATGGCTATACTTACTGAGTATCTAGCTCTTGAACTTGAGCGGGTATAGCATTTGATCTGGTAAAACTGAAATAGCTAGAAATTAATATATCTCAAGAATAACAAACCTTGCTGATCTGAAACCTTTCTGGTGTGTCCATACAGCATAACTTACCAGAATGTCATAATAATTGATCGGTAAATAGGTGCCCTAGAAGGAAGAGAATCTGCCAGTAATTCTGATACCGTTGACCGGGGCGCGTATTTTGAAAAGCGTCCTCATTTGGTCTCTTGCACAATGCCAAAATCGAGACGCATTAAGCGACTCAAAATGTAGATAAAAAACGTACTTAGAGCGGTTACCCGGGAAGACGTATCGGAGATGCTTTTCTTGCGAGATTTGAAGCAAATGCATAAATAAATCCGTTGCGAATTCAGCCCCGCGCTTGATGCGTTTAGTTTGTTTTGTTTATCTACGACTATTTCCGCGCAATTTTGAATTGCAAATGGTTTCTAGATGGAAAACTGTGTGACAGCACATATCAGCAGTTTTTTCGAGTTTACCCTCTGCAAAACTTGATAGCTGTTGTCACCAAAAATTACAATACCTTTGATAACAAGTAATTATGGTCTCCTAGGACACCAGAAAATGACGCTAAACATATTTTCTGATTTTATTGGCAATAAATTTTGTAATATTGTTTTTAAACAGTATTAGTCAGCTTATGTAGTGAAAATGAGTCGCTTTGGAAGTGATTCTATGACTAATATGGATCTGGCGATTGAGAAAAGTGTACCGTACAATACCGTTAAAACCCATACGTCAATATGGAAACAGTTTACGGAATTCTGCAAGGCAAAGAAATGCGAGCTTTTGGAAACTGAATTTGAAATCCTGAAAAATTGGGCGTGGAATATGAAGAAAGAAAACGGTGAAAATTACAAAGAACTAGTTGTGAAGACAATTTTATGAAGTGGAAAATTATTAATTTTCATTGCTTTTGCAAGTTTTAATGCTGCGGTTAACTGAACCTGAAAAAATGCGAGTTGTTACATTGCTTGAAAATGATTGGTCAGTACAGGCCAGTTGCAGATGAGCTAAATGTGAGTAAGAGTTGTATATTCAAACGAAAACAAAAAAGGAATGCAGTAGGAAACGTTCGCTACGTCCACGGCGAAGGGTGTCGTAAAATAAACACTGTGGAGCAAGACAACCTCTTCCTAGATCATCTTAGAACGAATCCCTTTGAAACAGAAGTGACGGCCTGTTTCGAAACGGAGTTTCTTGGATCTGTGAGGCCTGCAAAGCTGCGGGTGAAGGGTTCAGAGTTACGAAATATTGCGGCAGCAAAGAAGGTATTGTTGGAGCCAAGGCATAAAGAACAACGTCTTAATTTTGCGAAACAGTTTGTCGGTAGGCCTGACGACTTTTGGAATAATGTCATATTTTCCGACGAAAAGGTCTTTCAGTCATGTCATGATGGTTCCATCTGCGTCTACCGACCTCAGAATTCGAGGTATGAAGAGAGGTATATTAAACCTACCGACCGGAGTGGACGTTTTCCATCAATGTTTGGGTATGGATAAGTTCCCTAGGTCCCGGTGTTTGCTGGAGGATAGGAGAGCGCCTTACCGGACAGAGTTACATACGCATATTGGACAATATTATGCTGCCGCCCGTCACTATGTTGTATCCTCAGAATTTTATTTTTCCAGCAAGGTAATTGCTCAATTCATACATCAAGAATTGTAACTAACTGGATTAATAAACACAACATAAACGTGCTACCTTGGCCCTCAAAGTCGTCCGACCTAAACCCAATTGAAAATGCATGGTCGATGATTGTTAAGAATATTTATAATAGACCTGGTAATAGACATTTCCGCCCAGCAAATGCCGAAGACTTGTGGAGAGCAATTGAAAATGCTTGGGACAATATCAACGTAGATTACACGAGGACACTTGTTTCATCAATGAGACGTCGATTGCAAGGTGTAATAGACTCAAAAGGCGCCTGGACGAAATATTAATTTTATTACAGACCTACTCGCGTTGGAGTTTTGAGTTACTTAATTTTTATAATTTAGTTTATTTTGAACATTTTTGGGACGTTCTTTGTTAATTTGGAATTTTTTTGATAAAATAATAATACACTTTTTAATTTTGATAAGTAATAATTAGACAATTGTGAATGTCATAATGACACATCACATGAACATCAAATTTCAAAGTCAGTTTTACAAAGATCAAATATAACGAAATCTGATATAAGAGTCGTGCACTTTCAAATAGCCGCCAGTGTACCAGCATTCAACTGTTCATAATGACACTAACCCACTAAATACAAGGTGTCCAGAAAGGGTATCAGCACTTTGTTAATCCGTTTACGGTCCGACGTGGTGGGGATGGTGCCGGAGTGGGGATCGAACTGTAAAGCGAATAAAGGAATTTCAGTTGCAATGGAAGCGTTTACCGGAGAGCAACGCGCTTTCTGCGTACGAGCATTTTACCAGAACAATAACTCTATGGTGACAGCTCGTCGTCTATATCGCGCCCATTACCATTTGCGAAACATTAATTTAGCACCGAGCCCCGATAGCATTAGAAAATGGATAAAAATGTTTGAAGCTACTGGATCTACAGTGAAAATACACAATACAGGGCGCCCACGAGTCGTAAGAAGTGCAGAAACCATCGAACGGGTACGGTCAGTCACAGAAAATCCAACACAATCTGTACGGAAACGAGGTCAGGTACTGAGGGTCAAACGATCCTCTTTACACGACACTTTAAAAAAAGATTTGCACCTCCATGATTTTAAAATACAGTTGGTCCAAGAATTGAAAGCGACGGATTACATTTCACGGCTAAATTTTGCTAACCACATGATGGAAATGTTTTGATAACATTTTATTTAGCGACGAGGCAAATTTTCATCTCAACGGTCATGTAAACAAATAAAATTGCCGATTCTGGTCTGCCGAAAATCCTCGAAGGAAGCATGAACGTCCACTCCACAGCCCTAAAGTCGTCGTATGGGCTGCAATGTCTGCTAGCGGTATAATCGGTCCGTACTTTTTTGAAGATCGAAATGGACGCCCACTTACAGTTAATACCGAACGATATTGTGCAATGTTACGAGGTTTTCTTGCGCCATCCCTACAAGAATTTGAAGGGATTAATTTACGGACTTGGTTTCAGCAGGATGTGGGGGGCTTATGGGGTTACCTTAAATGTAAGGTCTACGAGAACAATCCAGCTAATATACTCCAATTAAAAGAAAATATTGCGGCAGCAATAACAGCAATCCCGATGGAAATGTGTGGACGAGTTATTAATAATCTTCGCTTCAGATTCGAGGAGTGCATACAACATAATGGACATCATTTAGACAATATTAAAGAATAGAATCCCAACGTTCCTCAACCCCCATATGTTACTGCTTACGTAAAGGTCATAGTGTTTTCCGTAGGATGCCGCCAAATGTAAAGCCGATCTTCCTAATTTGTCCAAAGCTCTACGTTGGTCCTTCAGCACCGTGCGTACGCGGTCTAAATCATTATTTAACACCGCCAAGTGTATCGGTAGGTTTTGACAAAGTATCCGATCGAAAAACATCCTTACAGGAATCATTTCAATGTAAAATAGTTTCTCGACTAATGGTATCCATCCTTGATTGTAGTAGCCTTTTTTGTTTATAATCTGCTTTGCTAACCAATAAGCAGCTAAGAATTCGGCAAAGCTCCTATGACCGAAAACTGGATCACCCCGTTGGTCTAAACCTATTACGATCGAGTCCTTCTTGTAGCTCTCCTGGAAAGTCAGTGCTTCTTCTCCCAACTCCTCAAAGTCCAGCAGCTCATCCAATCGTTGTTCAGTGAAAAATAGCTTTAGAGCTAACTTCGATAAAGTCTTTTTCAAGCTGGCAGCTTCATAGGATTTATACTCTTTCAGTTTGATGTCAACGAATTTGTTGTAAAGATCTACCACGGTGAGTTTTTCCTTATCTGTGATTTGGTTGATGTCGTCGCCGAAGATTTCAGCGAACATACGCGTTTGCAGCGGTATACCAACAAAACTTCTATCTAAGGTGCTTGAGCACTTATGTATGGTAGCGATTATGTACTGAATTTGACCCTTATCGTACTTGTATATATCGTGAAAAGTTTCGTAATATTTCCATATAAACGTCGTATGATCCTCTTGGGTGAAATGGGTGATCTCCATGGACAATGTCTCCAGTTGCATCTCCAATTCTTTTTTGTAAGTAGGCCGGGTGGTGATCCAAGTCTTTATGCTATGTTTATGTACTGCCTCTAGAAAGGCTAGGATGTCCTCGGACGCCACCTCATCGTACCCGTCCATTAGCCAAATCATGTTGCCGGATATCAAACATTCCTGGTAGACTTTTCAAGTTAACTAAAGTTTTATTTTTCATAAAAAAATGATTAGAAAAATTTTCTGTCTTTTATTTATACCAATAGCAAAGTGCCGATACCCTTTCTGGACACCTTGTATAAGAATATTTCTTTAAAAGGATTAAAATAGCAACATGTATATTAGATATTAGTTATAACAGTAATATTGCAACACTACAAATTTTATTTAGTGGGAAAAATATGGACAGTAGGCGCCTCCCAAAAGTGCCCGACATATTTTTCTGCTTTGATTGTGACTGAATTATAGTCGTCTCATAATTAGTCAATTTATACGTCAAAATAATTTAATTCCGAACATTATGTCACATTAATAAATTAACTTGTCAGAATACAAAGAGCAGCAAGAATAGGATTTGGTAACGTTTCCAATGAAATTCAAGATAACGCTCTAATTGAATATAATCAACAACATCCTTTCGAAACAGCTGCTAATGCACGAGACGAAACATTGTTTCCGAGGCCTGTCAGGACGATGCAAAAACGGTTAAAACAGTCTAATTTAAAGAACTGTGCTGCTGTCCCTAAAATTTTTCTTTTGATATTTTCTACTTCTAATAAATCTTTTGAAAATTTTTGGTACATTTAAAGATATTATTGAGTCTAGTAGGGAAGCTCGTAATGCGAAACGAAGGAATTTGCAGATGTGCGCAATAAAAGGAAATCAAGCTCATTGCTTCATTGAAATTGGAAGAATATTACGCAATGGTTTTATTATGGGACGAAGACACTCCGGCGGGACTCCAGCGAAGATTTTACCATATCGCTTCAGTAGAACGCCTAGAGAGCTGGAGATTTACGGATTAATTTACGGACTTGGTTTCAGCAGGATGTGGGGGGCTTATGGGGTTACCTTAAATGTAAGGTCTACGAGAACAATCCAGCTAATATACTCCAATTAAAAGAAAATATTGCGGCAGCAATAACAGCAATCCCGATGGAAATGTGTGGACGAGTTATTAATAATCTTCGCTCCAGATTCGAGGAGTGCATACAACATAATGGACATCATTTAGACAATATTATTTTTAAATCATAAATTTCCTTTGCCTAAAGTTTTATTTTTCATAAAAAAATGATTAGAAAAATTTTCTGTCTTTTATTTATACCAATAGCAAAGTGCCGATACCCTTTCTGGACACCTTGTATAAGAATATTTCTTTAAAAGGATTAAAATAGCAACATGTATATTAGATATTAGTTATAACAGTAATATTGCAACACTACAAATTTTATTTAGTGGGAAAAATATGGACAGTCGGCGCCTCCCAAAAGTGCCCGACATATTTTTCTGCTTTGATTGTGACTGAATTATAGTCGTCTCATAATTAGTCAATTTATACGTCAAAATAATTTAATTCCGAACATTATGTCACATTAATAAATTAACTTGTCAGAATACAAAGAGCAGCAAGAATAGGATTTGGTAACGTTTCCAATGAAATTCAAGATAACGCTCTAATTGAATATAATCAACAACATCCTTTCGAAACAGCTGCTAATGCACGAGACGAAACATTGTTGCTGCTGTCCCTAAAATTTTTCTTTTGATATTTTCTACTTCTAATAAATCTTTTGAAAATTTTTGATACATTTAAAGATATTATTGAGTCTAGTAGGGAAGCTCGTAATGCGAAACGAAGGAATTTGCAGATGTGCGCAATAAAAGGAAATCAAGCTCATTGCTTCATTGAAATTGGAAGAATATTACGCAATGGTTTTATTATGGGACGAAGACACTCCGGCGGGACTCCAGCGAAGATTTTACCATATCGCTTCAGTAGAACGCCTGGAGAGGTGGAGAAGCAGTTGTCAGTTGCAGAGTTCATTATTTTAAAGAGGAAGTAGATAATTCTGGGATTAAAACATAGATAACATAATTACATATTATTTCAAATCTGATTTTCATAAATCCTACTTTTTAGGAAGAGTAGAATATAATCCCCTCTTCAATAAAACGTCAACGACAATCCTCAACACAAATCTGAAACACTCGAACCAGACTGTGAAGAATGTATAAAATGGAACACACATATTCATCGGTAAAAACGAACAAGGGAATTTTATCTAAAAGATTGTAATAAACAGACACATGAGACAAATGACACTCTATAAGTATCAGTTGAGGTGCAAAATATCATTATGATACTTAGGATTGAGATGTTTAAAAAAGCGTTCCAAAGAAATCATAATAAGTTGTTTTTATTCATTTTTTACATAATAGAGATTATAAAACATTTGTTATTTTGTAGCGTACATAAATTACGTTCGGTTTTATGGCTAATGTTTTAATTCCTATTTCAAATATTTGAAATAAAACCGCGCGGACTTGTAGAAATTTACCGCGACTCACTATCTACCGTTATCCCCTACCTTTCCGTCCCGCTAAATGTCGCGTAGTCACAGCAAGCACGTTTATACGCGATATCCGCAAAAATCATTCTCTTTCTGCCGACCTGCTTGCTCGAGCCTGTTGACCGTGGCTTACGTTCGCGAAGGTATAGTCTGAAATATTTGATTATTATTAATATATATGTGTGTGTTCTAAAGCTGGGCCAAGTAATTAAAGGATTTCCGAAGGGGAATTAAGTCGTAATTCGACCATTTTTTGCTTAGTAAAATAGGTGTTATGTCATATTAAATTTTACGGTTTAAACACTAGCGACTACTTGTAGTAAGCTCTGGGCACAAAAGCCACGTCTATTTAAATTTGTCCACGTCCACGTTTATTTAAATTTGAATCGTACGTTATCGTTCGATTTTAGACTATCTACCTTGTAATTTTGAATCAAAGCTACTGTTTTACCGAATGGTAGCATACTTTCAGTTTATTTAGAAGATATTACTTCGACGGCTTAGGCCATAGGTATTTGTTTATATTTTGCATCAGTAAAAGGCAGCATTTATTTCAATTTTTTTATTTAATCGTATAGTGAAAATTTTCATATCACATTCCTGTCTTGATAATATTATTTTTTTTACTTTGATAAAGTCTAATCTCAATTTTTGGGAATTATACAAAATTTACTCCCAATATTTAACATTACAATATTTTTTTATATAATTAAAACTCATACTTTTGAACTATTAATCTAGTTATTTTATTTAAATTCATTTTAGTATAAATTTCACTCTTGATATCCGGTTCAAGCGGGAATTTAAAAAAAAATTAAAAAAATTTAGTTAATTGTCGTGGTGACACTTGGTGTAGACGTAAGTTCGTACCGCGTACACAGTGGCGTGCAATTGGTCACAGTGGCGTGCTTCAGTATCTATCAATAGCTATCAATAATGTTTGTGAACGTCATACGGGGCGTAGAAGGGCAACTAAACGCAATTCAAGATCGCTTTTTACGACTTCAGGCTCTGAGATAACGTAACATGTGCTTCCGAGCTGTGTAATCAATTGAATGACCAAACTGTGCGTAACAGACTCCATGAGTGTGGACTTAATGCTCGGCGGCCATTGAGGGTGCCAAAGCTGTCGCGAGGGAATCGCGCAAAAAAGTTACAATGGGCGCAGGAACACGACATGTGGCAACGTCAATAGTGGACTCCAGTTCTTTTCTCTGACGAATCTCGGTTTGGTTTGGCACTGGATGCCAGAGGATTAAGAGCCTGGAGACGATCTGGTAATACAGAACGGCTGGCTACTGCTCAAGAGGTAACTAGCCACCAAGGGGAAACCATGACGGCATGGGGGGGATTAGCCTAGGTGGAATAACGCGGCTCGTTTCTCTGGATGGCTTCTTAAATGCGGTTGATTATCGGGATACTATTCTTACACCTGTTGTGCTTCCATATGGGGCAGAAATTGGAAATGATTTTACTCTCATGCACGACAATGCCCGTCGACATACTGTGAGAATAGTGCAAGATTATCTTGAAAACCAGCACATTAATGCTTTGCCATGGCCTGCACAGTCACCCGACCTAAATCCTATAGAACACCTTTGGGACATGCTGGGTAGACGCCTTTTTCGCCAGAATGGGGTATTTCAGAACCGGAATAGTCTTACTGAGTGTCTTATACAGGAGTGGAACGACATAGCTCAGGAAGACATAGACAATTTAATTTTAATCATGCCACGTAGATGCAGAGCGGTGATTAATAGTCGCCGAGGTGACACTTTGTATTGACTATTCGTTTTGTTATTCTTTAGCAAAAAAGTTAATTGCTCTTTTTCGTAACTTTTTAAAATTTTTTTCCTTGTCTCAAGTTAACTGCAACTTGAGACAAGTTGTAAGTCCTGTTTGTAAATTTTTCTTGAATAAAACTGTTTAAAACCATAACAATAACTATTTTTATTAGTTTCTACCTACTAGTTTCATCTAAAATTTATTTATCCTCACAAAATGCGTTGTCCCCTAGATTCTTTTGATGTGTATATTTGCAGAATTCCGTTTTCACGACCTTAGATCTCGCGTAATGTACCCAGCGGTCGACGAAAGTCGAAACCATTAGGAGATAAGAGTTAAAATAATAAAAAAAAAACAAATAAAAACCATATTTCTATTTAAATAGAAATGAACATAGAAAATATCTAAATATATAATGGTTATTTAAACAAATTCCATAAATAACATTATAATAACATTTAAACTATACTAGTGCCAACGTAGAACTACGTGACATACGATTAGGTAAACCGTAGTTACGCACAAAGTGGACAACATCACGGGTAGCCCGATTCTAAAAATGATAGGGATTAATAAAAAAATCTAGTGAAAGTTTCGAATTTTCAAAGAATAAATATATATTTGCTCACTTCATGAACTGCATGAAAGAAAACCCGTAGCCATGCTGCTCCGCTACTCCAGCGCACACTATATTGGAGGAGGATCCGAACAGTGTACCATTTCCTAAAATGTTTACAAACATTTAGGCCATTTCATATAGTACATACAGTGAAACGATCACAATAATCGGCCAAACCAAAACATTAAGAAACAAGGTCCTCTCCAGTGTAAAGCTGTAAAAACTTACACGACCACGAGCGTCGGGTTTCAGGGAGGAGGAAGTGAAAAGAGGGGTATCTTTTTAGTACTAAATATGAGGAGAGCATGGAAGCATTTCGAGCTAGAAAGAACTTTCATATTTTACTGTGCAAATATATTAGTCGAACGAGCTAATTGTGTTACCTCCAAGGCAAGCGCCGAACGATAGGGACCAAATCAGGGGCGTCAGGGGTAGATCCAGCTCCTTGTTGTGCGACAGGTCCGTGGCTATCCTGATCATCATCGTAGTGAGGGGCAGGTTGTCGACGAACGCCGATGCCACGGCTGTGACCCACAGGATCAGAATGATCGCCGTCGCCAGCCTCGATTCCGGGCCCACCGACGTGATGACATACTCGGTTTGCCTGCCGATCCAGTCTATCAACCCCAGTCGAGCCAAAGCCTGAAACGTATCAGATTCTACACCTGTTCCGTCATCAAGAGCATACTCGCCTCCATCAGTATGAAAAGCGACGCGAAAAACAGCAGAGTCGACCACTCGATCCTCGCAAAGATCCCCTCGATGTTCCGGTTGTCGTACAGAAGCAGAAGAAGCAATACTCCGAGGTACGCGGTCCAACCCAAACCCAGTGTGCCTGGAAATGAACTGTGCTTAAGGTCCTTGCAGCTCGGGAGCGCCACAAGGCTCTAGACTTAGCCCAGAGGTTTATAAAACAGTTGAATGTCTTGGTCTGTCGAATTTATATTGCCGGACATAGACCTTAAAGCAGTGGCCCTAGTGCTGAACCTTGCGACACGCGTCAGACGGTGCATCGCTGTACTTACTTAGAGCCGGTATAGAGTGCAGGAAAAACATGAATATGACCAATAGTAGCGTCACCCCGGATTTGACCAGTAGACTTTTGTCTCGAATGGGGTACTGGAAAAGATTTGTTATACGGTGTCAATTCGATAAAGTATCCTACCTGTTGCTGCAAGCCGTTTAATGTGGCGGAATAGTCCTCCTCCGATAGGCTGATGTTGTTTAATGTCAGTTTGAGTTTGTCCTGAAGCTGGGCGGTTGTTTTTATCAGGGAGTCTTTAACGGCGCCCTCGTTCCTGCTGTAGCTGCCCACCGACGCGGCCGTTCGCTCCCACACCGCTATCTCTCTCTTCAAGCCTTCGAATGATCGACACGATCAGTGATTTCAATAGAGAAGTTTAGCAATTAATTTACCTTGTACTATAGCGGGCTCGTCGAATTTGTAGTGGGAGATGTCCCTATATATGATCCTTAACTGAACGTATACTACTATAAGCACTATGGCTACCCCCATTCCCATATGTAAGGTGAACACCCCAAAGTTAATGCCCTATAGCAAATTAGATAATATGTTAATGTACACTCGACAAAAGGACCCCGCAATGATGTTATGGAAATTGGGTTTGGCTTTAATTTCATTTTTCAGCTGTTCATTTAAGCTGTTCAAAGATTATTTAGCACTCGTTTGTCGCCTGGCGAACGAGTTTGCTGCCATTTTTTCGCGTTTCCTTTTTTTGTTAACCAAGTCTCGAATTTCTTTGATGTAGTTCAAACCTGGTGTTTTTGGCCTCAGTGTGGAGGTGTTGTTCCACGCAGATTGCTGCAAGTCAACCATAAGCTTTTCAACCTCATGGTCTAACTGTTCTCTCTTTTTCAAAGGTACGCTTAGTTCAATTCTCTGTTCAAGCTCTGGTCGAAATCCGTCCCAATCAGATTTCCCGTTAACGAGATGTGCGGGTTACTGTTTGGTCATTACATGTTCACTCAATGAGAGTAGAATTGCTGAATGGTCATCTGAATGGTCGTCTGAATTTTGGATATGTTTTAAGTTTCGTCATCCCAAGCAAAAGTCTCAATGGGCACAAAGCCCGTAAATCAATACTTTGGCTGCTACGGAGCTTGAAAGCTCCAAAGCTCCACAACAGATCTATTTATTTGTGCGGTCTTTATAGATTTTTAAATAACCTATTTTTTCGATTTTAATCTTTATGTTTGTTTTTGAGGTTGCTGAATTCAAATCCGATATCAAATTGTTCAAATTGACACTTGACAGTTGTCAATTAGCTGTCAAAGTGCCTTGAGAAAGTGCAAATCTTATTTTTATGTTATGAGTTTATGCTGTTTAGGTAACTCAGTTCATGTATGATGTGAATACAATCATTCGACGGTGTCAATTCGACGATTTCACCGAAACCCAATTTCCATGAGGTTATCGCGGGGTCCTTTTCGTCGGGACACCTTATAGTTTTATACCGAGATTTATAATGTTGGAAAACTGGCAAAAATGCGAGCCGAAAAATACCTATTTATCTACAATATAAAGTTAGAAAAAATGTTTATACAGGGTGTTAAACAAATGCCTGTGTTTCAGTCAAGTTTTAGCTTGTGCACAGCGTTACACAAACACCCTGTATTTAAGGATTTTATAAAAATTTGTTTGTCAAAAATACAAAGATTTTTGTAACATGGTATATTTTCAAATTAAAACAACAAAAATCTCAATATTTTATAATCATAACGTACATTAATATTAATATCTTTTTCTACAAACGTTAGTAAAAGTATAATTTTTAACTAAAATGTCTAAAAATGTCATTTTAAGGCACTGGTGTTAAAAGTAATTTACTTTGAACACTGGTGTAAAATAGAAAACAATTAAGAAATATTTATCCTTGTAATTAAATATACTTAATTAAAAAGACATAACAGAGAGAAAATAAAGTTAAATAAAAAACTTCGTCATTATCTCGTGATTTTTTAAAAATATTTTTGAAATTACAGGGTGGCCCAAAAAATCGTGGAGTTACAAAAATACATTTACTTTAATGGAAAACGATACATTTTATTGCGGATGGTGATTCTCCACGTAATTATAAGTATATTTTCTAAAAGAAATATCTGAAAAATTTTGAGCAGTTTTAAGTTAATTGAATTAAAACATATTTTTTTAAATGTTTTACTTTAGTTTCTCGATAAATTCACTTGTTATTGATAAGATTTTTTTTAAACCATATCTAAGTATAAACAAATGTTCATTCTACTACGACGTATTTTTAATTTTCGAAAAATATTATACGGGGTGTGAAAAAAATTAATATTAATATTAAAACATTAATATTAATATATTTTTCTACAAACGTCAGTAAAAGTATAATTTTTAACTAAAATGTCTAAAAAAGTCATTTAAGACACTGGTGTTAAAAGTAATTTACTTTTAACACTGGTGTGAAAATAGAAAACAATTAAGAAATATTTATCCTTGTAATTAAATATACTTAATTAAAAAGCCATAACAGAGAGAAAATAAAGTTAAATACAAAAGTGGTCATTATCTCCTGATTTAAAGAATATATTTTTGAAATTACAGGGTGGCCCAAAAAATCGTGGAGTTACAAAAATACATTTTCTTTAATGGAAAACCATACATTTTATTGCGGATGGTGATTCTCCACGTGATTATAAGTATATTTTCTAAAAGAAATATCTGAAAAATTTTGAGCAGTTTTAAGTTAATTGAATTAAAAAATATTTTTTTAAATGTTTTACTTTAGTTTCTCGATAAATTCACTTGTTATTGATAAGATTTTTTTTAAACCATATCTAAGTATAAACAAATGTTCATTCTACTACGACGTATTTTTAATTTTCGAAAAATATTATACGGGGTGTGAAAAAAATTAATATTAATATTAAAACATTAATATTAATATATTTTTCTACAAACGTCAGTAAAAGTATAATTTTTAACTAAAATGTCTAAAAATGCCATTTTAAGACACTGGTGTTAAAAGTAATTTACTTATAACACTGGTGTGAAAATAGAAAACAATTAAGAAATATTTATCCTTGTAATTAAATATACTTAATTAAAAAGCCATAACAGAGAGAAAATAAAGTTAAATACAAAAGTGGTCATTATCTCCTGATTTAAAAAATATATTTTTGAAATTACAGGGTGGCCCAAAAAATCGTGGAGTTACAAAAATACATTTTCTTTAATGGAAAACCATACATTTTATTGCGGATGGTGATTCTCCACGTAATTATAAGTATATTTTTTAAAAGAAATATCTGAAAAATTTTGGGCAGTTTTAAGTTAATTGAATTAAAAAATATTTTTTTAAATGTTTTACTTTAATTTCTCGATAAATTCACTTGTTATGGATAAGATTTTTTTTAAACCATATCTAAGTATAAACAAATGTTCATTCAACTACGGCGTATTTTTAATTTTCGAAAAATATTATACGGGGTGTGAAAAAAAATTAATATTAATATTAAAACATTAATATTAATATCTTTTTCTACAAACGTCAGTAAAAGTATAATTTTTAACTAAAATGTCTAAAAATGTCATTTTAAGACACTGGTGTTAAAAGTAATTTACTTTTAACACTGGTGTGAAAATAGAAAACAATTAAAAAATATTTATCCTTGTAATTAAATATACTTAATTAAAAAGCCATAACAGAGAGAAAATAAAGTTAAATACAAAAGTGGTCATTATCTCCTGATTTAAAAAATATATTTTTGAAATTACAGGGTGGCCCAAAAAATCGTGGAGTTACAAAAATACATTTTCTTTAATGGAAAACGATACATTTTATTGCGGATGGTGATTCTCCACGTAATTATAAGTATATTTTTTAAAAGAAATATCTGAAAAATTTTGGGCAGTTTTAAGTTAATTGAATTAAAAAATATTTTTTTAAATGTTTTACTTTAGTTTCTCGATAAATTCACTTGTTATTGATAAGATTTTTTTAAAACCATATCTAAGTATAAACAAATGTTCATTCTACTACGACGTATTTTTAATTTTCGAAAAATATTATACGGGGTGTGAAAAAAATTAATATTAATATTAAAACATTAATATTAATATATTTTTCTACAAACGTCAGTAAAAGTGTAATTTTTAACTAAAATGTCTAAAAATGTCATTTTAAGACACTGGTGTTAAAAGTAATTTACTTTTAACACTGGTGTGAAAATAGAATACAATTAAAAAATATTTATCCTTGTAATTAAATATACTTAATTAAAAAGCCATAACAGAGAGAAAATAAAGTTAAATACAAAAGTGGTCATTATCTCCTGATTTAAAAAATATATTTTTGAAATTACAGGGTGGCCCAAAAAATCGTGGAGTTACAAAAATACATTTTCTTTAATGGAAAACCATACATTTTATTGCGGATGGTGATTCTCCACGTAATTATAAGTATATTTTTTAAAAGAAATATCTAAAAAATTTTGGGCAGTTTTAAGTTAATTGAATTAAAAAATATTTTTGTAAATGTTTTACTTTAGTTTCTCGATAAATTCACTTGTTATGGATAAGATTTTTTTTAAACCATATCTAAGTATAAACAAATGTTCATTCAACTACGGCGTATTTTTAATTTTCGAAAAATATTATACGGGGTGTGAAAAAAAATTAATATTAATATTAAAACATTAATATTAATATCTTTTTCTACAAACGTCAGTAAAAGTATAATTTTTAACTAAAATGTCTAAAAATGTCATTTTAAGACACTGGTGTTAAAAGTAATTTACTTTTAACACTGGTGTGAAAATAGAAAACCATTAAGAAATATTTATCCTTGTAATTAAATATACTTAATTAAAAAGCCATAACAGAGAGAAAATAAAGTTAAATACAAAAGTGGTCATTATCTCCTGATTTAAAAAAAATATTTTTGAAATTACAGGGTGGCCCAAAAAATCGTGGAGTTACAAAAATACATTTTCTTTAATGGAAAACCATACATTTTATTGCGGATGGTGATTCTCCACGTGATTATAAGTATATTTTCTAAAAGAAATATCTGAAAAATTTTGAGCAGTTTTAAGTTAATTGAATTAAAAAATATTTTTTTAAATGTTTTACTTTAGTTTCTCGATAAATTCACTTGTTATTGATAAGATTTTTTTTAAACCATATCTAAGTATAAACAAATGTTCATTCTACTACGACGTATTTTTAATTTTCGAAAAATATTATACGGGGTGTGAAAAAAATTAATATTAATATTAAAACATTAATATTAATATATTTTTCTACAAACGTCAGTAAAAGTGTAATTTTTAACTAAAATGTCTAAAAATGTCATTTTAAGACACTGGTGTTAAAAGTAATTTACTTTTAACACTGGTGTGAAAATAGAAAACAATTAAAAAATATTTATCCTTGTAATTAAATATACTTAATTAAAAAGCCATAACAGAGAGAAAATAAAGTTAAATACAAAAGTGGTCATTATCTCCTGATTTAAAAAATATATTTTTGAAATTACAGGGTGGCCCAAAAAATCGTGGAGTTACAAAAATACATTTTCTTTAATGGAAAACCATACATTTTATTGCGGATGGTGATTCTCCACGTAATTATAAGTATATTTTTTAAAAGAAATATCTGAAAAATTTTGGGCAGTTTTAAGTTAATTGAATTAAAAAATATTTTTTTAAATGTTTTACTTTAGTTTCTCGATAAATTCACTTGTTATGGATAAGATTTTTTTTAAACCATATCTAAGTATAAACAAATGTTCATTCTACTACGGCGTATTTTTAATTTTCGAAAAATATTATACGGGGTGTGAAAAAAAATTAATATTAATATTAAAACATTAATATTAATATCTTTTTCCACAAACGTCAGTAAAAGTATAATTTTGAACTAAAATGTCTAAAAATGTCATTTTAAGACACTGGTGTTAAAAGTAATTTACTTTTTATGCATGATGTTTAAAGCATACCTTTTTCTATCCGCAGTTAAAATTTTGTATCAAGTGATAGAAGACTTACATTAGTTGAAAACATACCCTACTTATCGCGCTCTGAAAAGCGCTCTTAACGCTGAGCGCTAGATAAAATTCTACTGCACAAACAGGCATTTTTTAAAACCCTATATAAGCCATTTTTCTAACTTTATCTTAAAGTTAAATATATGAGATGTAAGTATATATAATTTCCTTTAAAACGCTAAAAATAAATCCACACATTTTTGACAGTTTTCCAGCGTCATAAATATTGGACAATTGCAAGTTGTCCAGAAGCAGTTCCCAAAATGGTGTACTATTTTCATAGAGAAAATTATGGAGGTATACGTACGGCCTTGATGACATCAGCATTAGAGGCAATTATTACATTAGGCGGATCACCTATGGGTGTTATAGCGCCCCCTATGTTCGAGAAAATCAAGGTGTACATCAGAATTTGCCTTGGGTTCAGCCTCATCACTTCGCACAATCTACAAAAGATAAGTTAGTGCGGAAATACAGTTTACTTAATTAAAGAGGAACGTCTCCAGTGATAATCCAAAAAAAATCATCATTATAATCAAGCATTTGAGTAGATTTGGGAGCTTATCCAGCTTTTAATTAGTTCAACATATCTCAAAAGTAGTAGTGCAATCCAATGCTCTTATAAGCAGTCAATATATCTCCAAAAAAACGCTAAAACAATATCCAAGAGCTCCAGTCGATCATTTTATCCTGTACATGATTATTACGATGATCTCTCATTAGACAATGCTGTTTTCCTCTGCAGTCACTTACTTTATTGTTACCGGCGTTATAAGCAGGGCCGTGGTGACGTTGTCCATGAAACAAGAAGTCAGTGTCGCTAGGATGCAGAGAATGTTGATCAGTGGCCATAGCTTCCCACCAGTTACCTAAAAGCAAAGAGGCGCTCGCATTTCTATCCCAGAGCAAGCAGATGATGTTACCTTGTAGGCATAGACGGCTGTGTGGTCGAAAATGCCGGTTTCGCTGAAGATCGTCACCAGCGTCATCATCGAGAATAGCAGCAGAAGGGTCTTGATGTCTATCCAAGATACAATCTCTACTATCGTGGGCCTTTCGTTTAAAGCCGCCAGGATTGCCACGGACAGAGTACTAGCCAGCATAGCTGCTACGGTCCTGTGGATCGCCTAAAATCTCTTAACCTTAAGAGACCTGATGCTTGATAGAAAATCTATACTTACGTCGGAGATAATCACAACGTACAGTCCCACTAGGACCAGGGCTGCGTAGACGACACCATCATCCGGGTCAATGGGCTGAAGGTTGTATCCCATGAATATGGGAAAATCGACATTTAGGTTAGTCTTGAACTGTACCCTAAGGGAACGGTAAGGGGTATTATTACCTCTGTAAGATGCCAAGTTGAATAGTCTCTCTTGCACCGGCCCGATTGAGTCATCATCCGCCAAAGGCACCTCCCACACTACGGAGACGTTCTGTAAATTCCAAGAAGTTGTTGCCAATTCTCAAAGTGTTCTAAATTATCGGAAAATGGCCTACTTCAATCCAAAATTATGAGCTTCCTTTAAATGGAGCAGCATCCGTCTGATGGTTGCTGTTCGGAATCGGGACAATTTTAGATTGAAGTACCCGTTTTTTCCGATAATTTCTGACAATTTCTGTCCTATACAACCAAGTAAAGGTCCATAAAGTGCACCCACGAGAGTGTAATCTCGTGGGTTACTATACATCTTAACTTCCACTTAGTCTGTGTACCTTAAAATCATTCGTGCTGAAGGACTTTTGACATTGACATTTTGGGACTTTCGTGGTTTGGTTTACGACAGTCAATAATATTCATTTTTTGAGTGTTTACTTTATGTTACGTCTTGTTAGAGATAGTTAGTTGTTTGTTTGAGTTTCCTCGCTCCTAATTTGCCTGTTGGACGGATTACATGGGATTCATGTGAAACTGGCTGCTAGCTGTAACCGTTGAATGCACGCAGGTACCCCGCGTAGGTAAGATTGGTGCTTTCTCAACTTACATAAACTTGCTTGTATCCGAGGCCTCCGGATTCACGCCCTACGTGCCTCCGAGCTAGTCAGGACCAGCGGCCTGATATTTTCCGCTGGTGGCGCTCATTTCCACCATATTTTTAACTTAATTCGTTTTTAAATAGTAAAATTAATAATAACTTTAATTTTAGCAATAAATAAATTCAAAAAAATTATTTATGATTCTAGAGAAGGGGAATACTTAATGCTAAATTAATTTAAAGGATCATAAACAATCACAACATACATGAATTGAGAAAAAAAAACCTCAGGCGTTCAGTAAAAACTCCACAGCTCTTTTCGTTCGCGAGTTATAAATTGTTAAAATTGTGATCGTTACCTGTACGAGGTCGACGTTCGGTATTGACAAGTGCCCAGAATTTTCGGGTACTCGCGACGGATTTTCTTCTGCCACCAGCTGTACCCACACACTCAAGTTGCGGGATGGTCCGCCGTTGGCGTAAGGCAACACAGCGCCCTTAAGCAGCACTTTGATCTTGTTTCTTCCGGGGCAAATGGAGATGTGGTAACCTAAAACGGATACGGTTGAAATGCCTCGT
The DNA here is from genome assembly GCA_964058915.1 of Tetropium fuscum. NCBI lineage: Eukaryota > Metazoa > Arthropoda > Insecta > Coleoptera > Cerambycidae > Tetropium > Tetropium fuscum. The sequence continues at coordinate 709,727 of CAXKVY010000915.1, forward strand.
TCCCACAGCTTACCCACAGAAAATGTATTTTCGGGAATAATAATAATAACAATAATAACATGTCTTTATTTCTTGCTAAAAGAACAATAAAAAAAATGTATATACATTGACGGACATAAAAAGTGGCACACTTTTGGCCGTGGAGCTGAAAATGTCTAAAAAGTTCAACGTTTAAGAAATGTTCAGCGTTTTCGATTACGGACGCTGAAACAATTGTTACTTACAAGTACAAACAACATCAAAAAGAAATAACAAACAAAGAATTATTCGATATTTTAGTAAAACGACTGTAATTATTAATGATTAAAAGAATAAACTTAAAAAATAACTGAACAACAAACTAACTAATAACGAGTATTTCCTCCTCTGGCTGCTATAACAGCTTCCATACGCCTAGGCATGCTTTCAATCAAATTTGTGTTAGTGATTTGAAGGATATTGTCCCATTCTTCTGTAAGAGCAATCCTCAATTCATTCAGATTCTCTGGGTTGCGTCTACTAACACGTTGTCCCAAGTCATCCCATAAATGCTCAATGGGATTCATATGAGGGCTTTTAGGCATACGATTAATTCCGACATCGTTTAAACATTGTGTTATCATCACTGCTGTCGTGCATTATCTTGCTTTAAGAGGAATTCTTCGCCAATGTAAGGTGCAAATGGAACAACATGTTCATTCAAGATCTCTATGTATCTAACTGCACTTAGAGATTGCCGTGGTGGAAACAAATAATTCTGTGCGGGCATCGCTGGTAATTCCACCCCATACCATTAGTGAACCACCGCCAAAACTCTCCCTTTCACTGAACATACCATCCTCGTAGGTTTCCCCACGCCTTCTCCAAACCCTCCGACGCCCGTCTTCTGATCTCAACATGAATCTTGATTCGTCAGTGAATAAATCGTCAGAATAAAACTTGAGACCATTGCAACTCATTCCAAAAAATATGAATTCGAGCAAAATCTAAACGAGCTACTCGATGTCTTCGAGGTAATCGCATTCCAATAGCAGGTCTTCTTGCGATAAAACCGAGACTCCTGAATCTCCGATCGAATATGTTCGATCTGACACAACTGTTTCTCGTGCGTTTCTTAAATATCGGTTTGTGATCACAGCTGTTTGATAGGGATTCTTCGATATTTGCAGACCAATAAATCGATCGTCAATATTTTGCATAATCCTGGAACTACCCGAACCTGGACGTCTGCTGTATTGGCCCGTTTCTCGGTAGCGCTGGATCGCTCTTCGGACAGTTGTTTCTAGTAGACCAACAATACGAGCTGTATATCTTTGATTCCTTCCATCTTCTACCAAAGCCACAACTCTAGCTACTTGAATTGGACTAATTTGCACTGGCATTTGCTTTTAGAACGTTAACTGAATTTTTTTTTCACGAGAATTTCAACTGAATCTTTTGACGTTTCAGTGTTAACCGTTACCATAGCCTCCTTGTTAAATATCAAACTTAATAACACCGTTTCATCTAAAATGTCGCATCTTCGTTGCTGAAGGGGCTAGAGAGGTGATTCAAAAAAGAGAATATTGAAAAAAGAATGGTAAACACCGTGACCAACCTAAGAATTCAATACAAATAAAATTTCACTCCACAGCGACAATCAAATTTCATGTCAAAATCATAATCGGTTTTTAAAGGCTGTACATATTAAAAAATACATTTTTTAGCCAATTACAAAATAGCCATCCGCAAGAAAAGCTCTTTCAAACAAAAAAAATTCTCAAAAAAATCTCAAGTAAACTAAATAACAATTAGCGTAGGGGAGAGGGAGGTACATTGACGCACTTTTTGGTTAATATTTTTTATAAAAATAAGTGTTGTGATATTTTAAAGTTTAATGTAGCCATCTGGTTCTATAGATATTTACCTATTAAAATAAACAATATAAATGTATATATTAAACCAGTTTCATGACTTTTTGAATTTTTTAAAAAACGTATGCATATGTATCAAACTGCCTCATAAGTGGGGTAGTTTGATATATCCAGGAGGCACAATGATACAGAAATGCAATTATAGTAAAATAAGTAAAACCTGCTATTAACTATGTTTATTTAAACTAATATTCATTAAAAAAGCATGCAAAATAGTATAGTATTGTTAAATTTAAATAACTAAAGTTTACAGGCAATGTTATGCACCCAGATTGGCGTGCTGTACTTCCCAAAGAAATAGGTTTTGGTAATTTCATTATAACGTCATTTCTATTTACCACACTGACATCTTGAATTGTGGGAAAAGTAAACGTATTTCCCTTACGTCGCAGAAAGTTAATTTCCAATTCAAGTTCATTAACTTTTTGAATACATCCAACGTAGTGCAGTTTGTTTTTTTTTGTACAAAACTGCACTAGCACAAAGTCATTTAAATTTAATTTATCGTCATCACATAGTCCCACAGGAAACTCTTCATCACTAATATCCCCTACTGAATCTGATAAACTAAGTTCTAATTCGCTGTCTTCCTCAGAACTACTTTCAATTAACTTTAATTTCTTTGTAACGAGCTTTACTTTTTTCTTCTGAATAACAAGTTTTTCTTCTTTAATTTTGATATTATCTTCTATTCTTTGTTTCTCAGGAGTGCTCGTGAATATTCGAGATTTTCCCTGTGGCTTAGCTTTAGGATAAGGCCTGACTTGTTCTGGAGTGCTTGTTACCTTAGGAGATGACACTATTAAGTTCAAGGAACTTAAACTGGATGTAGTTGGAGAACTCACGAGCTGGTTAGGAGTATTTGTGACTTTTGAGATTGATGGAACTGGATGATTAAGATTCTCTTTGTTCGATCTGTTACATAACAGGAAAGAAAATCTTCATCAGTAAAAGCCAACTGGTTAAATGGCCACAGCCCTGGTTTTTCAAATCCCCTTGTAATATTCTTTATTGTAAAAGAATTTTTAAAAGCTGTATTAGATAATGCTGGTATGTCATATATAGTAATTTGTTTTCCAGGGTTTGTAACCATCCAGTTGTTAAATGCTGTCTTACAATTAGCTTTAAATGAACTATAAACTGCGACATCTAAGGGTTGTAATTTGTGAGATGTATGTGGAGGGAAGGAGAGCAAATGTATTCCGTGTTCCCTTGCATAATTTATAGCATCTATGCTGCAATGAGATTCGTGGTTATCAAGTAGCATTAGTGAAGGATTTTCTTTAGACGTGTTAGTCATTTTTTGAAAGTGTCTCAGTACATCTACAAATAAAGGTGAAGTTATCCATCCCGATTTGGATGCCAACCCTAAATATCCAGTAGGTGCGCCATTAAGAAAATAATCCTTATATCTGACCCTCGGAAAAATTATTGCTGGAGGTATGGCATTTCCTGGGGCACTTATAATTCCGACAAATGTTACAAGTTGTCCTCTCTCCCCTGAAACTGCTTGGCCCACTTGTTTCTTACTAGTTTCGGCGATAACTCTAGGGGTTGATAAAACAGTAGTGATGCCAGTTTCATCTAAGTTATATATTTGGTCAGGAGTAAATTTATATTTGTCCATAATGGTGATATAGTTTGTGAAGAACTCATTTACAGTATGTCTGTTAAAAGCTGTAGATCTCGCAAGACTAGTATTCTCCGGTTTTCGTAAGCTAAGATTCGGATGACGTTTCATAAATGATTGCATCCAAAATAGGCCTGCCATTTTGTTTTGATTCCAACTTCTTGGAATGTTATCCTTCTTGCAATGGATCGCAAACTCATAAGCTAATGTTTGAGCTTGACGGTAAGTCAATCCATAGTGAATACGCGAAGATTTAATAAAATATTGTTCAATATTTTGTTCGTCCTCAATGGTAAATACTTGGGAACTAGTATACTTCGACTGATAGTCTATATTTTGTATCCGAATCAATTTGGTTAACATTAGGATTCACTTTTCGGAATTTCTCCACTCTATGTTGTAAAGTTGCAGGATGAATGCTATAATCTGCAGCTGCTTTTATTCCGATAAATTTAAAACTAGAGGCGCATTGGTACACCTAGGGGTACATTGATACGCGTATCAAAGTACCCCTACTAACAAAGTATCATTCTGCCTCATCCCGCCATTTAATATATAAATTTAATTACACATAACCTACATACAATAGGTCAATAATTGCTCATCTGTACAAATTGCTAAACTAATGTACTATATAATAACACTGAATGCTACGCATATATAACTATAACGTGTGCATGCGAAGCATTTTATATTAATGAAAAAATTTACCTTATTTGTTAAAAAACACGAAACACCTTGTAACTTCTAACGTGCTGTCAACAGACGCATAAACTTTTATGGCTAGAGACATCACAGTATGGACATCTATTGACGAAATATTGAATCCGATTAATCGACTGAGGCGCGAAAATTAGAAACTGTATCAATGTGCCTCTTGTATTAATGTACCTCCCTCTCCCCTACTATACGAAATATATAAAAACAAAAAAGTCAACATAGGTGAATACAAAAATAAATAATAATATTCTTACAATTAAACAGACTGTCGATCAGCTAACATTATGTTTTTTAACAGTTTTTTGACAGTATATACAGACGAAAAGGATTTGACATCATTAGGTACAAAATTGAAAATCTTACTATCATTATAAAGACCACTGGAACTGAGTAGTTCTATGCTTAGGGATACAAAGTTGATCGCGATAACGTGTTGAGCGTCTATGTATATCAGAATGTTTTACTAGCTTGGAGACTAAATATTTAGGTTTATTGATTTTAAAAATCTTAAATAACATACAAGATAAATGCAATTTAAATCTTTCGCTCAGGTTTAACCACTTGGAAGACTGAAAACTCGGTGAGATATGATCAAATTTTTGCAAATTATAACTGTACCTCAAACATGCATTTTGAATCTTCTGAAGGCTTTCTTTGTCTTTACACAGTAAGGAATTAAGGAAGGCCAATATACAATATCACAGTATGATAAAGTGGATAATATTAAGGAGTCACACAGTTTTAGCTTAACCTCGGTACTAAGGTAGTCTCTGTGCATGTATAACACCTGAAGTTTGGCAAATGATTTTTGTATAAGATGACTCACGTGTTTATAAAATCCAGCCATAAACCCAAATTCTTATAGCTTTCACTGGGAACGATGGCCATTTAACATAATATTGAAGACAGGGTCAAGATAACAATAACAAGATCATTCTTGCTTCCGAAAACTAACAATTCAGTTTTAGATTGATTTAACACAAGCTTGTGAGCTAAAGATACTTCAGAAATAGTGTCTAAGTCAGTATTAATTTTCGTCACAGCCAAGGGTAAAGTTTCAAAACTAAAGGGTAAATATACCTGAGTATCATCAGCGTATTGATTCGACTGACAATATGTAAGGTACTTATAAAAATGTAAATACAAAATAGGAGAGATCTTAAAATACTACCCTGAGGAACGCCTTTAGTTACATCAGACAAGTCAGATATATCATCGTTCAAAATCACTCTCTGGCGCCTACCAGTAAGAAAAAATTAACTGCTATTTCCGAGAAGCCGAATTATTTTAATTTTAAACAGAGTGTTGTATGATCTAAGGTATCGAAGGACTTACTAAAATCTAAAAGTATAAGACAAACATTGTTATTAGCATCGGTTTCTTTAAATATGTCATCTGTGACTTTTATCATTGCCGTACAAGTACTGTGTTGTGATCTAAAACCAGACTGAGTAACAGGTAAAATATTAGAATCGTTAAGGTAGGCGTTTACTTGTTGAGAAACAATTTCTCTAGGATTTTCGACAAGGTAGAATGCTAATAGGTCTGAAGTGAGTTATATGGGTGGTTTTGGTTTTTAGGAATAGGGATAACATTTGCGTGTTTCCAGGAATAGGGCAGCTTTGTTATTTCAAGTGGAATACCCTAAATATATAATAGACAGTTGGAAGATTCTTAATTTCTGATGGGAATTATACATAGTGATGGTTTTACAAGCTTTGGAAGTGAATACTGAGTTTTGGAGATTACGAGAATTCTAACAATGACAATTTTGATAAAAAATTAACTGCTATTTCCGAGAAGCCGAAATATTTTAATTTTAAACACAGGGTTGTATGATCTAAGGTATCGAAGGCCTTACTAAAATCTAAAAGTATAAGACAAACATTGTTATTAGCATCGGTTTCTTTAAATATGTCATCTGTGACTTTTAGCATTGCCGTACAAGTACTGTGTTGTGATCTAAAACCAGACTGAGTAACAGGTAAAATATTAGAATCGTTAAGGTAGGCGTTTACTTGTTGAGAAACAATTTTTCTAGGATTTTCGACAAGGTAGAATGCTAATAGGTCTGAAGTGAGTTATATGGGTGGTTTTGGTTTTTAGGAATAGGGATAACATTTGCGTGTTTCCAGGAATAGGGCAGCTTTGTTATTTCAAGTGGAATACCCTAAATATATAATAGACAGTTGGAAGATTCTTAATTTCTGATGGGAATTATACATAGTGATGGTTTTACAAGCTTTGGAAGTGAATACTGAGTTTTGGAGATTACGAGAATTCTTACAATGACAATTTTGATAAAAAATTAACTGCTATTTCCGAGAAGCCGAAATATTTTAATTTTAAACACAGGGTTGTATGATCTAAGGTATCGAAGGCCTTACTAAAATCTAAAAGTATAAGACAAACATTGTTATTAGCATCGGTTTCTTTAAATATGTCATCTGTGACTTTTAGCATTGCCGTACAAGTACTGTGTTGTGATCTAAAACCAGACTGAGTAACAGGTAAAATATTAGAATCGTTAAGGTAGGCGTTTACTTGTTGAGAAACAATTTTTCTAGGATTTTCGACAAGGTAGAATGCTAATAGGTCTGAAGTGAGTTATATGGGTGGTTTTGGTTTTTAGGAATAGGGATAACATTTGCGTGTTTCCAGGAATAGGGCAGCTTTGTTATTTCAAGTAGAATACCCTGAATATATAATAGACAGTTGGAAGATTCTTAATTTCTGATGGGAATTATACATAGTGATGGTTTTACAAGCTTTGGAAGTGAATACTGAGTTTTGGAGATTACGAGAATTCTAACAATGACAATTTTGATAAAAAATTGACTGCTATTTCCGAGAAGCCGAAATATTTTAATTTTAAACACAGGGTTGTATGATCTAAGGTATCGAAGGCCTTACTAAAATCTAAAAGTATAAGACAAACATTGTTATTAGCATCGGTTTCTTTAAATATGTCATCTGTGACTTTTAGCATTGCCGTACAAGTACTGTGTTGTGATCTAAAACCAGACTGAGTAACAGGTAAAATATTAGAATCGTTAAGGTAGGCGTTTACTTGTTGAGAAACAATTTTTCTAGGATTTTCGACAAGGTAGAATGCTAATAGGTCTGAAGTGAGTTATATGGGTGGTTTTGGTTTTTAGGAATAGGGATAACATTTGCGTGTTTCCAGGAATAGGGCAGCTTTGTTATTTCAAGTGGAATACTCTGAATATATAATAGACAGTTGGAAGATTCTTAATTTCTGATGGGAATTATACATAGTGATGGTTTTACAAGCTTTGGAAGTGAATACTGAGTTTTGGAGATTACGAGAATTCTAACAATGACAATTTTGATAAATGTGTAGATCATTTCCCTTAAAATAAGAAGATTGCATTTGTTTTTGATAAAATTATAGTAGCTCCATAAAATTATTATAGATGACGCCAGTGTGAAATTTACGCGTACTGGTCTACTTACATTCCTATAATAGGTTTAAGTTAAAAAACTCCTATTACCTATTACGATAGTTCTAACAATGAAGTTTCTAATAAATTGTAGATGTAGATGATTTCCCTTAAAACAAGAAGATTAAATTAGATTTTGATAAAATTATATTCCATAAAATTCCAATAGTTGGTTAAGATGGCGCCACGCCAGTTTGAAATCTTGTAAGTTGCCCATATTGGACTACTGACATTTCTATAGGTTTAAGTTGAAAACTAGGGGCGGGTCACACGCTCCACTCCTCAAGAAATTCAAAGAGGCAAGCGGTAACAGTTTAGCTAGGCACAGGGTTGCCAGATTTGGGGATTTTCCCCAAAAATTAGGGCATTTTATTGTCTTTGGTGATTTTTTCCTGGGGATTTATTCTGGGTATTTACTTGTTTAGATATACTCGGAAAATATTTCAGTCAAGCAAAAAAAAATACAGGAATATCGATCATAATCTACGGAAATAAAAAATGCATATTTTGGGGATTTTTTTCGAAAACTCCTGAATTTGAGGGATTCTTTTAATTTCGATTGGGGAAATTGAGCCGCACGATCTGGCAACCCTGGCTAGGCATAATTACAATTTTATTTGAAGATGTTTCTTCTAAATACTACCCTTTCCGAGGATGGGATTAGCAATTTCTGAGGGTCCTGTCAAATTTAGAAGATGCGATTCTCAGTATTTGGATAATATCTGATACTACCGAAACTTTTACAAATCTAGAAACGGTATATTCTAATTAAGAAATCAGGATTGGTATGTCATAATGCACAAAAAATAGCGCAATATGACGAAATGTCTTGAGGGAAATATTGGGCAATGTATTCTGAAGCACTTTTAAATATTACTTATAAACGAAGGAAAGTATTATTACGGAAATGAGTTTAATGTTTGTAACAAGTAATAATGAGAAGTAAATTATTTATTATAATGTAGCAGTTGGCATACGTCTAATTTTTATTTCCTTTGTTAGTCGAACAACAATTACCACATCGTCCATAACAACAACGTCAGTGAAATTAATTCAGTTAAATAAATTAATATTTTCCACATCGCTAATGATTTTTTTGGTATAAAATATGCAAACGCAATTTGCGGTTCATTAATGACTTTTTTAATTATTTTTATGAAAGACGCATTTAGTTTTCAAAAGTTACATTCTCTAGTATTTTCTAGTAAATTTAATAATTATATTTATAGACCAGGGCTGAAGCATTTGAAAATGGTAAAATGTGAAAAAAGGTATGTAAAAATTAAAGGTAGGTATCTGACGTGTTTCGTCACATACACCTTTCATTAGAGACTCCAAAATATGTATCCATCCCGTATGAACCCCGGTTTACTCGTGGTTTGCATAAGGTTTTCAAATACTTGGGTATAACAGCGATTCATTCGTCGAGTAACAACTTAGACAATCCAAAGGATAAAATTGTTCCAAATGAAAGGTCCGCGATTTACGAAATTAGTTTTAATGATTGTGATCGAAAATATATTGGACAAACGAGACGATCAATTATCACCAGATTTAAAGAGCATATGGCTCATCTAAAATATGTAAGAACAGATAAGTCTAGTGTTGCACAACATGCTTTTGACAACAATCATAGAATAGATATTAGTAATTTAAGATTAGTTAGAAATGTGACCAATAATAGACAGTTGGATGCATTTGAGAGCATAGAAATTGTAAAATGTAAAGTAGTATGAATAGCGGCAAGGGACCTCTACCGTATAGCTTTACGCGTTGCTTAGCAACCGAAGCGTGACTAATGATCTGGCGGCTCGAGCGATCCCCCAAGGTCAAAAAGTTAGATTTTTGTCAAGGCCTACACCTTAATAACATACTAAAAAATTATTACTACCCCATCTTTTTAGGTGTTCTTTATCCCATACTGACTGGATTATAGACTTTCACTAGAACTTCACTAGACATCTAAACGTTGACAATATATACCTACCTTTCAAGGAACCAGGTAGTGCAGTACGAAAGCCCGAAAAATATTTTTTAACCGTAGAGTAACCTATACAATATTATCACATATTATGTGACACACTATATGACTTTTTACAACATGTTTCACTGGGGCGTGTTGCAATTATTCAGAAAAATAAAAATAAATAGTAAAACAACATTTTTTAGAACAAGCTGTTATTTAATTGCTCTAAAAATAACAAAATAAACTTCAAATTAAATTAAACCCATCAATTCATTACATTACACAATCTGAATAATATAATAATATGTTAGACCATTGAAATTAAAGATTGTTTTTTTTACTATTTTCGCCATCTTAGATACGCCATCGTGGGAATTTTTTTATCGCTTTTTTAAATTATATGCTATTGCGTAGAAACAATGCGTAAAGACTTCATTCGAATTTTGTCTTAATTGTTTTAAAAATGTAATTTGATTTTAAAATTCTCTGCTACCCCTTTACGAGCACCAAAGTTTACTTGATTCTTCTTAACAGGGTTATATCAAAGAAAATATTTTCCAACTTTTTTCAATATAAAATTCACGCATTCACTATATTCTATAAAATTCTTACAACACAAAAATTACGGTTCACTACTATTACAATCTTCACACATTCAACATATTTTAAAAAAAGTCAGCCCCAGCTGATGAAGTCGTAAATATCGACACCTACACAGTTTCTAATATGTATGTGTAGTTCAACGACCCGCGACCCTGACCTACACATTGTTTTGCATTTCCACATCACTCATGAAGTATTGTATACTAGAATACCTTAGGCGTGATAGTGACTCAGATAGCGCCAGAATTTCAAAGCTCAAAACAAAGACAACGTGCAGAAGATGAAGACAGCGGTTATGTCACTATCACGATTGAAGAAATTATAAGGTAGTACGGTAATAAGGCCACTCAGGTAATAAGACCTAAGTGGCCTTATTTATATTTAGATAGTGTAACGTAAATAAATTCCGTTCCGTTTTATGGCTAATGTTTGAATTCCTATTTGAAATATTTGAAATAAAACCGCGCGAACTTGTAGAAATTTACCGCGACTCACCATCTACCGTTATCCCTACCTTTCCGTCCCGCTAAATGTCGCGTGCTCCCAGCAAGCACATTTATACGCGATATCCGCAAAAATCATTCTCTTTCTGCCGACCTGCTTGCTTGAGCCTGTTGACCGTGGCTTACGTTCGCGAAGATATATCTTCGGTGTTTTAGTGTAGTGATTCTTAATTACCAGGTATAGTCTGAAATATTTTATTATTATTGATATACATGTGTGTGTTCTACAGCTGGGCCAAGTAATTAAAGGATTTCCGAAGGGGAATTAAGTCGTATTCGACCATTTTTTGCTTAGTGCAAACCTTAAAATAGGTGTTATGCCATATTATATATTACGGTTTAAACACTAGCAACTACTTGGACTGTGGGCACAAAAGCCACGTCTATATTTTTTTCTATTTTGGTATATAATTATTACCACTTTATTTTTTTATTGAATTAAATATATATTTAATTTAAATTTGAATCGTACGTTATCGTTCGATTTTAGACTACCTACCTGGTAATTTTGAATCAAAGCTACTGTTTTACCGAATGGTAGCATAAAAATCTTTATCTTTTATTTCTCTGGGAAAAGTCTGAGTCACAAGACGGCTGATAATTATTGGCTGATCATTTCTGCGGTCTTCTGTACTATTTAAGTACTCTGACCTGGCGTCCAAGTATTTTTATACAAAATTTTAAGTAGGAGCAGATCAAGCCGGTCATTGTCAAGCTGTGCTTTTTCTGGTGATATATCTAAAGGTATCTAAGTGCAAGCCTCTAGCAAATCCATTTATCCACGACCTCCGTATTTAACTGAGCAACAACATAGGCAACAACATAGGCAACAACAAAAAATTCATTACGTCACATCTCCTGGATGAGAGGCCCTTTAATTAAGGCAATGTAATAAAGGAGGAGAGGTGTTACAATAGTCATATTTTTGTTGGCACCTGATTATATGCATTAATGGTTAGAATTGTATCAGGTAATAAAACCGGCCATAAAATAAATCTTATTGTCAGTTTCTTTTATTTTTCAGTTATGGTAAGAAAAATCGTAAAAGTGGACCGAAGAAAGTATGACAGAACTTATAAGAGGGCCGTGAATGGTTATTATTACCTGTCTGGTTTGGTAATAAGCCCAAAATGCAAGCTTTCTATGTTTTTTGTCTTAGTATACATGTATTATTTTTTACATTTCTACATTACATTTCCTGTAAATAAAAATGTTGTTTTTGTACTAAGCCGGCCATATTACCCTACACCGCCTTATTATAATGGCCAATGCAGTGGCGGCTGGTGAGGTAGTGCCACGGGGCCATGGCACCACCTTATTTATTCGTAAAAATACATAAATATTAACTGTATCTTTCATTTAAACACATTTTCTATCTAGTGCATTTCTCCCCATTCTTCAGGAGTTTATAGACAGTCTGGCAATAGCGCACTCCGTACTGCCCCGTCGACGTGACGCACGCTCTAAAAAATAGGTAGGTACGTAACGGTTTCTTGCTCAATCTGCGCACGCAAGTTCGTTGCGAACAGCCTGGCACAGTGAAATGAAATAGATGTTCCAGAATCGTGTGTGAGCGACAGAGATAAAGTGTAGTCCATACAATTTTACATACACAGGTTAAATAGTAAAAGGAAAGAATATTGCTGTGTCAGGCTCAGGCACACAATTATGTTGTTAATTCTGTGGCTCGGGGCAGGGCTCAGTTCCTTGACTTAGTCGGTTTGTGTTGCATCGCGTTTTACTGTTAATGCAGACATCACGAGTAGTGTGTTTTTCTAGGAAAATTTTTGAATCAACAGATTTGTTTTGTTGTAGTTAACTTTTATTGGATATGGAATTAGTGTGTCTGTGTGTGAAAAATAGTGTTTAGTTTTTAGTAGGTGTTAAAAAAATTAATCATGAATAAGATCGGCGATTTATAAACTTTTAGTAACTTTTCACTGGAAGAAAAACTTAAAGTTAAAGAGTTAGAACGACCTGATTTAAATATTATAAAACAAAGTGGCAGTGGACATCTCGATCCCGTAAATTTAATAAAACTATCTACGGTAAAAATTATTGGTTGTGTGGATGTGAAGAGACTAATAAACTGTTTTGTTTATTAGTCTTTGACACTATGTTGGATAGGGCTGGAACCTTTGATGTAACTATAACACCCGGAGTAGTTTCCACAAACACCAAAACACTTTCACTTCGCTCGACGCGCGTTTTTTAAATTAAAAAGTTTTTTAATCGTCTCCGGATGATGCCAACTTGGTTGGCGAAACGCGCGTCGAGCGAAGTGAAAGTGTTTTGGTGTTTGTGGAAACTACTCCGAGTGTTGAGGTTCTACTGTAATAAACTTTCATCGCGTGTGTTAATTAAATTAATTTTATAACTTTTTTTTTAATAGACATTTTATTATGTGTCTTTCCCACTTTTGGCACTACCTGTTTAATATGGCACGAGCCGCCACTGGGCCAATGACGTTTCTAATGACGTTACATACATACCTCAAAAACATTGTTTCCGAGATTTTACTTCACAAAAGTCGTTTCCGTTCCAGATACTCACTTTTTACCGAGTCCCTCGGTATGTTAATTTGATGCATGTCCTGAACTCTCTCTTGGCTTGTTATCAAAGCCAAGCTGCAAACTATCCACAGCACAATTAGCAAGAAGATTTTAAAACGCCTCCCGTAATGTCTTGTGTTACCCGCCGTCGGCGTCGCCCCTGTGTGTGCATCCCTAAAACAAATCGACATGAGTTTTCTTTAGAATTTTTGCAATACTTTCATATTTGCTTTCACTATTTTTGATTGAGGTATGCTTACGATTCGTGGTAAAAGACCGACTGGTTGAGGTCGTCCGTTTCAAGACTTATTCTTTGGAACTTCCTCTGAGGCGTTGGGGGCTCGATGCGAAAGGTTATCTGTGACGTAGCCGCTGTCACTTTGGTCACTTGCTTCGGTTTGCTACAAAAAATATATCTACGATTCTGTACTTTACATGAACGATAATTAAAAACGGGAAAAATTATAAAATACATTTATAATATCTTGCAAGCATACAGGGTGTCCCACGGTGACGAGACATATTTCAGAGACTATATGTGTTAAATTGACAACAATTGCTGACAGATTAGGTGCTTGTTTTGCAACGAATGTCGCAAGAAATTATGCGATATCCATTGACTGCTCGAAAAACAGTACATACATAAAAACCAGAAGAGATAGGTATAGGGAACTATTATATCATTCGAAAAAGAACAATATTGTTCATCAGGTTGCCCAAAAATATATAGGGTGTTTCATTTAAAAAATAATGAGTTGATGGTTTAAAATTGATTAAATTCGGCATTAAATTTCTACCACCCTGTATGACATTAAGTCATTTTGAAGTTATGGCAGGGAAGTTTAGACTCTTAGTTATGTCCCCTAAAAATTTTATCGCACTCACTTTATTATTGTAAAATACACAGCTGTTTGAATTAGGCGGTGCTCTTTAATATTTTTTTTGAAAAAAAATTAAATATATCAAAAACGGTAAACTTCAAGACTAGGAAACCTTTATGAAAGTTCACCTAAAAATTGGCGTAGAATCCAAAATTGCAATAATATACAGGGTGTTCTATTTAAAATAACGAAGATGACGTCAACTTCCGGTGTAACCAGAAGCATTAGGTGGACGCTCTTTATTTTTTGTTTTTGAAACGTTTTTCGTCGTTAAATAAATAGTTCCTAATAAAAACGAAAAATTTTTTTCGAAAAAGAACAATATTGTTCATCAGGTTGCCCAAAAATATACAGGGTGTGCCATTTAAAAAAAAATAGTTAAGAAGAAAATAGTTAGAAGACTAAATTCGGTTTCTCTACCACCCTGTATGAAATTAAGTCATTCTGAAGTTATGGCAGGGAAGCTTAGACACTTAGTTATGTCCTCTAAAAATTTTATCGCTCTCACTTTATTATTGAAAAATACACAGCTTTTTGAACTAGGCGGTGCTTTTTAATTTTTTTTTTTTTAAATTAAATATATCAAAAACGGTAAACTTCAAGACTGGGAAACCTTCATGAAAGTTCACCTAAAAATTGACGTAGAATCCAAAAGTGCAATAATATACTGGGTGTTCCATTTAAAATAACGAAGATGACGTCAACTTCCGGTTTAACCGGAAGCGTTAGGTGGACGCCGTTTATTTTTTGTTTTTGAAACGTTTCTCGCCGTTAAATAGTTCCTAATAAAATCGCACTTTTAAATTTTTCGAAAAAGAACAATATTGTTCAGCAGGTTGCCCAACAATATACAGGGTGTGCCATTTAAAAAAAATAAGTTAAGATGGTTTAAATTTGACTAAATTCGGTTTCTACCACCCTGTATGAAATTAAGTCATTTTTGAAATTATGGCAGGGAAGCTTAGACACTTACTTATGTCCTCTAAAAATTTTATCGCTCTCACTTTATTATTGAAAAATACACAGCTTTTTGAACTAGGCGGTGCTTTTTAATTTATTTTTTTTTTAAATTAAATATATCAAAAAAGGTAAACTTTAAGACTGAGAAACCTTCATGAAAGTTCACCTAAAAATTGACGTAGAATCCAAAAGTGCAATAATATACTGGGTGTTCCATTTAAAATAACGAAGATGACGTCAACTTCCGGTTTAACCGGAAGCGTTAGGTGGACGCCGTTTATTTTTTATTTTTGAAACGTTTTTCGCCGTTAAATAGTTCCTAATAAACACGCACTTTTAAATTTTTTATTGTGTCATAATATAAAATTTAACTGGAAGACTCAGCCCCCTCCAAGAATGTTTTCTGGCTGCGCCACTGTCGCTCATATTCGTAACTCACTGTCAACTCCAGCAGTCTATGGGTAATAATTTAGAACCGACTCTCTGCAGTAATATACCTAAAAATATGTCTTTTATTTTATTTACAATCTATCAAAACACATTTTGTAAGCGTATTTTTGTGCTTAATTGGGATTTTTAAAAATCAATGACATTTTGCAGTTCATAATTTAAAAACCGTTCGATTTAGAGAAAAATGTTATTATCAAAAAATAAGCGAGTCTGCTAGTACTCGAGACTGATGTATAAACATCTAGTATGCGGTAACGGTATGCGGTTTTTTCATAATTATAATTAATAAATATAAGGGCCACACGGGCCCTGAGTCTATTGTACTTCCACTTGCATCATGTGCACCCTAACCGCCGCCTTAACAAAGCACCAAATATAGAAGATTTAACAAAGCATATAGCAGTCATATGATGGTGCAGCGGTTCTAGTCCCGCTTTCCAAACCAGGGCTCGCTGGTTCGATACTCACATCAGGACATTTTTAATAATGTAGGCAACACAACACACAGACAATGGAGGTGTTGGCGCTGTAAACGCCATCTATCAGGTAGTAGCTGCATTAATTTAGTAGGTAGGTACTGTGCATGATAATTGATGGGTTGTGATAATTGATAACTGTGCATGATAATTGATGATGTCACATCCGCTTTCACATTTCCGTCCCATTTCCCGAAATTTACCCGCATATCGCCGTAATAGATGTTTGCACATCAAAAATTATTTGTTTTATCGCCCACATGTTTTATTCGTAACACTTTTTCCTATCTGCAACGGCAACGGATTCATCTTCAAAAATTTGAAAATCAAACTCCAGTTTTGAACGTGGCTTACGTATCATAGCCTCGATTTTTGGGAGACTTTTGGCACCCCTGTTTGTACTAATTTTTTCAAGGTTCGTACGTATACCCTTAGGCTTATTTTTATTGCACTATAACTATGATTTACATGTTAAATATACCAATTATTTTGCAGTATATTATATCACACCATTAATATAAATGTCCTTATATGTTTGTGGGGCCAAAATACATTATTTTAATGATTAGTGAACTTAAATATTTACTCGCTACTAGGTATATTCGGATAATATACAGGGTGAGTCAGTTTTTTGTAGACAAACTTTAACAGGGGATAGAACGCACGTTTTTAAAAAGAAAAGTGCCTATAAATATATGGCCGATCTAGCTTCCTAAGGAAGATGGGACAAGGTGTTAAAGTTTCATTTTTTTTTACAATAATGTGTAATATTTTCTGAACGGAATGATATATTCACTAAATATTTTACACATATCTTAACCTGCATAGGATCCACATGTTGTATTGTTCCTGTCGAAAATACTATAGTGGATGTTACTTTTTTCGGGTACTTCGGATATTCTGCATAATGGAACTTTTTTTTCGTACGCCACTGACATTATCTGATACATATTTCTAAAATAACGGCCCCTTAGTAACAATTTTGATCTCTTGTAATTTTGCTCTAACTACGACAGTTTTAGAGATATTGGCCGTTGTTTCTCTGACAGTGTAATGTCGTTATTATATTTTTTTTCTCGAATTTTCTTTATGACTTATAAACGAACGCTTAGATTTTTTCATGTTTGGGGGATAATGCCTATTAATTAAGGCGCATAAAACAAGCGGTAAGAATGTTAAAAAACTTGCACAGTGGCGGGGTGGAAGGGGCGCTCCACCCCTTTCGTAAACAGAACATCTACGCCAAAGACTATTTAAAAAAAAACTGTTATTTTCATTATCTACATACAGTTTAACAAAAATAATGTCCCTTCTTCTGTTTCGAAATTCCTGTGCGGTTCCTAGTTATTTTAATTATTAGTGTTTGATGTGGTACTAAATTAAGTAATTTATTTATTAGCAATAATAATTATCGGCTAAATATTTAATTCTTTCAACGAAACCTACCTAAAAAATTATAATAACGACATTACACTGTCAGAGAAACAACGGCCAATATCTCGAAAACTGTCATAGTTAGAGCAAAATTACAAGAGATCAAAATTGTTACTAAGGGGCCGTTATTTTAGAAATATGTATCAGATAATGTCAGTGGCGTACGAAAAAAAGTTCTATTATGCAGAATAGTCGAAGTACCCGAAAAAAGTAACATCCACTATAGTATTTTCGACAGGAACAATACAACATGTTGATCCTATGCCGGTTAAGATATGTGTAAAATATTTAGTGAATATATCATTCCGTTCAGAAAATATTACACATTAATGTAAAGAAAAATTAAATTTTAACACCCTGTATCTTCCTTAGGAAGCTAGATCGGCCATATCTTTATAGGCACTTTTCTTTTTAAAAACGTGCGTTCTATCCCCTGTTAAAGTTTGTCTACAAAAAACTGACTCACCCTGTATAGAGCTCACCTAAAACACCGACGATTTTCCATTGTAAACAACACTTTCTAAACTTTCAATTAAACACAAAACGTAAACATCACGACCATTTTGGACCCATTTCAGTAAACTATCTCACTTTGCGGTCATTCTTTTACGTTGGCGCTTTTTCTGCGGAAAAAAAAAACAGCAAAAAACCGCCACGGCGTGTTTTACTGTAATACGAGGGGCAGACGATAAGTCGCTTTCAAGGCACACTCGAAAATAACCTGATGTCATACGGAATCGTTTTATTCAATCAAGTAAACAAGTACATGTGTTTAGATTACATTACACGATTTTAAGACTTCCATATCATGGCACTCTAAGATCTTGGGGGCGCTCCTCAGGCATTCCTCGTTTACGCCGGGGATGTTGGCCAGAAAATGTTCCACCAGAACCGCCCCGTCTTCATCTATAGCTCCTGACTCGGAGAAAATGCAGTGGAAATAGCAAAATAAGTCTTCTGTAGCCTCGATCGCAGGGTCTGCGTAGTATCTGTCGACTGTTTCTTTGGTGACGTATGACTCCTGCAGGCACAACTCCCCCAAGGTCCCGTTCTCGGAGGAGTATTTAGTGCACTGGAATGTCAAAATTTATTTTTTTGCAATCAATTTGCGCCATATACCATATAGAAAGCTTATATTAGTCTTCGATCGTCAACCACTTGCAGGTTTCCCGCCAGCTTCAATGAAGTCGTGAGTTTGTTTTTCGCGAATGACAGTCGTATTTTTCATTTGATCAAAAAACCGGTTACGACATTTTTAAAGAGATAAATATGTTCTACATATGTTTATTCTTACCTTTTTTATACTTTGATTATCAACAAGTCATGATCGAATAATTGATAAGCAAGGAGTTGCAAATCTTTTGTATAACAAAAATATGTAAAATGCACGAATTGACGACAAAACACACAACTACACACACGACAAAAAAACACTATGCACACGAGAAACTCTCTTTCCATTACGCACATGATACAATTCGCAAAAAAATACTTTTGTTTAAAAACATTGGCAATATCGTTTGCAGGAAAAAACTTATTCTATATAGGTCAAAGATTTGCAATTATTTGTCAATAATTCAGTCATAATTTGTTGGATATTTAAAATTAAAAGAAGTCAAGGTTAAATATTTTTAGCACATTTTCTTCTTAAAAAAAATCGAAAAACGTTTTTTTATAAAATGAAAAATGCGGCTGTAATCCGCGGGAAAAAACTTACCCCTTAATTGAAGACGGCGGAAAACCTGCAAGGGTTTGTATTAAATCCTAACTTTCTTGGACTAAATATTTTTTTCTTATTTTCAAACTTCGTAATTACTTACATGTACTTGGCTTATGGCGATCATGACGGCGAATATGAAGGGTAAATACAGGGCCATGGCTTCACTAACGTTGTGCTTGTGCTTGTTTGAATACAGCCAGATTATATTCTGCAATAATATAATGTAGCAGTTTTATATTATATTAAAGTAATTCCAGAAGACGCCAGTAGCGCAGGTAGGTTGTTTTTTATACCTATTTAATTTGTAATACCATGCTGATATTACAGATTACTAATTACTCTTATTTACAAGAACACTCTCAAATAGTTAGACTATCTGATTAATTATCCAATAGTGATATGCTGAGGCGTCCCCCAAGGTTCCATATTAGGACCAGTACTATTCAGCATTCATACCGATCAGTTTGTCAAATATATTAGACATGTTTTTACTCATATGTGTGCTGAAGACATCCAGCTATATTTTCCGTTTAATGTTAACAATTATGCTGCAGCTAATGATAAAATTAACAGCGATCTACACAATATTCACGATATATTATGTGGAAAAAATTCTTTGGTCGCAAATCCTACAAAATCAGCTTAAAACAATATTGGAAATCTGAATAGAGACAAATTTACCTATATCTAAAAGCGCAAAAAGGTAATTCAAATTTAGTGATCAAATAAGGAAATTTATTCGAAAATCATACTTGGAATTGCGACTTCCCAGGTATCACACTGACGTCCATTTTTCGTCTCATTTGTGACGTAGTTGACCAAAAATTATGACGTAGAAAGACGTCTAGGGTACCTGAATTTGACGTCAAAATTTCACGATCTGATGACGTCCCTTAGATGACATAAGATGACGTCGTGGTTCTAATCTTACTGTCGTCTTAATGACATAATTCTCGTATCCTGACAGAGGTTATCTCAGCCTTAAGTCATTTTAGTTACTGTGTCTTTGTCTATGGGCCTTGTTTTGATCAAAATTGTATTGATTGAATTGTAGTTTTGAACGCCCTGCGCAATCACCGCATTCAAAATTAGTTTATTCCCTTTTATATACGGTATCAGGAAATACGAACTCTCAGATCTGAACCGGCTAAATATGGTAAATCGAAGACGTCTCCAAGGTACATATAGCTAGGTAGTTTTCACAAATTGTACACGCAAAATCTCCTTTATAATTAAATTTCATTTAGTAGTAATCGCGCCAATATTCTTTTGCTAGCGATGTGACCTCGATAAGTGGGGGCAGAGCGGTACCTTCGCTCTTTGTCCCTAATCCTAATATCTATGTAGGCCGAGACCGTAAGGTATCAGCCTCGTAAGGTATCAGTGTCACGTGAGGTCGCGCGGCCCTGGTCTGGCTGATAGGCCCCACCGACAGAGCCTTTCTTCTTCTTCTGCTTCTTCTTCTTCGCTTTCTTCTTCTTCTTCTCTTTCTTCTTCTTCTTCGCCATACTAAGGGTTAAACGCAATACTAGTACATTTATTTATTTAATTTATATTGTGTTAGTCCATTCAGTTTGGTGAATATACTACGTTTTTTTATCACGTGGTAGAGCATACAAGGGGTGTGAACATCCCCTTGTAATTTCAAGATGTTTACACTTTATATTAGATTATACTTTGTAATTTTGAAATAATAAATCAAATCCGTCAAGGTTTCGTGCGGACGAAATTCGAGTGGATGCCTCAATCTCCTCACCACCTGATTTATTTTTGGAGGGTCCTGTGACGATGTTAGCACATGGTGAAACTAAAGAGTTACCAATGTCAACCGGTGGAGATAGTCACTAATGTGCTACTAGCACAGACGATGAGGACGACGACGATCATACGATAAAGACATATTTTAAATTTACGTAAAACGTATACGATGAAAACACTTTTTTTATTTTTCGTGTCTGTCTGTTTGTTCCGGCTAGTCTCCGAAACGGCTGGACCGATTTTGACGGGACTTTCACTGGCAGATAGCTGATGTTATAAAAAGTAACTTGGGCTAGTAGCTTGGGCTTTTATTTTGGAAAAAGAATTAGGGTGCCGCGGAAATAAATAAAAACCATGAAATTGTGAACAAAATCTATACAAATAAATAAAATTAAAGTATCTGAAATTTCAAAAGGTACTTATATACCAAAAGAGTTTTTTCCGCCTAATCTCCGAAACGGCTAGACCGATTTTGACGGGATTTTCACTGGCAGACAGCTGAAGTTATATGGAGTAACTTGGGCTACTTTTATTTTAGAAAAAGAATTAGTAGAATTAAGTATTTTTACTTGATTCGAGTAATTATCTTTGATCTTTGAGTAATAATAATAAAATAAAATTTACGTAAAACAGATACGATTAAAACTCATTAGAAATCCGTTTTGATTATGCCATCTCCGGATGATGCTAACTTGGTAGGCGAAACGCGCGTCGAGCGAACTTAAGTTTTGGCGTTCGCCTTCAGGATAATGTCCTACTGTTAACTGATGTTGTTAGCTACGAGGTACTTACTTACCGAGCACGTTCGGCGCCACTGGTGGTGTATACTTACGCATTAAGTCAATTATTATGATGGATTAGGGCCGATTGTACGATGCCGGTTTGGCTCGGGTCAAACCAGCGCGGTACGTTCGTTCAGCGTGCAATTGAAATTTATTCCAATTGAAATTTAGAAGAATATTGAGCTAATAATTTCCGTTGAATGTCAACAGAGTAGAAGTGGCGTTGAACTGCATTTTTAGTAATAGTAAACTAGATGGATGAATGAATGTAGCTAAGTAATTTTTCAAAATTGAAATTAAAAATAAAAATTCCAAAGTTGAACCTCGCGAACCGTCATACAAATTTGCTGCTTTTTTTTAAATTTTAGGTTTATCCCTCGCCGATTTCGGCGCCTATCTTGATATGTTCATTTTGAGTAGGTATATAATAATAATATACAGGGTGGGGCAATAGTGCGTCGGACTTCGATATCTCGAGTTCTATGATAGCTAGAAATTTAAAAAAAAATGCAAGTAAACTAAATAAAAAAGTCTATAACTAGAAATAATTTTCAAACATACAGGGCGAGCCAAGAAAAATTACAGGAGCAGGTGCCTTTTTTTAAATTGATTGCTATGTGTATCAGTACATTTTTTAAAGCCCCTTTCTAGTCTCCTTTCACTCCTATATTATTATTGACTGCCTCCCAAACACTTGGATATAATGATTTTTTTTTGTTGAAATAATGCAATTTGCAGATGGATATTAAAAAAATCACTAGTCACAATTATGGGTTTTAAGTTAAGAAAAACTTATGTGAATACCAGTTACGAGACATCTAATTAATGTTTTTGGATCATTTTCATTGCCTAAAAATGTACAGGGTGGCCGAAAATTATTTTTCAATTAAGAACTTTTTAAATTGAATTTCCTCATTTTTTTTAAATGGGCACCCTGTATATTTTTCAACAATGTGATGTAGAAATAAAAAACGAATATTTTTTGTAAGTACTTCCCTATGACAAATTGCAACTATTTTCGTTTTATAAATAAATAAGTGTTTATTTTTCAATTAAGAACTTTTTAAATTGATTTTCTCAATTTTTTCAAATGGAACACCCTGTATATTTTTCGACGATGTGATGTAGAAATTAAAAATAAACATTTTTTGTAAGTACTTCCCTATCGCTAATTGCAACCACTTTCGTTTTATAAAATAAACAGGAACAGGATTATAAACACGTTTTAAAAGATAAACAGAATTAGAAAAAAAATAAAACGGCGACTTCAAAATGGCGGACACTCTTTTTTATAAACCGATTTATCTCAAACTTGAAACTTTCCGGTGTTTAAGGTCACTTGATACAATTTTTGACTCAAACTTTAAAAAATCAAAATGGCGGATCCAATATGGCGGACTATCGAATTTATGAACCGATTTGTCTCGAACTTGGTACTTGGAGTTGTTTAAGGTTACTGGGGTCATTTAGTACCACATAAAAACCACATTTTAATTGCGCCCCACGTCTTTATTTCTTACCAAACGCCAGAATCTCAGAAAGGTCCAGGTTTGTGTCCTAATTATTTTGTAGTTTTTAGTACAACTGATGATTTAAAATAAAACCGTTAAAAGTAAAAAACCGAAAGTTAAAAGTTTTTTACCTATTTTTTTCTACTATTTAAGGAGACGTTGTAAAGTCTCCTTTCACTTGGTCCTGTAATTTTTTGAAAGCCCTGTAATTTTTTGAAAATCCTCTAATTTTTTGTAAGCATTTGGTCCCGTAATTTTTTCTTGGATCGCCTGTATGTTCGTAAATAATTTCGAGTTATAGACTTTTTATTTAGTTTCTTTGTATTTTTTAAAATTTTCTAGCTATCATAAAATTCGAGATGATAAGTTTTCCCCCGAAATTTGTAAAGTCTTCTCTCACAATTAGGGGAAGTTTTCTCCCACAAAAAAATACAAATAGAGGTATGAACTAAATAAAAAATGCTATACATAAAAGAATGAATAAAAAAACGAAAAAAAATCTGTTTAATAATGATTTCAATATGGAATTTTTGGTTCCATTATGTATATCATATTTCAGATATTTTATTAGTACTATTCGGGATTTGATTAATGGTGATTTTATCATTGTGATGGTAATAAGTGGTGTCCAAAAAACGATCTTTAATTTCTATCTCAAAAGAACGTAACCGGTAAAAGACGAAATTTGGCACATATCAGTTACCTTCTTATCAAGAGGGATCCACGAAATAATTTCATCCACCTAGCACGTAGATAAAGGGGTGAATTAACTACCCTTCTCAGAATTTTATAAATATCTTTCTGCCTGCTATCTTTTTAAATTAAAAAAAATTACTAAACATTATGATTCATTTAATTTGGAAGCTTTTTATCTCTTGAAACATTTTTGAGAAAAAATTAAATTACATCTACCTAAGTGATCAATAATCAAAAGCGATAAGCAAGATTATTATATTAGTAAAATATTAAAAGTAGGCTAGTCTCAAATTATCATTTGACAATATTACGTTGTTTCTTGCCTTTGATATAATAAGATAATCTAGTAGTTTTCTAACCAAGTTTTAAAGTGCATGATTTAGTAATGAGGAATATGCAGACATACATTTAATTTATGGTGAATCTAAAGGAAATGCTTCAGCGGCAAAACAGCGAGATCGTCGTAAGTTCCATACTCGTGCTTTGCCAAATGTTCGTACCTTTTAACTGACCTCAAAAAAGGAGGAGGTTCTCAATTCGACTGTTTTTTTTGTATATATTATTCGTCACCTCAGAACTCCGTAATTTATAAATCGATTTTAAAAATTATTTTTTTATTGGAAAAGGGGTGTTTTCAAGATGGTCCAATTTTAGTTTTATTAGCATTGGACCTTGGATTCGGAAGATATACCGGGGAACTCACCAGAAATACCAGAATAATTGGCGAATGCGCTGGTCACAACCTTAATTTATAGCTTTTTAAATTAATTAAAAAAAAATTTCTATCGGATCAAATTGTGAAACTGAAAACCATTCTCGAATCAACTTAATCATCATATAAAAAGACTCGTTATGTATCTGGCCGTATATACGGAAACGAATCATTTGGAAATGGTACAAGTCATTTCGCCTTCATTGACGCGAGGCTCTTCAGAATGATGTACGATTTATTTAGTAGTTTATACTTGAATTTACTATCAATACCTACCATTCTCACAGTATTACACTTTTATGCGGCATTGGTTTTGACAGCGAAACTTATTGTTAATTATTTTCGTGAATATCCTGAATGTAGTATTAGACAGGCTGCTCTTCAATTTCAAATAACAAGAACATCAGTATGGAGGATTTTGAAAACGCGAAGACTTTATCCCTATCATTTACAGACAATACAAGAGCTGTTCCCTCGTAACTATCTAGTTAGACTTGATTTTCGTAAGATTATACTTAGGAAGCCGTTTCAAATGCAACGAGCTCGGGCTGCAGAGGGAACAAGTAATCCAGGGCACAGCCGGAGCGAGAGCAACTTAAGCAGAATCAATATATCCGCCTCTCTAAATAGGTCAAATTTAAAACATCTATCATTTGATGGGCACAGCAAGACAGGCCTTAAACGACAAATCAGAATATCAACCTACCACAGAGCTCTTGACAAGTGCAACATTACTTAATGACGAGGTAGGGAAATGGAGCTTTTTCAAACGTTTTGTTTATAAAAATATTGTATAGTAGTGGTTACAGGTGGAATCCCTGCGGAACACCTGTGGACACTGACAGTGCTTGATATACGAGTACAATTTTAAATGTCACTGGTAAGTGAACTTAAGAGGTAAAAGACAGGTACTCTGCTGGTACTAACTTAAAACTACAAAACTCCAACGCGAGTAGGTCTGTATAAAATTAATATTTCGTCCAGGCGCCATTTGAGTCTATTACACCTTGCAATCGACGTCTGATTGATGAAACAAGTGTCCTCGTGTGATCTACGTTGATATTGTCCCAAGCATTTTCAATTGCTCCCCACCATTCTTCGGCATTTGCTGGGCGGAAATGTCTAATACCAGGTCTATTATAAATATTCCTAACAATCATCGACCATGCATTTTCAATTGGGTTTCGGGCCAAGGTAGCGCGTTTATGTTGTGTTCATTAATCCAGTTAGTTACAATTCTTGATGTGTGAATTAAGCAATTATCTTGCTGGAAAATAAAATTCTGAGGATACAACATAGTGACGGACGGCAGCATAATATTGTCCAATATGCGTATGTAACTCTGTCCGGTAAGGCGCTCTCCTATCCTCCAGCAAACACCGGGACCTAGGGAACTTATCCATGCCCAAACATTGATGGAAAAACGTCCACTCCGGTCGGTAGGTTTAATATACTTCTCTTCATACTTCGAATTCAGAGGTCGGTAGACGCGGATGGAACCATCATGACATGACTGAAAGACCTTTTCGTCGGAAAATATGATATTATTCAAAAAGTCGTCGCCTACCGACAAACTGGTTCGCAAAATTAAGACGTTGTTCTTTATGCCTTGGCTCCAAAAATGCCTTCTTTGCTGCCGTATAATTTCGTACCTCTGAACCCTTCACCCGCCGCCTTGCAGACCTCACAGATCCAGGAAACTCCGTTTCGAAACAGGCCGTCACTGCTGTTTCAAAGGGATTCGTTCTAAGATGGTCTAGGAAGAGGTTGTCTTGCTCCACAGTGCTTATTTTACGACGCCCTCCGCCGTGGACGTAGCGAACGTTTCCTACTGCATTCCATTTTTGTTTGAGTTTGAATATACAACTCTTACTCGCATTTAGCTCATCTGCAACTGCCTGTAATGACCAATCATTTTCAAGCAATGTAACAGCTCGCATTTTTTCAGGTTCAGTTAACCGCGGCATTTTAAAACTTGAAAACTAATAAAGTGATTTGTAAATTACAGAGTTAATTACTGACATTTGTTTGAAGTTTCAAATAAGTGTCAAAATGAAATATAAAAAGATCACATTACAATATCAAACAAAATCGTGCACTTTCAAATGGCCGCCAGCGTACAACTGCCCACCCCCCTCTCCGCGTCGTTTATAGGGAGACTAAATCGTGGTGGCCTCGGTTGCGGTTCCCGAGGAACACAGCATTTTCGTATCGTCTGCGAGTTCCAACACTGACAACAGTCGCCTATGTCGTTTATGAGAAAATCGAATTATTGTGGTCCCGGGTCAGGTCCCTGAGGAGCACCTGATGACACTCTACTGATTTTGAAGTAACTGATGGTCAGGATATCGTAGATTGTCAAATCATCTGGAAGCAGTGCCTGTGATAGGGCTTCATTTTTTTTTATTTATCAGATATTTATTGTTTTCGAATTGTTAAAGGCATGTAGTAGCAACCCCTATGCACCCCGTGACAAATCATTGCCTCGTTTTGACAAGGTTCAGTTAAATCAATGACATACAGTAACCATTCTCAAAAAACGCCAAAGACTTCATAAATCTGCAGTGAAAAAGAAACGAAAAACTCCCTCTGGAAAACAAAGATTAATTAGATCCCCCTCTCCTCTTTTACAGGAGGTAGATTCGAACATATCTGACAAGGAGATACCTGGCCCTTCAAATGCCGAAATACGAGACTTGGAAGAACAAATACCTGCTACCACTATTCATTTTGCGCCTGAAAATCCAAATCCCTCACAGCCCACATGTACAAGTACACGAATTAAAAAAAAAATAGTACAACCCCTCACGTATATTAAAGACGTTAGTGGAAAAATATACCAACAATAGAGAACATCACACTTACTTATGTTTAATTCTAATATGTTCAAGATACACCATTTACTAATTTTATCAAGGGCAGCTTGTAAAACCTGGCAATCCTTTACATCATTTATATTATTGTACAACTTCATATCGTCCGCTTACACAAATAACAATTAATATCATTGTTGAAAATATTAAAAAATAACGGGCCTAGCATAGATCCATGTGGTACACCCGATGTAGATATAAATTCTACAGACTACTGAGCATAATATTCAATGTGGTAGTGTATTCTCAAGATATGATTTAAAAATAGAAATAAGTTTCCTAAGAGACGAAATTCTTTAAATTTTTTACCTGAAATACGGTAATCACGTCTGTCAAATGCCTTAGTGAAGTCAGTGTATTAAAATGACATGCTTCTTGCTTTTGCCAAAGCATTGCTTTTTGCTGCTGCATTAAGTGCGTCAGAAATCGCAAGAAAGTTGGCGGATGAAGAATAACAAAACCTAATTTAAGATGGTTTTTCCTCGTTGATAAAAAACACTGTGACACATCTGTTCTGGGAAAATAATTCTTTCCAAAAAATCCCCGTGTTAACTGTCCCTAAGAACAATGATTTAGGTGTGTC
The DNA here is from genome assembly GCA_964058915.1 of Tetropium fuscum. Classification (NCBI taxonomy): domain Eukaryota; kingdom Metazoa; phylum Arthropoda; class Insecta; order Coleoptera; family Cerambycidae; genus Tetropium; species Tetropium fuscum. The sequence continues at coordinate 737,893 of CAXKVY010000915.1, forward strand.
GTCTATCCACAGTTCACAGGCAATATATCCCCAGTATTATCGACCTCAAATAGACCAATGTTATTATTATTATTTCATCCGACCCAATGTGAAGTAACAACAAATTATAAAATATAAAGGCATCAGCTGTTTGGCATAATTTTAATCCTACATTACAAATTAACATTTTGGGACAACCAGGCATGACTTAAGGTTTCGGCTTCGGTTTCGGAAAGCACTCCATCACCTTTTTCATATCGTCGCAAGTCTTAATTTGTTTCTTCTCCATCACGCACGCCCTTGTAGCCTCCTGTTGATCGTGAGGGATCAAGAACATGGGCAACTCATTGACTCTCTCCTTTTCTATGTCACCTTCGCCGTTTATTACCCCTCGTTCTTCTCCCATGCACTTCATGAAGCAGAGATTTTCATGTTTCATTGGATCCCCCCCAAAATCGGCTGGTTTCATTCCAGTAACTTCCGCGCATTTTTTAAAGGCTTCCATCTCCTCTGGCTTCAGTTGTTTCATGATGTCATGTATTTCCCCCGAGTCTGCTAACACCTAAAATTACATTGTACCAACAATAAGTTCTAATGAAAAATATTTGTCAGGATTTGTCTACACTTTTTGCTCTTTATTTTATTACCCTACAACCAAATGCTGGGAATACAATTCAGCCGAGTTTTTGGGCAACGGTAAAAATGAAAAAAACCTTTAATAGAGTTGTTTGCAAGGCATTGTCTTCAAACCTACAGATGCGGTCGGCCAATATAACAACGGTTGGTGCGGGGTATGACAATGAAATTTTAGCTGCTTATAGAAGACATTACAGTTCTTCGGATGACAAAAATTAAGTTTTTAAAATATGACACGTTTTTGAAAAAATTAGCCTTAATGTCGCTACTAGCAAATCAGTGCACGGAAAACTTCACCCTGCGGAGAGCTATGTTAATTACACAAGCCACGATAATTATCGCATCATCGAAAATTATTTATACAATACAATATAATACATTTTATACAATAGCAAAAATTTTTGAATTTATTATTTACAACAAAATTTACCCCCAAATTGAGAATATGATTACGCCAATAGAAACTAATCTATTGTCTTTTTCTGAATACATTGAGCAACATCTGGAGAAGAGGAGTCAAGTGGATGTCATCTATACAGACTTTGCAAAAGCATTCGATAAGGTTGACCTATTGTTACATAAATTATTCTCCTTTGGTTTCAGTAAACATTTAATAAAATATTTTAGTTTTTATTTACAGCTACGAGAAACAAGTCGTGAATTACAAAGGTACAGAATCATTTGAGTATGATGTTGAATCTGGGGTACCACAAGGTTCCAACTTGGGTCCTCTTCTCTTCGTGTTGTTCATTAATGATCTGCCAGATAATATAACTTCCAAATGTCTAATCTACGCGGGTGATTTTAAATTATATAGGGCGGTAAATAGTAGCAATGATGCAGTAACTCTACAAAAAGATTTAGATACTATATATCGTCGTTGGCACGGTAATAGCTGCTATGTAAAAATTATAAAATTTTCACAATAAGCCTAAAACTTCATTATAATTAGAAAATTGCGATCAACTCAAAACTAATTAGTTATTAAATTATGATATATTTGAATACATAAGTTAGTTGTTACTTGAGAATTAAACAATGTTCAATATTTATAATTATTTAATTTTTTCGATTGGTAGTGCACATGGCAGATAATGCTGTTTTTTATTTTCAGTTAACAGATATTACGTATATAAAAAATGCTTTGGTTACTAATTGTGTACTTCATTAATTATTATTCTTACCTTAATTTTTTATGTACTTACCTAAATTTAGAAATTCAAGTGCAGTAATAAATATAAATATGAAATAAAAAGTAATAAAAATATATATGAAATGTTTAAAACTGTTTATTTTCTAACACCAGGATCAACACAAGGTTTTTTCTTATAAATTCAGCATAGAGTTAGAGAGAAAATAGAAATAGAAATACCTACAATAAAAGATATACCAAAGTTAGTTAAATATGGGGCCTAGTGTGGCAGTCCATCATAAAAAGGGTGATAATCCCTTTCAATTACGGCTTTTAATTCTTGCAGGTGCTGTATTTTTGTTTTTTAATTTTTATCGGTCGTGTATATAGAGGCTTTAAAATGCTATGTAGGTTGTCTTTTCTACCTTTATGGCTAGTACGCCCTTCAGTAAAATCAGTCCATTCATCTGTATGACGGATCTTATACTGCATTTTTCCTGACTGCAAATATAGTATACCCCGAAGGGGTATTATTTATTCGATTTGGCCTAATACTTGCCATAATGTAAAGTCAATATTGTGGACGTTATAAGGGTGCTGAAGTCTAGCTTGCCTCATTCTGACAATGTAGTCACTGGGGGCAAACATTGGTGGCTTAAAATGTGCCTCTAATGAGGAATGGACTGAATCCGCCTCCATCTGAATTAAAATGAATTATGAATTAAAATGTATAGTCTTTCTATCATGACTATACCCATATAGATGTGGATGTAGGAGATCTGAATTAAAATGAATTATGAATTAAAATGTATAGTCTTTCTATCATGACTATACCCATATAGATGTGAATGTAGGAGATCTGAATTAAAATGAATTATGAATTAAAATGTATAGTCTTTCTATCATGACTATACCCATATAGATGTGAATGTAGGAGATCTGAATTAAAATGAATTATGAATTAAAATGTATAGTCTTTCTATCATGACTATACCCATATAGATGTGGATGTAGGAGATCTGAATTAAAATGAATTATGAATTAAAATGTATAGTCTTTCTATCATGACTATACCCATATAGATGTGAATGTAGGAGATCTGAATTAAAATGAATTATGAATTAAAATGTATAGTCTTTCTATCATGACTATACCCATATAGATGTGAATGTAGGAGATCTGAATTAAAATGAATTATGAATTAAAATGTATAGTCTTTCTATCATGACTATACCCATATAGATGTGGATGTAGGAGATCTGAATTAAAATGAATTATGAATTAAAATGTATAGTCTTTCTATCATGACTATACCCATATAGATGTGGATGTAGGAGATCTGAATTAAAATGAATTATGAATTAAAATGTATAGTCTTTCTATCATGACTATACCCATATAGATGTGAATGTAGGAGATCTGAATTAAAATGAATTATGAATTAAAATGTATAGTCTTTCTATCATGACTATACCCATATAGATGTGGAAGTAGGAGATCTGAATTAAAATGAATTATGAATTAAAATGTATAGTCTTTCTATCATGACTATACCCATATAGATGTGAATGTAGGAGATCTGAATTAAAATGAATTATGAATTAAAATGTATAGTCTTTCTATCATGACTATACCCATATAGATGTGAATGTAGGAGATCTGAATTAAAATGAATTATGAATTAAAATGTATAGTCTTTCTATCATGACTATACCCATATAGATGTGAATGTAGGAGATCTGAATTAAAATGAATTATGAATTAAAATGTATAGTCTTTCTATCATGACTATACCCATATAGATGTGAATGTAGGAGATCTGAATTAAAATGAATTATGAATTAAAATGTATAGTCTTTCTATCATGACTATACCCATATAGATGTGAATGTAGGAGATCTGAATTAAAATGAATTCCTGACGGCAAATATAGTATACCCCGAAGGGGTATTATTTATTCGATTTGGCCTAATACTTGCCATAATGTAAAGTCAATATTGTGGACGTTATAAGGGTGCTGAAGTCTAGCTTGCCTCATTCTGACAATGTAGTCACTGGGGGCAAACATTGGTGGCTTAAAATGTGCCTCTAATGAGGAATGGACTGAATCCGCCTCCATCATAGTATGACCACGTTCCAATATCAACTGTTCTATTATAATTTGCAACTGCTGAGCGAGATTTAACAAGGCACTAGACAATACTTTGTTACGATTCTGATAACCACAGCCATCAAAAATTAGTAGTACATGTGCATAATTTCTGTCTTGAGTAGTTGCTCTGATATAATCTACTAACTCATTTGAAGTCACACCGCCGTTACTCTCATGCCAAACGTATAAATCCACATTTCCGTCATTAAGAGAATAAACAGTGAAATTGTGGATTTGCAGCTTTTCTTTGTAGTAGATTGATAGGCCTCTAGTTTAGGGGCCAACAAAACACTCTGCAATTCCATAACCACCAGTTTTTCCTCACCTGCCGATTCCTTTGCTTCAATTTTCTCTTTAGCAGCTTCCTTTTTTTTCAACGTGTTCAGAATATAACTGTTCTGAAACATTACCAGATTTCCATCCGCAACAGGTATCACACTGGTCTTTTCTAGGCTTATGTATTGCAATGTTTCCTTCTCCTAAAATTTATCTAAATAATGTAACTCAAATTCTGATCTTCGCAATATTTTTCATAAACATGGTAGGTACATGTGCAATGTTGATCTAAACACAGGTTCCACATAGACTTTTTTCGAGGAACTGCGACAGTAGTGACTAGTAACTTTGAGTAACTGCTCCAGCCATTCTCGTGCACCATCTTTATTTTTCATATTATTCCTAAATTTATCTGTACGCAATCGATCCGTTACGTCGTCATTTCGTTACAATGCATTTTTACACCAACGTAAGAAGGTATCCCTGCCAAGATCCAGTGTATTTAGGAGCATTGTTTTACATACCCGTTATCCATTTCCTAAAGGAATGACAATCATGACTTTCTTTCTTTTTTGCTAATACTTCACCAGTAGTATTTCTTCTTCGTTGGGGTTTTCTTGAAGTAACCAGTCCTTTGATATAAGCCTTTCTAGCATCCCAATTAGGCAAATCCCAGAAGAATTTAAACAACCTTTTACGGTTTTGTTCTGTCACAGAAGAACACATAAATGTTCTAGTCGTTACTTGATTAGATGTGATGGCATCTGCTTTTTACTGCCCTTTTTTTCCGAATCTGGTTTTGTTTCACTTTACCAGTAGATTATCGTGTATATCCGGTGTATTGTTTTCCTCGAGGCCTTTTCAACTTTGATATTTCCCTAAAATTTTTCGGTCTTTTTTTTGTTTTCATTTAATTAGATTTAATTCATTCTCACTAAATTCGCTTAAGTTTCTTGTAGTTTCTTTTAAGTTGTCTCCTCCATTTTCTGCGTTAACAGTCTCATTTCCACATATTTTCAATAACACACCATTGTGCTCTTCCCGAGTATATTAATATTAACATGCAATAACTGCCATGTGTATAACTCGCACATAGCAGATATTTCTCTGCCATATAAATACATGCCAGATATTACAAATCAAATTTTATAAATTTCTGTTTATTCTTTCAACATAGCATTTATTTCAGTTTATAGAACACATTGCAGCGATTACAGAACCGTGTTAAACCAAAAAGTGAAAAAAATTCACATAGCAGCTATTACCGTGCCAACGACGATATATTTGGTCACAAAAAATTAAGTTGTATTTCAATATAAAAAAATGTTATCGTATGTCGTTTTATAGGAAAAAGGATATATGTCATATCAGTTAAACGATGAATGACATGCCGTTAAAACGATTAACGCAACATAAAGATCTAGGTGTTATATTTCAAGAAAACTTTTATTTTACCAAACATATAGAAACTATAGCATCGGGTTCGTACAAAATGCTTGGTTTTATTAAACGCATTACTAGTAGTTTCAACAACATAGATGCTATTAAAAATTTGTACAATACTCTGATACGACCAAAATTAGAATTTGCAGCAGTGATTTGGGACCCGCACACTAAAAAATGTTTAGACCGTGGAAAGATCTTCAGCCTAGCACCAGTCAAAATCAGGAGGATTTAAATGCAACGCCAGTAAAAAAAAATTGGAAACAATTAGGAATACAGGCACAACAAATTGTATTAAACGTATACAAAAATATAGTTGCCAGTGACTGGGGCTGCAGAAAAGACGTTACATTTGACAGAAGTACCGAAATTGACTCTCTACAGAATACTTAAAAAAGGAGTTACTGAACGAAAAGTACGATTTGATGCAGGAAAACCAAAGGAAATTGCCCCATGTGAAGTTACTACGAGACACAATTTATGATAAATATAGGAAACATGAAATTCCAATTGTCGATTCATTACTATTGGAATTTGGAATTGACTGCGAGCTGTCGGTTGCAAATTAACAAAGAAACGTTAAGGCGATGGCTTAGAAAAATAGGATTTACATAATATGCGACGATAATGGAAAGTCGTAAACCTGTTTTGGTACGACACACATGATACAGTCAAAAGAAACTGGACAGATGATTCCGACAGATGCAAAGTAGATATGCCTCCAAATAGAGGAAAACGATTATTAATTCTACATTGTGGTACTAATAATGGATGGGTTCCTCATTGCCTAAATCTCAGTGGAATAAAATTGGAGGATTCACGCGTTGACTACCACAAAAATATGAATTCTGATATTTTTAAAGAGTGGTTTAAGAATAATTTACTACCGAATGTAGAAAAGAATAGCGTTATAGTCATGGATAACGTACCACTCAAGACTTTTAGAGAAGATTCCGAATACAAGCACGAGGAAAAAAGATTTTCAAGTCATTTTAATGTCACACAATTTAGAATTTAACAAAAAAATTACAAAGGCTCAACTTTAGATATCGAGTAAAGTAGTTTTTCGAAAAAATATGTTGTAGATGAAATGGCTAATGCTCATGGACACTGTTCTAAGATTACCTCCGTATTTTTGCATCTTCAATCCAGTTGAATTAGTATGGATACAACTAAAACAAGGAATTCGACGAAACAATAAGTTTCCCAAATTTGATGCAAAAGCGATTGAAGTTAGAAAATCGGAGATAGAGACCGTTTATCCGAGATTCCATTTATCCGAGAGTGTCATCGGATAAATGGAATAACTGCGTAGAGATGAAATTGGAGATGAATACATCGAACTTGGAAGAGCAACAAACGCCAAGAAAGACCGGTTTGTAATAAATAAAAATGAAGATTATGAAGAGAGCAGTGATAGTGACAGTAGTGATAGTGACAGTAGCGATAGTGACAGTGAATAAATTATTTATTTTCCAACCTATTAGTGCTTATATTTGTTTATATTTTCATACGTACATTTTACTTTAAAATATATAACTCACAGGCCAAGTGTAATATAATAAATATAAGATGTTGCATCAAAACTAAATACGGCCCTGGGTAAGCACGCGTGGCTTATTTCTAGGGATCGGCGGCTCCTTTTATCGATATAATGAGGATTTTTTGCTCGGGTTTTTATGTCTCATATTGCGCTGACATGCCATTGTCTTTGTATCATGATTATACCCATATAGATGTGAATGTAGGAGATCTGAATTAAAATGAATTATGAATTAAAATGTATAGTCTTTCTATCATGACTATACCCATATAGATGTGGATGTAGGAGATCTGAATTAAAATTAATTATGAATTAAAATGTATAGTCTTTCTATCATGACTATACCCATATAGATGTGAATGTAGGAGATCTGAATTAAAATGAATTATGAATTAAAATGTATAGTCTTTCTATCATGACTATACCCATATAGATGTGAATGTAGGAGATCTGAATTAAAATGAATTATGAATTAAAATGTATAGTCTTTCTATCATGACTATACCCATATAGATGTGGATGTAGGAGATCTGAATTAAAATGAATTATGAATTAAAATGTATAGTCTTTCTATCATGACTATACCCATATAGATGTGAATGTAGGAGATCTGAATTAAAATGAATTATGAATTAAAATGTATAGTCTTTCTATCATGACTATACCCATATAGATGTGAATGTAGGAGATCTGAATTAAAATGAATTATAAATTAAAATGTATAGTCTTTCTATCATGACTATACCCATATAGATGTGGATGTAGGAGATCTGAATTAAAATGAATTATGAATTAAAATGTATAGTCTTTCTATCATGACTATACCCATATAGATGTGAATGTAGGAGATCTGAATTAAAATGAATTATGAATTAAAATGTATAGTCTTTCTATCATGACTATACCCATATAGATGTGAATGTAGGAGATCTGAATTAAAATGAATTATGAATTAAAATGTATAGTCTTTCTATCATGACTATACCCATATAGATGTGAATGTAGGAGATCTGAATTAAAATGAATTATGAATTAAAATGTATAGTCTTTCTATCATGACTATACCCATATAGATGTGAATGTAGGAGATCTGAATTAAAATGTATAGTCTTTCTATCATGACTATACCCATATAGATGTGAATGTAGGAGATCTGAATTAAAATGAATTATGAATTAAAATGTATAGTCTTTCTATCATGACTATACCCATATAGATGTGAATGGAGATCTGAATTAAAATGCTCTGCCATGTCGGGAGTGTTAAGTTTATAAGTAAATTTATTTATCTAGTGCAGGTTCACAATTTTAGTATTGTTTTATTCAGTGGACTTTTAAGCTTGATTTTCTATTTTTTTATAGAAATAAACTTTCTTTAAACGTTAATTTTATAAACCTCTGAAAGTATGAAATTAAAAAATATTTTCTTTTGCTATGGACAGTTACATAAAGAGCATACTCTAAAATTATGAGCTTTCAGCAACATTTTTTTTGTAACTGTTTCAAAACCGAAAAAATCTAGTGATGGTTCATGATCGCTTAAAAGTTTATGGTCTTGCATATTGCTCCTCTACATTTTTTATGTCGGAGCTCTAATTTATGATACTTAGACGAATGAAGAAAGACGCGTATGGCGTTGACCTATTTTTCAACAGTCTAAAAGTAAATTTCTGGGTATAAGTTCTGGGTATATCTGTATAAAAAATGCTATGAACAAAAAGAGTAGACAATTTTATGAGATTTCTTGTTTGATTTCTGGTTTTTTAAACTGTTTTGGGCTAAAATGACTAGGTACACTACTACAGTAACAAGAATTGTTTCTACTTACATGAACTAGCAAAACGGAGAAAACCACGCTTAATATTTGCATCAGCATCATCGTGAAGCACTATGAAAACACGGATGTCGGTTTGCTATTTATGTGTTAGTTCACCATTGGTAAATATAGCTGTCATTCACATTTTTTTATTACGGCCTTGCTGCACAAAATATAATAATAATGTAATAATTTGTTACAAAAGAATATTCTAATTAATAATTATATGTAGTTACCTTTTATATTTGTTCGGCGCAAACGGAAATTATCACGGGATTTTTCATTGAAATTCATTGGGTTATTTTTAGCTTTGGTTTCATAATGTAGAATTATATAAAATAACTCCTGAAATTATGAAACGTGTAAAATTCTGCACACAGCCGAATATTAATATCAAACATGACAATCTATTACCTTATGATTTATATAAAGGTGTCAAAAACACTGAAAAATATTTTATGAATCTAATTAATGATCGATTTTGATGAACTTTTTAATTTTACCACTAATTTTAAGGGACCCTTACAGCTAAGAAACCCATAAAAGCAAGATTTTGACTGCAGCAACATTAAGGAATGCTTAAAATATCCTTAAGCTTTACTAAGTCATCATTAGCGATCACTCAAACTATCCTTCCAGAGGTTTTTAGGTTATGTTTCATCGTTTTGTAAGTTATTTCATTAGGAATCAACTTTTTAAATTGTTCAAGATTGTGGTAATGCAGCTGGTAATGCGTGGTAATGCCCCCTATCTACAGCTGATTTTTAATTTTAATTTTGATCAATAAAATGACCTATTATTTAAGCTCTGAGGTTAGTTTTTTGCTGTTTTTTTTTGCTGAGGAGAGTTTTTCGCAGAGGTTTAGCTGAGGTTAGTTTTTGCTGAGGTTAGTTTCTTCTGAAGTTAGTTTTTTTGCTGTTAGTTTTTTTGCTGAGGTTAGTTGTTTTGCTGTTATCAGTTTCCTGTTGAGGTTAGTTTTTTTGCTGAGGGTCGTTTTTTTGCAGTTAGTTTTTTGCTGAGGTTGGTTTTTGCCGAGTTTAGTTTTTTGCGGTTAGTTTTTTCGGTTAGTTTTTTGCTGTTAGTTTTTTTTATAGTTTTTTTGCTGTTAGTTTTTTGCTGAGGTTGTTTTTTTTGCCGAGGTTAATTTTCTGTTGAAGTCAGTTTTTTTTGCTGTTAGATTTTTGCTGAGGTTGTTTTTTTGCTGGGGATAGCTTTTCTGCCGTTAGTTTTTTGCTGAGGTTACTTTTTTTTCTAGGTTAGTTTTTTGCCGAGGTTACTTTTCTGCTGAAGTTAGTTTTTGCTGAGGTTAGTGTTTTGCTCTGTTTTTTGCAGAGATTAGTTTTCTGCTATATGAAGACGAAGATGACGTTGACGATGAAGATGATGACGGCGATGAGGATGACGATGAAGATGAAGCTGAAGATGAAGATGACGATGAGGATGACATAGAAAACATTATAAGAAAACAGTCACTGTCGAAGAAATGGTTTGCCGTCCGTCACAGTGGAATAACTGTCTCCATTATCGGTGAAGTTATAAGCGCAATCATATCACATAAATTTTGTGAAAAACCTTCACTAAAAAACATTATAAAAACAGACTCACATCACATAGAAGCAGTAAAATGGGGCCGCACTCAATGGCGGCTCGTGACTAGTTCATCAGGTAGGGCAGACAAATTTAATCTTGATATTAACTTTGGTCCGCGAAGCTTTAATAGAAAATTTTTAAAATTTTCGATGTCACGCGTTTTCCAGGCACCTCAGCATTTCAATAAAAAATGCATTAACACAAAATTACAAGGTTTCACAAGAATGATTTTTGGAATTTGATATCTTTTTGAAATAATAATATTTATTCACGAATTACTGATGGTATAAATAAATTGGAATAAAAATAATATATTTTATTAGATTGTTAAATATTTTTTATAAACCAATAGGTATTTCGTTTGTCAATTTTACGATCAATGATTCAACGAATTTTAATTAATTTTCCTTGCGGTAATTTGATTTTTTTATTTAACTCTAGTTTGTCAATTTACTTTTGGAATTTTAAAACAAATGAATAGTTTATGTGTTTGAAAAAAGAACGGCTCGTAGGTATATCAGAACGTACAACACTCGCACAGTTTCACTCACCCGATGATCCCGCCATTGTTTTCAACGCAAAAAATAACAAAATACGAATATTACGAATAGGATAAGAAGTATTTAAATATATAAGGTAAAAGTAGGTACACCTAATTAAATATCGGAAGTAAATCACGACCGACAAGACGAAAAGCCGAAAAATCGAGAGAAAACACTAAATCCACATACTCTATCGGGTATTGTATCTTGTATCTGCACAATACAACTGTGATCTAAATTGAAAACAGTGAAATCTGAATCATTAATCATGTGACTTTGTAACACCAATCACCAATTAGGGGCTGAAGGGCGCGAATCATGGACGTTGCACACCTTAAAACGCGGCGGAGCGATACGACACCTCGGAGCAATACGAAAAGGTTACCGATGGGCATGCCCGTGAGCATAATATACAAAATCATGTATGAAATAGGCGCGCTGAAAAGCTAAAGAATGAAGCGCGATATTAAATTCGTATTATAGGATAGGCAACATACTTAGTGTCCTATACACCTAACCTATAGGTAGGTTATAATAAATACTTCGATTAATTGGTTTTTAATAAATATTAATACTGTGGTTCTAATACTAGATACAATTTTAAATCCCTTACAATTTAGTGGTAATTATGATAATAAAGTTTTCATTATTATAATTACGTATCACTTCAATTGTACAGGATTTAAAATTTAGTTCAGCAAATAGTTACTTTGTGTCTGAAGAAAAGTGACGGCCGACCGGCGCGGCTCGGCGCGGCGCGGCTACAGGTCACGAGCAAGCCCATCCCAGACTGTGTCGGATAGGATACAACCTAGACATACGTTTACCGTTTCGCTCGCACAATCGACGGCGCGTATACCTCGAACGTATATCGCGAATTAATACAGGCCTGTTCGTCATCTACGGGCTTGCCGTATTTTTATACCTTAAATCCTAGGATGGGCACTGCCCACCCTGCCCACCTCGAGGAGCCGCCACTGGACGCACTTATGAAAGTACTGATAAAGAAGCTTACATAAAGCAAACCGGTAATGAAATCGATGCTTCTGGAACATTCTGGATGCGTGAGTTCATCACATATATAATTTCTTGGCTTCTAGCCCTGACGGAGTAAACTTTGATTTATAATTAGTTGGTGATCGAAATTAAATGCCCTTTAATACAGTATTGGGCATGATGTACCAACAAAATCAGGTTATTTGGGGGAAAATTGAGTGCTTTATTTAAAGAAGAGTCACAAGTTTTATTTTCAATGCCAATATGTACAATACCTCTCTCTCTCTTTCCCCCCTCTCTCTTTCCCCCCTTTCTCTTCGCCCCCCTCGCTCTATCTCTCTCTCTCAACGAATCGGTAAAGAAGTATTCACTGCACGTACACGTTTAATACAACGTTACTCTGTTTTTCAGTCTTATTTTTATATTTAAAATTTTAGTCATGTTCCCTATTGCTCTTAGAAATTGCTATTAATTCGGTACGCAAATTATGTATAAAGCGTGGTTAGGAAGTTAGGATTCAATACATAAAAGTCTTCTATTTAACGGATGTGCCCAACATAACCTTTAAAAAAGCAGATTAGATTACTAGATTTTTATTATAACGTTGCCAAGTGTAATAAATACCTAGCTAAGGAAACAAGTGATGGTGCAACCGAACAATAAATTAAGGACGACTTAACTTTAAGGGTCCCTTTAAATCGTTCCTTGAACAGAAGTTTCAATCGGGCATAAATGTAGTAGAAACGTTTCCGAACTTATTATAATGATAATATTTTCTGTTGTCTTTGAATCGATTTCATCGTAGCACCAAATTTTATCTATGAATGAACACTCAACATAACCTCTAAATATTTATTTTGCAATTATCTAAAAAATACACAATCAGGCAGTGAAAAAGGCCGCCATATTAATTCTTATTTTTTCAACCGTACCAACGAGCATGTTTTATATAATGGGCCTAAAATCAAAATACTTCACGACTTTTAAGAATCCGATGTTGGTAACAATGGAAAAGTGGATTTTTCAATATTTTAGGAGCATAGGAAAATCGTTTTTTACGCATATCTCAGTGGCTTTTGACTTTACAAAAAAAAGTTGACGTAAAAAAAATCAAATTGATTTTTCGTCACGGGGGATTGGAGTTGGAAGTTCAATTTATTGTGGAAGGGCTACTGTGAAGGAATTATGAGGCCGCAGGATGGGGGTGGTGGGAAACTTTTTAAAATGCTCATAACTTTGATTATTGACTGATATAAAAAATCAAACGGCGTTGTGTTCACGTTATTTTTTGTGTGTTTTTAAGGGTAAAAAACGGTTTATTTCGATTTCCGGCAAAACTACAAGTCTTATGGAAACAAGTTAAATGGCAAAGTTGTAGGTAATAAAAAGATCTACAACTTCTCTATTTATACTTTTTTCACATAACCTCAAAATTTATGTGAAAAATTCAAATAACCAAATTTTTGGTTTTTTATTTTTCCTTTAGAAAAAAAAAATTTTTTTAAAGAAATTTTGGTGAAAACTTATCTTTTTATGTCCCAAACACACTGTAATTTTTTTGATTTAAAATATTAATTTTTTTCACCTTATTTTGACTTAATATCGAAAAAGCATCCTAATGTTTTATCGAAAATTCTCGCGTCAAAATATCTGTTTTCTTTAAAAAGTCGGTGGGCTGTTTGTTCGTTGAAATCTCTATTTTCTGATGGTGTAAAAAAATATACATTACTGTGGTAAATGTTCTCAGAAAATGCAAAGAAACGAAAAAAAAACACTGGAATCCGAATTTTTTTTAATCATTATGTAAAATATTGAGCTATTTATTAAAATTTACACTTTAATTACTTGAGAAACGTAAGATTCCATGTTACATTGATAAACAAAAAAATTGCAAATCGAAATGTACTACTATAATTTATTTACGGGATACGTAGTAATCCAATAACCCCTCTAATAAGGAAAAAGTGCTTACTTTAAATATCATGGTGACGTGACGCTCTGGGGGCTTAACCCAGATGGAGGCTAATATACTTTCTAAGCTAATTCAACAGGCTTGTCTAGGTCGGTCGAAGCGGAGATGCCAGAATGTGTTCGAGTGACAACTCCGAGTGACATCTCCCGAGTGTGTGAGTGCCACTTTGAAAAGGAAGATTTTATTTACAAAATTTCCCAACAGGATACAAAAACTGGTGAGATCGTTTCAGTTATTTTAGTTTTACCCCGGTTAAAAGAAACTAACGTACCAAGCTAATTTCCGAACTGTCCCAAATACTTGTCAAAAAAAATATCGTATCGAAAAAGCGACGAAAAATATCGACGAAAAACTTACAGAATTACATGAAATACATTTTCAGACATACATACAGACATGTCAAAGCTTAACCATGTTGTGAACTTTATGTCCAATGTACTTAAAAACTTAAAAATAGAGGACGAAAATGTTTCACAAGGAATTGAATTTATTTCTGATCAACTTAAATTGCGAACATTGTCAAAAGAACGTTATAGATATTCCACTACTACTATGGTTTTTTGCTCAATTTTATATACAATTAGTCCTCATGCATATAGATATTTACTTCTGCGTATACATTTATGATTACTAGCATTTGTTCAAATTTTAAAGAAGTTGTTCATATTGCTCCTGTGTCAATTAATCACGAATTACTTGTCTAATGGACTAATGTGGCTGATCTGGTATGAAAACATAAAATGTGTGTCTAAATAACAATTTTTTTCTTTAATTTCATATAAATTTGTAGCAATTATGGACAAAGATCACGGAAAGAATAGGAAAATAAGAAATAGTATTGAGCATTACTTTAAGAGACTTAAAATTGGTACATCACTTAGTTCTGAAATGCCTGACAATAATGAAACAAGAGAAAAAGAAAGTCAAGAAATTTCCGAGGCAGTACCTAGCAGCAAAAAAACAACAAAAAGAATTTGAGTGTATACAAAGCAACCTCCCAGGCAGCATGGTGTTGTTATTATGACGTATTTATTTCGTCAGTTTTTAGGACATAAATACGTTAAAAGAACTACAAGAGAGACGTCAAAATGACGAGAAAAAGTTACAGCCAAATGACGTTTATTTGACGTTTAAACGACGTCATTAACTGACGTTTAAATGACGTTATTAACTGATTATTGTAATAATGCTATATGCTATATGCTATTAACTTATTGTAATAATGCTATATGCCACAAGTAAAAAAAATAGTTAAAGGTCCTGGAAGTTTTGAAAAAATTTTCTAAATTTTTTCTTCTTTTTTCTTTTTCAAAAAATTTTGAAAAATTTTCTAGAATTTTTTCAAAAAATTTTGCAAATTTTTTAAATTTTTTCAAAAAATTTTGAAAAATTTTGAAAAAAATAGTCCTCGAAGTTTTGAAAAAATTTTCTGAATTTTTTCAAAATTTTTTAGAATTTTTTCAAAAAATTTTGCAAATTTTTTAAATTTTTTCAAAAAATTTTGAAAAATTTTTTAGAATTTTTTCAAAAAATTTTGAAAAAATTTAAAAAAAAAAAATGCTTCTGGGTCTTGTTTCCAGGATATAAAATTCTATTCTAATTCTGTAGTTAAAAGAACTACAAGAGAGACGTTAAAATGACGAGAACAAATTTTCTGAAAAAATTCTAAAAATGTTTTCAAAATTTTTTGAAAAAATTCTAAAAATTTGGCTGTCACTTTTTCTCGTCATTTTGACGTCTCTCTTGTAGTTCTTAAAATTACAGAATTAGAATAGAATTTTATATCCTGGAAACAAGACCCACAAGCAATTTTTTTTTAGAATTCTAAAAATTTTTCAAAACTTTTTGAAAAAATTCAAAAAATTTTTTGAAATAAATTCTAAAAATTGTTTCAAAATTTTTTGAAAAAATTCAAAAAATTTTGCTGTGGTGCCCTTTTTTTAAATTTTGAAATATCTCAAACTTAACATAACATTAATTATTGTAGACAAATAAAAAATAAGTATAACGAAAGAGAGGAAAAATGATCGTCGATAATATGACGTCAAGTTGACGTCAAATTCATGACGTCCTAAGGATTAGTAACGTCAGATTAAAAAGGTACGTCTGAATGACGAGAAAAAAGTGACGTTTTAAAGACGACATAGAAATGACGTCATATGATCGGCCTCATATTGGTCACTTGACATCTTAGACCTAAAATCACCTTAAAAGAACGTAATAATGACGTCACCATGCTGCTTGGGCTTGACTTTATTTTGTAGTTTTTATATAGGAACAATTGTTGTTACAAAACAAAACAAAATCAAAGAGGTAATCTCTTTGATTTTGTTTTGTTTTTCATAGTTTTAAAAAAACTATGGTACCCAAGAACATTTTGTTTCTGTTACCTTTTTAATTTTTTAGAAATTAACACTTGTTTTAAGTTTGATTTCTTAATTCTTGTTTAATTTTTAAATAAGTTTAATTTCGGCGTTTTCTTTGCTTGTTTTTTAATAAACATTACGTATCCATGAAATATTTTTTATTTGCCTTTCTGGATCCGCCCCTGCGTGTATTTAGGAACTATTTGTATATTTTATGACTTGCCATTTTTTTAAATCTTGGTCAAATAAACTATTGAAAAAAATATGTAGTATTTAATCAATAATGGAAAATAAAAAAAAATATTCCATCTTGATTTTGAGCCCCCCTTTCCTCTCCGTTCTCCTGCTGCATAGAAAAAACTTTGAGGTGTCCTAGCTCCCCTCTTAATCATCCGATTTTGATTGGTAAAAAATTATTCCCCCATACCGGAAATACCATTTGAAAAAACAAGTAAATCGTTTTTTTTTCGCGCACTATGAGTTTGTGTGTAATAAAAAAATATTCGCTAATGCCATCGTATAGCGTATGAAGAAACGAAGAGAAGGCCGTTTGATTTTTTAAGATCGGTCAATATTCAGATAAGTTATCGGCATTTTAAAAAGTCTCGTTTTCCCGCTCTACCCCGTCCCCTAATTATCTCGCCACCCACAGATTCCGGCCTCGTAATTCTCTGTGGAAAATCAATTTTATTATATCAACTTTTTTTGTAGAGTCAAAAGCCGCCGATATATGTAGTAAAACGGTTTTCCCATTCTTTTAATTGATCCTATTAACCCCTCTCCCCCTTCTTGACCCCGTCTGCACAAGCCATGCCAAAATTGTGAAGACCTGATTTGATAAATTGGGGAAAAACAATTAAATTTGAGTTGTCTCGTCTTAAGATCCCCTTCACTAATACGCATACTTCACAATATATCCACTTTTCCAATGTTGCCAACATCGGATTCTTACAAGTCCTCTTAAACAAAGAATATTTTCTAGTACAGGTCTTGCATGCAGTTCTTCACGTATATCATATCCTCGCACGTCTCGACGATTATTTGGAGACTCTCCAGGCACTTCTGAGCGTCCTGGAAGACGTCAAAGGGGACCGTCGGCAGCATCGGGATGTTGTTCAGTTTGTTTGCGTCTATAATTCCGTTTCCGTTCGTAATCAGCCCGCATTTCTCTCCTACGCATTTCAGGAAGCACAGCATTTCTTGAGAGACGTTCTGCCCGGGGTCGAAGTGCCGAACTTCGGAAAACTCGGTGCCGGAGGATAGAATGCAGGTGAGAAATGTCGGGCCAGCCATTAGCAGTTCAAAAAAGCACTGCAAGTTTTCATTGAATGTTTGACGTTCGTTAGGAACAAGAAGAAGACGAAAAGTAGGTACTTACGTGGCAAAAAGATACGTACAAAAGGAACACTAGTAAAGTCGTCGTCATTTCGCACACAAGGAATGAGGAATGCTTGTATCTGCTAGTTCCTATAAATTGCATGTTTTATTATCGCATATTGTATTTAACACAAAAAACGTGTACATTATAATAATTGCAGCAGACACGGTAATTTTTATGTAATTCCCATGTTTCGACAACATGTGTGCATCTGACCACAGCCTCTTTGATTAGTATTTTAAATAACAAGTTTTAAAAACGAATCTTTTACACGAGTGAGACAGTTTGGTAACAGACGAAAAAATAGTTTGATGTCGAATGAGCCACATATAAGTCGAGTGAGGGCGTAAACATGTTTTCAACAGTGACGTAGCCTGAGGGGGTTCATGGGGTCCGCACCCACCGAAATTATTGGATTAATTGACAGTATGTTGAAGCAACTCGTCCGGATCGGATGTATACAAACTTACTCGCTCCCCAATGAGAAACGTAAACATAACCTACAATTTTAATGTTAAAATCACTACAGACATGAGACTGAGCGTGGTTTAAGCAATGGGACGTTTTCCGTTGGAAAATGTCCGCTTAGTGCGCTTGCCCAAAAGTGAATTGAACTGATAGGAAACCAAATTACGTCAGAGTTTTGAAACGGTGCAAGGCTAGCAGGTACGGCATGCAGCGCTAGTCAAAATAAACCGATCAGTTGACGGATATTATTCTCGTTAGAGGTACGATTCGTACATCGTGCCCTCCCCTTCATTTCCGTACAGCAGCTTACAACAACGTTAGTCGAATATATCAACAGTCACATATATAATGGACTCCTTTTTGTTGTCTCTCCCGTTTTATTATTTTTTAGCGTATGTTCGAACAGGGTATGTTGTAGTTTGTGCATAATTTAAAGGCGTAACCGCCAACTTTAAAGATGTAAAGAGTGGTGGTTTGTTCTTCTTCGTGTGGTTCTTTGAGTAGGAGTTTCGTTGCACTTTATGGCATGCGGCAAAATGCGATAGTGGTTCCGTGCGCGCCACCGGTCATGGCTCCCAGCTCCATCTATGTGAAAACAGGTTTTGTTGTTATTGATTGGATTCGGAATTAGAAATATATTTATTCTTTGTTAAAAGTTGGGAATATTCGTTTATTCAAACCCCCCGGGGAATAACTAGGTGAGTTTAATTTATTACTTTAGCGGTGTTGAAGGCGTAATGTAATAAATTGTAATGTATAACAGTGCCCCACCAGAGCGAGCAGAGCTAAATTTGTTATTAAAATTAAATTTATAAATAATACATTGCCGCTGTTGCATTATTTAACAGTAAAAATTAATGTACTGTATTTTAGTAATCTTCTCACTTAGGAATTGTCCCGTAGGCCAAAGTCAGCATGTCGAAGAACATTGCCGAACAAGAGATTAAAATAAAAGACTCCCTGTTTGAATTCGTTACAACCCACATCCCTGATGCCGATTTAAGTTTAATAGACGAAATTGTGCTCTCATATGTTATAGCCGTACTAGAGGACGTGGGGTCCGATCCGGTGTTTGATGTAGAAGGTAAGTTTTTCCATAATCAACTATTCTAGTAGGTAAGGTAGCATTTGTTTCACATATTTATGGTTAGAGTTTAGAGCCATTTTATTTCCAGTCCTGACCAAAGTTAGGGCTGTCAGGAGAATTGATTTTCCTTATAAACAGCTGAACATAGTTAAGTAAATATTATCACTAGTTCTCAAGGCTAGTTTCCAGGTGTAGGTTGTGTACATTTTATGGTTAATCAGTGCAATAATTGAGGAATTCCAAAGTACCTAATGAGTTATGGAGTATTTTCTAGTTTGCTTTGTCTAACTTCTATGTTAATTAATGTTCCTTTATTTATCCACATATTTATTTTTGTTAGGTATTATTAGGTAATTTGGCAAAATGTTGGTGCATTTTTAGGATTTTGTGAAATGATGGCGGCTTATTTCCCGGAATTCGAATCAATCAATCATGCCACCGTTTGCCAATGGATGTTCGAGTTGGAAGCGAAACTGCAGGAAAACGATCAGCCAGGGGATAAAACTATAACGTTGGATATTTCCTTGCCAGAAATCGTTCCAAAAACGAAGCCGAGGTATTTTAGTATTATCATATGTCTGTGTATCGTTAACGAGATAACATTGCAGGTCGCACAGTAATTCGGAGAGCGATCCTCCGAAGAGAATACATAAATTGTCGGAAATGAGCGATGGCGGTTCGACGGATAGCTCCTGCTGTGACTTTTCCGAGGAAATGGACGTCCTGCAGGAGATGTTCCCAACGGTCTGCACTATCGAGGTAATTTTTTTAAATTGTGTTCAGTGTTGGCGTTTCACGGAGATTATTTTAGGTTAAGCATTGCCTTGCTATAGCGGCGGGTGATATTGAGCGTGCGACGCAAATCCTGATTGATCGCCAGGAGAACGGCCAGTGCTTAAACCAAAATAATTCGCTGACGTTTCAAGTCGCCAAAAAGACCATCGACGACTCGGAGCTGAAAAACCGCATCATCGAGAGGTACTCTTACATCGACAAGGACGCGTTCAGCAAGGAGCACCGTCCGGTAGCGCCGAAAGTGGAGCCGAAAAAGATGGTGCGTTACCGCGACAATAAAATCGTGAGCCTCAAGGGCGAGAGGTTCACCGAAGTGAAGAAGGGGGAGGACGTCGACGACATTTCCTTAAAGAAGAACAAGAAAGGACATACCCCGTAACCAAAAAGTTGGCCGCAGCTACGAATGGAAAGCAAGGTTGGTTTTTATCTTTTGTTATTCAAGTTTTATTTTTTAAACTTACTCCGTGACTTACTTACTTGTTTAAAATTAGTTCCTCTCATTAAGATGGTTGTGTTCCCCTATAATAACTCCCCTTTTAGTCTTACCGTTCAATACTCGTTACGTACTGTTTTCTATTGCATTGGGACCGTAATCGGGAGGTATCTAGCATCTAAGTGTAATCTTTACGCAAGATTTTATGTATTAAGTAGTATTTCAATGTTGACACGTAGATCTGCATTAGACGTATTTGTAATCCGCACCCACTTCAACTAGCTATAAGGAGCAAGTGTTGAGCTGGATCGGCCCCCCCGACAAACAAAAAAATACTCCCCCCGTCTGTGGCGACATATTTACACAGCTCTCAAATGTTAATGGTCAAACAAAAGTTGACAGGCGGTTGCTATGTTTATACCTCGCTGCCTTCATTTGTTTGCACAGCCTACCGATCAGAAAAACGAGAAATGATAGTGGGAATTTGACCAATGTACCCGATCTTTGTGTTTGTGCCCATGAAAAAATGTGATAAAAACGTTGGGAGTCCCCAATTCCACGCTTGACGACTTGCTCCGTTTCAGTGTACACCTTTATTAGTATTACTAAGTGTAAGGATATATGCTAGTCAGACATTTTAGTAAATGTATCAAGGCAATTGTTTTGTCTTGGATTTTCGGGGTGATGCGTCATAACTGAAAATCGGCGGAGGTTAGTCGGGGTTGAGTTGGCTGGCTTAGGTGAGGTTTTCAGTTATGGCGCGTTGGCCGGTATATTGAATATTCGTTTATGAATACCTGTGATTTTCTCGTAATATATTTCCTATTTCTAAAGTCTCCATTGGATTTGAAATTTTCGTGCCAGTTCTCGTTTATTAGGTAGCTATCGCTACGTACGGTTTCTTAAATTAAGATTATTTGTGTTATTTTTTTTTATTTATTTAGTGTATGTCATGTTCTAAAGGTTTTTGAACCGTGGTTCGAAAAAATTGCCAATTCACTTGTTGATATTCATGTTTTATTTAAAGGTCTGATGTTTTATTTATTGATGTGAATCTTTTTTCACTTTATTTTAATTATTGAATAAAATTGTAATAGATTTGTTTGATATATTTCTCACCCATTGTCTCCTAACATCCTCCTTAAGATCGTTCCCCGAAAAATGTCCCCATTTTATTGTCTACCTACTATCCCCTTTGGAGTTCGTTTACCCCTTTGATTTCATGTCCTTTTGCAAACTGAAATTACCTACCGATCCACCCAGTTTCTTCGTCACTGCTTCCCACCATTTTCTCAAGCTAATTTTATCACTACTGTGTAGGGTTTTTCATGAAAGGTTTGAGAGATGGCTGTCGTCAAGGAAATACGGCAACGAAACAAATACGAAATTATATATTTAATTAGTGAATTAGGTATATCAAATTGGTTAAGAAATGAGTATATACATATATACTAAAAGGTAAGTAAATTATTTAAAGCTCTTAATTCAAGATTAACGAAACGATATGACCGATGCCTGTTATTTCCACTTGGAAATTACGATACATTAAGAAAAATATTCCTTACTCAAGTGTAAGTACTTATTGCTAGGTATTGTTGAGGTAATGTATTAAAAGACATGATAAAGATTAACGATTAGTCAAATTTAATAAGGGAAAAGATAAGGTAATAAGAGAAAAAGATAAGGTAATAATTAAACTTATAGTTAATTGTTAAGATACGGACACGGTATATTATATCAAGATACATATAAATGTCAATAT
Source organism: Tetropium fuscum (assembly GCA_964058915.1). Lineage (NCBI taxonomy): Eukaryota > Metazoa > Arthropoda > Insecta > Coleoptera > Cerambycidae > Tetropium > Tetropium fuscum. The sequence continues at coordinate 760,258 of CAXKVY010000915.1, forward strand.
CTATGGTTATTTCCACTTGGAAATTACGATAAATTAAGAAAAATATTCCTTAGTTTACACTTTTTTTTAACTTCGTGAAAAAATGCCAGTAACTGTATCCCGTAACTGCTGTTTCCGCCAAATAAAAATTGAGTTATTTAAAAAAAATATGTCAAAAAAAATGCAATGTATTCATTTTCTGACTTGAAATAAAAAAATTCGAAACAACTGTTCCATAGGATGATAGTGCAACTCTTCACCAACAAAATGAGCGCTCGATGCTCAAGCATAAGCCCCTGTTTATGGTTCCAATTAGCAGGAAAAATGGTTGACAGACATTTTCCCCCATAATTCCGAATATTAGGTGGAAAAACAAATTTTGAAATTTTCCCAATTCTGTCGCCCAAAAAAAATTCTGGATTTTGGTACTTTTCCATCTGGAAAAACAGGTTGGAAACGGTTTTAAAAGGTCTTCACATCTCACAGAAAAATTTTAAAAAGTTTGGTTATGTGCACATAATTTTGGAAACTGTGGACAGAACACAAAAAAAATAGCACCGAGTTTCTGATGAGTCCTAGAATGTAATTTTTTACAGCTCAAAGAAATATTTACCAGCAGCAGATTTATCTTTACAATTTTATAATTTAGAGATACAAAAATTTGTATGAATTTCTATGCTTGAGCGAGAAATCAAAAATTATATATTTAATTAGTGAATTAGGTATATCAAATTGGTTAAGAAATGAGTATATACATATATACTAAAAGGTAAGTAAATTATTTAAAGCTCTTAATTCAAGATTAACGAAACGATATGACCGATGCCTGTTATTTCCACTTGGAAATTACGATACATTAAGAAAAATATTCCTTACTCAAGTGTAAGTACTTATTGCTAGGTATTGTTGAGGTAATGTATTAAAAGACATGATAAAGATTAACGATTAAGTCAAATTTAATAAGGGAAAAGATAAGGTAATAAGAGAAAAAGATAAGGTAATAATTAAACTTATAGTTAATTGTTAAGATACGGACACGGTATATTATATCAAGATACATATAAATGTCAATATCTATGGTTATTTCCACTTGAAAATTACGATAAATTAAGAAAAATATTCCTTAGTTTACACTTTTTTTTAACTTCGTGAAAAAATGCAAGTAACTATCCCGTAACTGCTATTTCCGCCAAATAAAAATTGAGTTATTTAAAAAAATATGTCAAAAAAAATGCAATGTATTCATTTTCTGACTTGAAATAAAAAAATTCGAAACAACTGTTCCATAGGATGATAGTGCAACTCTTCACCAACAAAATGAGCGCTCGATGCTCAAGCATAAGCCCCTGTTTATGGTTCCAATTAGCAGGAAAAATGGTTGACAGACATTTTCCCCCATAATTCCGAATATTAGGTGGAAAAACAAATTTTGAAATTTTCCCAATTCTGTCGCCCAAAAAAAATTCTGGATTTTGGTACTTTTCCATCTGGAAAAACAGGTTGGAAACGGTTTTAAAAGGTCTTCACATCTCACAGAAAAATTTTAAAAAGTTTGGTTATGTGCACATAATTTTGGAAACTGTGGACAGAACACAAAAAAAATAGCACCGAGTTTCTGATGAGTCCTAGAATGTAATTTTTTACAGCTCAAAGAAATATTTACCAGCAGCAGATTTATCTTTACAATTTTATAATTTAGAGATACAAAAATTTGTATGAATTTCTATGCTTGAGCGAGAAATCAAAAATTATATATTTAATTAGTGAATTAGGTATATCAAATTGGTTAAGAAATGAGTATATACATATATACTAAAAGGTAAGTAAATTATTTAAAGCTCTTAATTCAAGATTAACGAAACGATATGACCGATGCCTGTTATTTCCACTTGGAAATTACGATACATTAAGAAAAATATTCCTTACTCAAGTGTAAGTACTTATTGCTAGGTATTGTTGAGGTAATGTATTAAAAGACATGATAAAGATTAACGATTAAGTCAAATTTAATAAGGGAAAAGATAAGGTAATAAGAGAAAAAGATAAGGTAATAATTAAACTTATAGTTAATTGTTAAGATACGGACACGGTATATTATATCAAGATACATATAAATGTCAATATCTATGGTTATTTCCACTTGGAAATTACGATAAATTAAGAAAAATATTCCTTAGTTTACACTTTTTTTTAACTTCGTGAAAAAATGCCAGTAACTGTATCCCGTAACTGCTGTTTCCGCCAAATAAAAATTGAGTTATTTAAAAAAAATATGTCAAAAAAAATGCAATGTATTCATTTTCTGCCTGGAAATAAAAAAATTCGAAACAACTGTTCCATAGGATGATAGTGCAACTCTTCACGAACAAAATGAGCGCTCGATGCTCAAGTATAAGCCCCTGTTTATGGTTCCAATTAGCAGGAATAATGGGCGACTCAAAATTTTCAGTCGCCCAAAAAAAATTCTGTTTTGCCTGTAGATTGGATTTTGGTACTTTTTCCGTCTGGAAAAACAGGTTAGAAACGGTTTTAAAAGGTCTTCACACAAGCACAATCTTTGCACTCCGTTTATTCCAATTTTGTAGATAATAAAAATATTAGTGTCTAATATGAAATGAAATTGTCTGTCGATTATTTTTCACCACTGTTTATGGGTCCAATTAGCAGGAAAAATGGTTGACAGACATTTTCCCCCATAATTCCGAAAATTAGGTGGAAAAAAATTTGGAATTTCTCCCAATTTCCAGTCGCCCAAAAAAATTCTGGTGAATAGTTTTGCCTGTAGATTGGATTTTGGTACTTTTTCCGTCTGGAAAAACAGGTTTCCAGGTTTTAAAACCGTTTCCAGGTTTTAAAACCGTTTCCAGGTTTTAAAAGGTCTTCACATCTCAGAAAAATTTAAAAAAAGTTCAGTTATTTGCACATAATTTTGGAACGTGGACAGAACACAAAAAAAAATTAGCACTGAGTTTCTGATGAGTCCTAGAAAGTAAATTTTTCAGGCGACGCGACAGGTTTCACATTTTGTCTATTGGGAATGACCATCTCGAGGTCATAAATTCAAAAAATCACAAGCAATAGCTAAACTAAGGGTACCGAGTGGTTCAGGGGAACCTTCCGCATCATCTATCAAGCCGACAGACGTCCACGACATCTCGGAGTTTTTAGCTTTACAGCTTAAAGAAATATTTACCAGTAGCAGATTTATCTTTACAATTTTATAATTTAGAGATACAAAAATATGTATGAATTTCCACGCTTGAGCGAGAAATAAAGAATTAAAAAAATTGAATTTTTAAATTAATTTTAAATTAAATTTTACGTTATTTCCACTTGGAAATTACGATAAATTAAGAAAAATATTAAGATAAATATTGTTTTACACTTTTTTTTTTAAATTCGTGAAAAAATGACAGTAATTGTATCCCGTAATTGCTATTTCCACCAAATAAAAATTGAGTTATTTAAAAAAAATGTCAAAAAAAATGCAATGTATTCATTTTCTAGTTTTTAGTTATCTACAAAAAACCGTTTTTTTCAACTTTGCGAACTTTTTAGGTTAAGTTCGCCATTCAGGCGAACTTAACAGTCAAATTGACGTAAAAATATGGTTAGGATGTTGATTAAATTATAGACATGTAATTAATTCTACATCGACAGATTTGATCTGGGGGATCGAAATGTCAACCGCAAATAACACATCGATCGCATTCCTCATTTTCAGGTTAAATAAAACAAAGCTTCTTAAAAATTACTTGTATTAAAATAAAAACCATTAATGGACGAATCGCATACATGCTGCCTTGAAACAATGGTTCAAGTTAGCACCGCTGACCTTGAGGAACTAGACAAAAAAAACCGTATCTTTTGTTTTCCAAAACAGGAATTTTGAAAAAAATATGTACAGTTTTCAGTTTACAATGAAAAAAACTCATACCCGTAATTAAATACCCATCATTTTCTTTGCTTTTTTTAAATCTAGTGCTCCTAGGTCAAAATATCCGAAATATAAAAAAATTGAGTCACTACATATTACATATATCATACTTCCTTGTGAGTTCCAGTCTTATAACAGGAATGCACATAATATTACAAAGTCAAAAAGCTTGCTTCCACATTAAAAATAATCAAAAATAATTACACAACCGTAGCTCCTCGACCTTCGGCATTTCTAGGCCTGATCTCACTACTAATTAAAAAAATATAAATATATTACAGTAGAATTTGCCCTTATATATTCATAAATAAACCGAGTCGGCTATGACAGGCAAAACAATCGAGATTGCCATGGTGATGACATTGTTTTACGAGTCCCAGCCGACTTGATGCTGCAAAATATATTAATCTTTGTGCTATAACACCGGTAGGGTCCAGAAAAGTATAAAAACGTATAAAACCTTACGTTTAGCCTATTTGTGTAAAACCTATCTAGTAAAGTATTTCGTGTCCATTTATTATTGTCACCAATCGGATTGACGGTGTTGGCGATGGTTTGACGCACTTAGAATAAAGTATAAATAGTATTGTACTTCTCAAAAATAATATCGTAATGTCAGAGTGTGCAGAAGTAAGTTGCCGACGGCTATCGGGGAGAATCTCTGTCCGGTGCTCAGCCATAGCAACCCTGGGTAGTTAACGTTGGGCGATGATATTTCTAAAAAAAAAAAATAACAATACCGCTTGCAAATCATGTCAACCTTGTATAAACATGCTTTTAAATGCGTATTTGAAATAACGCGCACATGTACAAATACGTACTTACAAGCGATACGGCGGACTTTTAAATGAAAATAAAAGTACTTACCTAATGATACCGATGAGAAGGGTTATGGACAACGCCGCCGTGCTAGTGGATAACGTGGCTGCCTCTGCGTATCTAGCGGAACCGCAAGCGGGAGGGCATACGGGGATGACAGATTCTACACACAGATAAGTACTAACTATAACTAAACTACATGCAAAAAAAGCGCGCAAATGCATACAATATTCTTTATTAAGTGTAACAAATAAAGGAGGCTATGATTAGTCAGTTAAACAGTTGAACAAAATGTCATACGATATTATTTATGTATAACAAATAAAGGAGGCCCTGATTTGTCAGTTAAACAGTTGCTCAGTTCTATGGGAGAGGTGCTTTTCAAACAAATGACCAGATCTATCCGCCATTTTAGTTCCCTTGTCAGTTTAAGGTCAGCTGGCAATAAAAACGAACGCAAATTGAACTCATTTTACTTGAAAAATTTGTCGTCAATTACTGTTGCGAGCTACAAGATACATCAAAACGGCGTCTGTAGTACAGATAAATGTTGAAAAATAGTGTTAAAATATTCTGTGTTAACAAAATTGTTTTTCTGTGTTAATATGTTCATGAAATTTGGATTTCTTTTTCATTTCTGGGTGCTTTTGAGAATCTTGTTGTGAAATGGATTTGATAAATAAATATCTGCAGTTGGCGGCTAAATAGCTGACTGTAAAAATCAAAGCCATCCGTTGTTTTTTACAGACTAGATAAATAAACTAGCAAACATTTGTAGCACAGCAGTACAAATAACGTACTTAATCTTACATTAATTTTATAAATTTTAGCCTTAAACCAAAATAATTTTATGAGTGAAAAAATTTTGGTTCTATAATCATTATATATGTAACTTTTACATACATACTACTTCTTGGGGTATAATAGTAACCTAAAAATAGCTCGGTACTACTCAGTGACTTTACTATCAGAAATCTGTCAAGTATAACAAATAAGGAGGCTCTGATTTGTCAGTTAAACAAAATGTCACACAATATTATTTATGTATAACAAATAAAGGAGGCCCTGATTTGTCAGTTAAACAAAATGTCACCAACACTGTTCTATGGGAGGTGCTTATCAAACAAATGAGCAGATCTATCCGCCATTTTAGTTCCCTTGTCAGTTTAAGGTCAGCTGGCAATAAAACGAGTGCAAATTGAACTCATTTTTACTTGAAAAATTTAAATTTTACTATTGCGGGCAACTATTGTTGCGAGCTACAACATACAAGATACATCAAAGTGGCTTCTGTAGGTGTATGACAGATAAATGTTAAAAATAGTGTTAAAATATTTTGTGTTAACTTAATTGTTTTTCTGGGTTAATATGTTCGTGAAATTTGGATTTCTTATTCATTTCTGGGTGTTTTTGAGAATCTTGTTGTGAAATAGATTTGATAATTAAATATCTGCAGTAAGCGGCTAAATAGCTGACAGTAAAAATCAAAGCCATCCGTTGTTTTTTACAGACTAGATAAATAAACTAGCAAACATTTGTAACAGAGCAGTACAAATAACATACTTAATCTTACATTAATTTTATAAATTTTACCTATAAACCAAAATCATTTTATGAGTAAAAAATTTGTGGTTCTATAATCATTATATTTGTAACTTTTAGATAAATACTACTTGGGGTATAAAAGTGACCTAAAAACTGCTCGGTACTACTCAGTGACTTTATTATCAGAAATCCGTGAAGTATAACAATTAAATGAGGCTCTGATTTGTCAGTTAAACAAAATGTCATACAATATTATTTATGTATAACAAATAAAGGAGGCCCTGATATGTGACAGTTAAACAAAATGTCACCAACACTCAGTTCTATGGGAGGTGCTTATCAAACAAATGAGCAGCTCTATCCGCCATTTTGGTTCCCTTGACAGTTTAAGGTCAGCTGGCAATAAAAACGAATGCAAATTGAACTAATTTTTACTTGAAAAATTTAAATTTTACTATTGCGGTCAACTATTGTTGCGAGCTACAACATACAAGATACATCAAAGTGGCTTCTGTAGGTGTATGACAGATAAATGTTAAAATATTTTGTGGTAACTTAATTGTTTCTCTGCATTATGTTCGTGAAATTTGGATTTCTTATTCATTTCTGGGTGTTTTTGAGAATCTTGTTGTGAAATAGATTTGATAATTAAATATCTGCAGTAAGCGGCTAAATAGCTGACAGTAAAAATCAAAGCCATCCGTTGTTTTTTACAGACTAGATAAATAAATTAGCAAACATTTGTAACAGAGCAGTACAAATAACGTACTTAATCTTACATTAATTTTATAAATTTTAGCTATAAACCAAAATAATTTTATGAGTAAAAAATTTGTGGTTCTATAATCATTATATATTTAACTTTTACATACATACTACTTCTAGGGATATAAAAATAACCTAAAAATAGCTCGATACTACTAAGTGACTTTATTATCAGAAATCCGTCAATTTATAGAAATTTGTATTTATGGACGAACTAGATTTTCATTTCAAAAATAATAACAAAACAAAAAGAACTCTTACGTAATTCTTTAAGCAAAAAAATGCAATATTCTTTAAGTATAACAAATAAACAAGGCCCTGATTTGTCAGTTAAACAGTTGAACAAAATGTCACGAACAGCTGCTCAGTTCTATGGGAGGTGCTTATCAAACAAATGAGCAGCTCTATCCGCCATTTTGGTTCCCTTATCAGTTTGATATCAGCTGTGGCAATAAAAACAAGTGCAAATTTCTTAAGATTTGGCAGGAAATTCAAAATATCTTCCGCGTATCTCGAGTACTGCACATTATAGAATGCTAGGAAGAAGGTTATAACAAAAGTGGACTAGATAAATCTCGGGAAATATTTTCAAGTATGTAAGATGACCACTAGAGAGTTAAGATTTGGCGGGAAATTCAAAACGTCTCTTTTTATCGTGTTTACAGAATAATTATTCTGTGCCGTATTACTGATTGTGATAAATATCAGCAAAATATGGTATTAAGCAAGCAACTGTCATTCATTCTAACCACAATGGTTAGCCCAGAAGTCAAGAGATTTGTGCGTCCACGATTGACTTATTCCAACCAAGACAGTTTTTAAAATAATAACAAAACAAAAAACACTAAATTGAATTGTCAAATGCAGAAGGAACTGTCAGATTTGACTCAAAATGGCGGCAGAAAAAAAAAATGACTGTGACGCGATTACTGTTATAATAAAGCCTCTTACTGCAGGTAAGAGTTTTCTACCAGATTATTGCTCATTAAGTGAATTCTTCACTAACGAGGAAACGTTAACGAATATAAAAAAAAACGAAAGTTGCCACATAATGTAAACATACTCTTTCCTTTACTAGCAAGTAACAAATGCATGAACTATTATAATATAAGATGCAAGAATTTCTCTACTAAATCCGTAACATAACTTACCGGTCAACTCGACTCTCCCCTCTGCCGTGCCCAGCTTATTCGCGGCCTTACACACGTACTGGCCGTACTGTCGTTTTTCGATCGTGATCACTCTCAAGGTGGTGTCCGTAAACTCGTCGGCGACGGCGAAGTGGGAGATCTTGAAATGCTGGTTGTTCGACACCGTAATGTCCTCTTTCTCCCACGTAATAGCGGGCGGGGGATAGGCTTCGACGTGGCACTCCAGGTCCATGTCGAATTGCAGCGCCTGCGCGAGATGAGGCCTCGGGACGGTGACGACCGGTGCGAATTCCACCTCCACGGCGATGTTACCTAGAAACGACATAGGTAGAATATTGCTCTTGTGCTAAACGGGGTACTTTTTTACGTTTCGTCCCTCTTCCTACTCCGTTTTCGGCGACGCAATAGTAAGTGCCACGATCCTCCTTTCTGATATGTTTGATATTCAGTACGTTGCCCCTGTAAATGGAACCGCCGGTGGGTAGGATGGCGTTATTCTCGCGTCTCCAGGAAATCCGTGGCGTCGGGTACCCCCCAGCGTAGCATTCCATTTTGACGGCTAAAAATATGTGCAATAAGAGAGCAGTAATATACCGGTGTAATGCCACTGTCTGCTGCTTAATAGTTTTGACTTAGTTTTTATCACAGGAAGTCATTAAAGAGTCATTAGACGTTTGTAATAAATTAAGAATAGATCACTATAATGACCAAGAACATGATACATGTCATTTTAATTGGTAACGTTTAATCTTACAATTAAATGTCTGCAGTGCATATTTTCCACTTCCAAACAGTGGCGGCTGGTGAGATCTCCCAATAAAAATAATGAAGTAATATAACTAAAATACTTTTTATTATCAAAAGGCAAATATAATACCTGCAGGCGGCTAAAAACTGCAGGCGGCGAGCGAAGCGCGGACCACGCAACCACACAAGGAAAGTCGACCAGTGAAACAACCTACCGGCTCACGCTCACCGCCCTTGGAACGCCTGCAGTACTCCGATTCCCCCATTCCGAGTGTCCGTCTAAACCTAGCCGTGATATAAGGCAAGAGTTCGCTGCGGCCGCGGCAGTGCCAGCTCCGATGCGGTATCGAATTTTTACGCGATTTTCCACTTTATGGCCAGTGACCAAATGCGAGTTAATATAGTGCATGCGTGTGATTCTGTTTTTGTGTATTGCCGACAATAATTATTAACTGTACTTTCCTATGGAAGTGGTCTTTAATTCTATTAATGTGAGGAATTTTTTTAAATATTAAGAAAAGATCGAATTAAAAGGAAAAGGTAGACAATTACCAGATACTATTATTGAAAAATCTAGTGTAAGTAGAGGGAAAAGTTAAAAAATGAATGGATTTGTGGATGTAACAAAAAAAATTCCTTATACTGTTTCCCCTGCTTACTTTTTGGTGGCGATAAAGCTTGCGGAAGTTAGGGTCACCGATCTACAGCACTTAAGTTTGAAGATAAAAAGACAGGAAAACTCTAAAAGCCTTGGTGGTATCTCTATAGTCTTACAGGCACCAGCAGGAAAGAACTGGTCCAAATTGTGTCACAAGAAAGAGGGGCTTTGGTCCAAAGAAAATCCGATATTCCTAACTCTAGACAATCATGAAACTCATGTTCCCTTAGCCGCAATCAATGTTTCCAAAGATATTGTGCTTTTGAAATTTCCCCCTTATTGCACTCATAGAATTGACCCTTTTAAAAATAGACGCAAAACCTCATTTAACGTTGAAAATAAACCAACCAACAGCTGTTATAACAAAAGTTATAACTCCATTTGTTATCGGGCCATTACCAAAGGCAGACCCACGAAAGGGAACTAGAAAAAAATAGATCAGGCAAGTCCAGAACAATCGCCAGTACCCCAGAAAAAGAGGATTCAAGAACTTGAAAAACAAAGCTGAGGAAAATAAATAGGAACTCAGTAAAAGAAGAACATCTGAAATTGCTAAAGTAATGTCAAAGAAAAATGAGAGAAAGAAGAAATTTAAAAGTCACATGGAGACACCCTCTTGTCCGAATATGCCCCACTACTGTCCAAATCTACCCCACCAATGTCCGAAGTTACCCCACCGGTGGGGAAGATCCAGACATCGCAATTTTTCGAGCCAATAACAATCTTCTGACTCACTAACCTCTGAACATCCAGTTGTCGCTCATTAAAATTAAAATTTAAAAAGTGGTCAATTTTGATTTATAAGATTAAATAATGTTTCAGCTGCACGATATGCACTAACATAAAAAAAAATAAGGGTTATTAATAAAATAAGGAATAAATTTTAGATGTCGACCGTTTACTGCAAAAGTAGTTTATCTTTATGGTTATCAAAGTCTCACTATGTAATTTTTACTTGATTTTAAATTTAAACTGTAAATTTATTGCAACTTCCGTGTCGTGCCGTATAATGGCTGGTTCGGTGCCTTCCCAATAACCCGAAACTAGAAGATTTGTTGTCATAATTTAACGTACCTTCCTCCTCTGAAACGACTACAGATCTGGTCGAGTTATCCAGAATGAAGGGCGGTCTACGCACTTGCAATTCCACCTCACCGGTCACTCTATTACTGGGCGAGATCAGAATCTGGCACTGGTAAAACCCTGAATCCGTCTCTTGGATATCCTTGATTTGCAGTAAATACGTGGAACTTGTCTAAAAACAATTTCACGTTAAAATAACTGCAAGAATTTTATTCTACCGTCTAAATCGACAGCTTTTCAATGCTGAGACAGAATTCAGGATTCACTAACAATTCCTATAATAGAACATATAAGACAGCTGCTGCTTCATTGCTACAATAAAAATAAAACACTTACCGGATCATACCGGAGGGAGAACCTGGAGTCGTGGAGAATCAAAGAGCTGCCAGTAGATATTGGCAAGCTAGAGGAAATTCCAGTTTTGTCCACCTTCATCCATATCACTGAATAATCTTGTGTGTATTGCACCGAACAAGACAGCTCGACAGTACCACCTATATCCTTAATCTGGGTCTGTGTGATGTAGGAAATCGTGGGGGATCGTTGAGCGAAACCTATAAAAACATCATTTACCGGTGATAGACGTAAATAAAACTTTCGTAATTTTCAATTTTATCGTCCCAACTACACATAACCTCATCTTTAAACATAAAACATCTTTAAAAATATCTTATAGTCCTAGTATTCATATGAATGTTCTGTGACACTAGACTCGTTTGTTGACAAAATCAAGTGGGCCATGCGGCGAATTGGGCCAATGGCCATGCAGAGAAAAGCACCAATTATAGCACGGCTACTCAGATTTCATATTTCTTGTAATTTGCATTGTTGTTTGTTGCGGTTGCGAGTCTTAACAATTTTGCTGGATAATTATTTGAGAAGCGGGTAATTTCGCGTAAAATCAGTGAATATGATATTGTTTTGACGTTATGTACATTCAACACTGTACATATATTGGAGTGTCGGAGCTGCAATGCATATGCATAACCATAATGCGAATAATGCGAGATGGAAGTTTTGGCGGTGGTGGCGCTAGTGAAGTAAATGCGTACGTTTGAATTTTGTAACGCAGCTTTCGACTTTCGACCATATCCACATGCCTTTTTGTATCTAGAACTTCTAGAAGTAGCCTGAGCAGAATGTTGTTGGTAACATACCAAATATGAATGGTTTATAGGCTTTGTTTGCTGATTATGGGAGCTGGAAACTGCACAGTACCTACAGGGTAAATGAAAATATTGTTTTTCTCGTAATTATTTTTTCCACAAATTTGCAAGGTCATTATGGCGGTTCCACCGATTATGTAGTTTTCAACTTGTGGTTTTACAAGGACTAGTCGCTATCAAATTAATAGTAAATAAAAATAATAAGTATGATATTATATTAGTTGCTGACTAGCTTTAGGGGGGGGGGGGGGTGTGCAGTTTTATTGTGTTAAAGAATTTATGGAAATTGGGTGGCGCAAAGTAAACAAAAATATTTAGGATCTTGCACTAAATGTATGTTGTGTTGTACTGTTGTATGGATTTATTTATTAGATATTTATGTATATGTATTACTAAATTCTTGACTGTACCTTGTAAGTATCTCTGGTACATTCCCTGAAATTATAAAACTGGCTTAATGTCTATTTACACCACCAGTGGCGTAGCTGTACAGGGTTTCTAATATCTATAGGACTCTATAGGTAAAAAAAACAATTAGTGTATAATAGACAAAAGTAAACGTAACAAACAGTGGCGGCCCTCTATATTTTTATTAAGCCATGTATACAGAACACATAGGGGGGAGTGTGGTCCATAGAAGCAAGGAAAGCATTGCTCCCCTTAAAGTAGATACTTAAATTTATTGCATATTAAATTGCATTATTTAAAACCCTGTTTTGTTTCTGGTTAAAAACTAGAACTGGTTTAATTATTATAATTTTTAAATAGCATTGTCACATAATTTATCATGAACCGTAACTGTCGAGACAACGTTTGACAATGATGTCGTGTCCGAGTAAACGCGACCACGATCGAACATGTCATGGATATAAATAATATGATATGTAATGATTTAGTTAAATATACAAAGTCAGCATGAAGTGGTTGACAAAAATAGAAGCAAAAAGACTATTGAGGAAACTTTAAAGGCATTATTTTTTCAACATTCAAATACGGCATTTGTTTAAATAAATATTATGCAAATTTCTCGAGAAATTTCTATTCCGCAATAAAGTTTGGTATAGTTATATGGGGAAGTTCTTCAGAACTTAACAGAATATTTATTTGTATGTCAGAGACGGTTGATAAGAATAATGTTTCATATTAAGGCCGCAGATTCATGTCGAGGCAAATTTAAAGCTAATTCCAAGTCCTGTGAAGCTGGCGCTGCTTTTTTATAAAATCATCCATTTCTTGCGAGTTCCCAATAGAAACAAAAGAGTTCCGGAGTTCAATGTGAAAAACAGCAATAGCTCTAGCAATTTAGGTCGAGAAATTGCGAAAAGCCATTTTAGGGCGCTAACTTCAGGAGTTCGCAACAAAAAAGCAAAAGTTCATAGTCAAGTTATTAAAGTTCAAGTTCGTTTTTTTGAAAAAAAAAAAAATTTCTTCTGTGCAATAGCGATTGAAGAGTTCGATCGAATCCCAGAAAAAAAAGGTTATATCGCAATAAATGCGATTTTTATTGTAAATTAAATGCGATAGAAATTTTTTTCTTTCGGTTTTCGCACTAACTCTTCGTTCGCCGTTCTGAACTCTCATCAAAAGCCTTTTAAACTCCTCGGAAATTAGTTTTTGCAAAAATCTTTCATTTTTCGATATTGGATTTTGCAATAAAAATCGTATTTTACGCGATAGAATTTTTTTTCTTCCGGGATTCGCCATTCTGAACTCTCATCAGAAGCCCTTTGCACTCCTTCGAAACTTCTTTTAATAAAAATCGCGCATTTTTCGATCATAAAATTTGAATAAAAATCGCATTTATCGCGATATAACCTTTTGGGATTCGATCGAACTCTTCAATCGCTATTGCTAAGAAAATAAAAAAAAAATTAAGAATTTTTTTTAATAACACTAATTTTATGAACTATTGACTTTTTTTGTTGGGAACTTCTGCCCTCTTTCTTCTCTACCGAAAAAAATCATCGTGAACTCTTTTTCGTTGAAAAAACAGCGCAGCGTGAAATTAGAGCCCTAAAATGTTTTTGCTGTTTTTCACATTGAACTCTTGCACTCTTTTGTTTCTATTGGGAACTCCCAAGAAATGGACGTTTTTTAAAAGAAGCAGCGCCAACTTCACAGGACGCTAATTCCATATTTACAATCGAAATGATTTTGATAACTGCAAAAAAACACATGAACACGCTACAAGACTTGAAGATGACCTCGACTATCCAATACATAAAAAATCAAAATTTTTAAGAGGAACCTTTTACCGTTATTTGAGAATATACAATCATTTACCAATTACCATTAAAAAAGAACAATCCAATAGAGTATTTTTAAGGTCTAAACCTTAGAAAAAGTAGGCTAGAAATGAGTAACCTGTTTGTGACATATACTTTGCACGAAATAGGTGATTTCAAGCTAAAACAAAGCAGGGACAACTTTGCCGTATTTTTAACGTTTTAAAAAATATTTCCCGTTGTTTTATTGTGTTAAAAATCGAGCATCAACAAAAAACAAAAATTGCATATATAGGTAGTTTGATATCAAAGCATTTCATGAAAACGCGGCAGAGTAATTTTCAGGAAATAACGAAAATTTTGCAAACTAAGTTCCTATTATTTGGGACACACTTTAATTTTTAATCGTTTTGAGATGGCGATAATTAGGTAGGCACATATATCTCAGTTGTTTCTAGCAGAAGCTTTCTCGAGAGGAAGTTCCTAAAAATAAACTTCCCTGTGCCGACAGACGTTGTGGAACATTGGGGCTCTTAAGTTTCAGTGGTTTTATACTACCATCATTAAAAAAATTATCAGAATCACTTTTTCAAGACGTTACTCATCCAAATTGATAACCAAAAATAAATGTTATTGCCACGCGCCACGCCTATTGTTTAAAAAGTCAAGATATGTCCAATATTAATTAATTTACAACAATACTTTACTACATACTACCCTAAGTTTAGTCGTTTATCCCATTTCCCCAGTACAATAATTAACTGTTTTTACCTAGTTATAGTTAAATTATTTTCCGTAGATGATTCGTAACATATTAATTCTCGAGTGATTCATTAATTACAATTTGTATGCCACTTTACACGGTATGTATCTGGGTGTTTTCGTCATCGGTGCTTGCCTTTGCGATGGAGGCAATTGCATATTTTCCGATTGAGATTGAGAAGATTTTTTAATTCTAAACCAGGCAGAACAAAAGTAGGTGTAACCAGCACGATAAAATACAAACAAAGTGGGTACCCCAGTGAATGGTAAACAATGTAGCGTCTTTTAAACCTGTAAGGAGACCCCCGTTGTCACATTAGATTTAGTCCCGCGTACGTGTAAAATACTCATCCTAGGTCAGTTTTTATCCGAGCTGATAAGATAACCGATAAAATATGATACGTTGACTTACAGTATCGTGTAGATATCGCCAGTAGCACACACAACAACATTAAATACGCCATGTTGAATCGCACCAATGAACACTCTGTGGACAACTGACGTACTAAACTGAAATCTCGTCGGCCATGGCACAATCGTCTCAACGGACAGCGCCACACCTGTTTCTTGCACGCCAGAGGCGTGCGGTCGGGTATGCAATAAGGGGTCTATCTGATACACACAGTGAAAAGAAGCCAGTTCGTTTCAATTTCTCGCCGCCTTTTGTGGTTCGATAAGCTGCCGTTAGAACTGCAGATTTGCTATGATCGCTCATTACAAACGTTGAATCGATCCAAGATCGATTAAATTAGATAGCTGATGTCATCTTTTTATTTTGGCAGACGTCTGAGTTTATTTTCAAGTTTCTTAGCGTTTCTCCGAGTTATTTGGTGATTTTTTATGTGTAAATACTATTTAATAACATTATATGATTATATTTTGAGACTTTTGATAGGACAATATAATAAATTATATTAGCAATATTTATACAAAGATGACGTAGCGCGGTCAGATTGTAAGTTACGAGGCAACCTATCTAATTTAATCGATCTTGGTATCAATCAAGCAGCCCTAGTCGTGTGCGGGAAGTTGCCTACTTGATAACAAAATTGCTCTCGCTCGAAGTAGATCGTTTGCAAATCGTTATTAAACGACATGAGCGCCAAAATCTTATATTCTCTAGTACATGTGAATCTGTCATCGCAAAAACAAGTTAAGTAAAAAATTAAAATTTTTCGGGAGACAGTGATAAAACAGAAACTACTTAAATCCAGTCAATTACTTTTTAAAGTATGAAACATACATGAATTTCACTCTTGTTTTCCATTAAATTCCGATGACGTAATTATCGTACAGTCACCAAAAAAAATCCTTTTTTTTTCAGACAAGTGGTTTTTGCAAGGAATAAATTAATTACAACGTTGCAACTTCACCGTCTCTATTATAAAGGATATTCTATTGACTTACATGGCTTTTACACTGAACATGTAACTATCTTTGAACAACTCGATGCCATCAAAAACTCATTTCCGCAATTTTTTGACTTAAGTTGTGTCAACTGCATATATGAAAAATCGCCAACCCGTTACAGTATCCCAATTTCAATATAGATCGATTGCAACTCTTACAATCCAATTGTGTTGCTTGTTAACGACACGACTAGTCCCCTGTTTAAATTACTGCATAAAATAATCTCCTAGTGCTGTAGTCATAGGCTAAATAAATTTTTGGGTCGTTTGCAAATCGTTGTCAACTTTAGCGATGCCAAAATCGCTACTATAGCGATCCCTGGCTAACGATTTAACTACCGACAGCTGCCAAATTTGTAGTCGAATTTGCTGTAGATCATTCGCAAATGATCAAGCAACATGTTTGCAAAAAATGATACTCTACTGACAGCCAGTGGCTAATTCCAGAAGGAATTTATCATCAGTTCCGTCGTTTGCATATCGTTTGCAAGTGGTCATAATTTAATGTCATTTTATTTGGCCGCCAGCCTTGGGTGTTTCGATTTGCAAACGATCTATACTAAGATCGTTTGCAAGAAACATTTGGATGCTCTAGTAGGTGTTAATGATGTGCAAACGATAAACGTCATCAGTCGCACTCGAATGATGTATTAGTTAAAATTTGTGTAATTGTTTCCAGGTTATGACAGTTGGACCGACGCCATCTTCGAAAATGCTGCATCATAGACAATAATTAGTAGTGTGCGTGTGATAGTGCGAGGACAATTAGTAGTGCGCGTGTAATATTGCCACAAGGTAGTATTTCGAGTGGCTCGGAAGCTGTGAGTAACAAGCTTGTCCTATAGCGGCAAGCGAGCCAAAGCGGCGAAAGAGCGAAACCCGCTCGTTACTCGCTACTTCGACCGAATCAGAGGAAGCGAACATCTGGGCGATGTTCCAACAACATCTCTAATACAAGGCCAAAGTGCTTACTTTAAATACCATTGTGACGTCACGTCCCTCGGATGGTGACGTCACGGAGCAGCACTTTGTCCTTATTCATTTCATTTATCCAAGCATTGATCGCCAAAACTGCATGAGCACGATTTCAGACATACCTAAATAACTACATAAAGCTACGGAATAACGTCACGTGACGTCACGGGGCAGCAGTTTGTCCTTATTAGAGGTGTTGTTGAATGTTCTCGAAACTTATTTTGGGGACATACTAGATATACGTCCTAATTGCACTCGCCCGCGGCTACGGCCAACGGGGATGCGATTGTAGTAGGGAGGAGCAGTTCGAGGTTCGCGTGTGTTGTTTTACGTCGATGGATACGTCAACCGCAGAGGGATAACAGCATCGGCGCACTCCACGACCGGTAAGTTACTTTTTTGGCTTTTTAGTATTTCAGATCGTCGTATTTGTACGGTATGTTTATGAACTGACCTAACCAAAAGTGGTGTTATGGTGTATTCCTGAACCTGGCGATAGATACCTATCCTATATAAATTTCTACAGGCAATTATAATATGTTTTCTAATATGTGGCTTCAAAATATTTGTCTAAAAGTGGTTATGTGGACCACGCATGAATAGAATGCGCTGGCGATGCGAAACTGTTTATATTTCCTATCCTGCTTCACATCGGCACTTTGCGGAAATTCCACCGATATAATTTCTATGCACGCCCATGTCAATTGTCTACTTTATACCGACCCAGGTACTTAATTTTATAGCATTTTAATAGGCATCTAGGTATCGAAGTATCTAGCCATCTTGATGTCAGATACTCCTTATAGTAATGACAAAAGCATCAACATATCGTAACCAAGGGCGTCGCCAGCTTTCAAGCCAGGGGGCAGCTCAAACCGTTATAGCGCCGCAGGGAAAAATTATGAAAATCTTCAAGGTCACGCGCGCTCAGAAATTCAAGGAAAAAATCCATTTGAAAAAAATATAAACTTGGAAAAAAATATTTTAAGGGTTTGAGAACTTTTTTGAAATAAAAATATTATTTATTCACAAATTACTCAGTGTATATATAAATTGGAGTAAATAAATTATATTAAACGACGAAATTATATAAATGACACGAGAAATCAGTAAACTAAACTTGTCCAGGGTTGTAGGTTCTAGGGGGGGGGGGCTGTCCCCTTGGGCCCCCCTCTGACGACGCCCATATATCGTAGGCTCGTCATTTTGCGGCATTGTTTTACGATCATTTACAGCCACATATTGGTCGTAACCGAACAAAAAACATTAGTCTAGTGACATGTTATTCATTTAATAAAATGACGTCGATAAATTTGATTAGAATAATTAGTCATCGCATTCTAGCTAGTGTACCTATAAAACCACCTGCGCTGCTTGTTTTAGGTTTTAGCGCCGGAAAAGCGTTTAAAAAATCTCTCAGTTAGAAGAAGGCGGGCATTTGTTCTTTTGTTCGTTGTCATATCTCATAATTCTCATACTCATACATACTCGTCATAATCATACAATAATACAATCCATCTCGGATATGGTAGGCATCTGTAAATATTTATATCCAGACTTATTCACATATAACAATTGACGTTAATCTGATATTTAGGGGCTCAGGTCATCGACTTGTCTGTGGTTATAACGACTTTAGATATTAATATAATGGGGTTAATTTCTATTAGATACAATTGTAAATTATATTTAATGGATTCGCAAGTTATTTATTTGCGGTAATAGGCATTTCCATAGAGGACTTTCATCAGGGAATCAGGGAATCCAAGATCCGCAATCTCACCAGGTACTGACCCAAGTCCCAAGTCGTTGATTGAATCGTACGTAATTCAATCAACGCCCAAGTGTAGTAGATAACTAATACCGTTCTAATACCTAATTAATTTTAAATACGGTTAATATTTAATGGATCGTATTCATTGCTTATCAAATTTAGAGATTGTGCATGCATTTCTTTCATCCAAAATACTAGATATAAAAATAATAATACTTATAAAAAATAAGCATAGCCAGAGACTTATTCGCTTATACATAAATTATTGATACCTTCATAAAGCATTGGGATAACTTAAAAATATTCCATACAATTATTGTAATCCCGCCCCCTAGCGGCACTGGCCAAATTAAATATTTGTGCAAGCTGTTTGGTTTACGAAGCGTAATGTTTCCACTCATTTAACTCTTCTATTCGATCCTAGAGGGCGATGGGTGCAGGGTAAATGTCGTTGAGTCATTCAACGCTTATATGTAGCTGTTACTAGGCAAACAACAATACACAATGGCTATCGGTGGGTTATCGGCAAGAACTTTAAACTAGACAGGACGGTTCCTTCCCATTTAGCTCTATATCCGACGACCCCCACCTAATTATCTCCTCGGCCGCGCTGCAGCGTGACGTAAGCGCGGGTACAATTAAAGCGGGAAAAGACCTGACACATATGAGGTTAAATGGTATTTTATAACTGTGACAGTTGACAAGCTTAGATTTTCTGATTTTCCGGGTATTGTACTGGTTTAGTTTTCTTGTTTTGTGTATTTCTTATTGGATGACTTTTGAAATGTGAGGAGCAGACTTCCAAAAGGAGTTTAGTCCTACCTAAGAAATTGTTGAGAAAATGCAAAAAACCACTATACATTTTGTAATGTATTTAGATAAGATTTTCTTTTAATGTGTTATAGATAGGGTTAATACTATTCCAAAACTACGTTTACACAAATCTATACCAATTTTAGGTAAGATTATTTTACATTTTTTTAGCTACATACGTCCTTTTGACTGTCAGAGGATTACTTAAGTCCTTTCGTTTGTCAACGAAGTTCACAGCTCACGTTTAAATAATAAAAACATATTATTATTATTTAAACATGTCGTTATACGATAGGTATATTATATTGTGTGGTATAATCAAAATTTGTATTTTGATTTTAGTTTTTTATATATTTTTTGTTAACGGTTGTCCACCTTTATCCGGCAGAAAGGGGTGGAAATGGACATAGCTTTAAATCAATGAAAATCCAGCTACGGAACGGTCTATTTATTGTCCGAGTTAGACATAAAAATTACATTAAAATAAAATAACTAACTCTAAACCTTTATTAAAATTATCGATCACTAACAAAAATATTTAACATTCTTCAAAAGCTTATTTAAAACTTAAAAACTTTTTAACCTACAGTTCATTCAATATGTATGTATAGTTAACTGACCCCATATAAGATACCGCGCAGTTGCCACATGTAATTCTCAATTTTCTCAGTATTCAATTAAAATATCAAATTTCACAATAATACTACACTGCTGGCCAATAGGTTGGAATAATTCAAATTTTTAGGGTAAGTTTCGATACATATATCTTCTGAACGATATGGAATATCAAAATACGGATTTCAGGACGTTTTTGGAAATTTCATCGACAAAAACTGGTCTGAATATCAATTTTCCATTATGCTCAAAAAAGGAATATACGGGGGTGTAAACTAAACCCCTAAAAAAATCAAAATTTCATTCTTACCGAGAATTTAGGAAAACCAAAATCGAGTTAAATTTTTTATACCGGGGTAATCTATGGACCAATTCGAAAAAACAAATTTGGCCGATTTTTGATATCTCGCTTATTTTTGAATATACGGCGTTTTTATTGAAATTAGGACAATTTTTTGGAAATGTATCTCTTACTTTTTAAAAACAAAGTAAGTAATGGATTTTTTTCTTATTTTCAAGTAAGCTTACATGCCTCTAGCTGCCTCAGTAGCTAGAATTGACATTTCTTATACAGGGTGCCTGCGAAAACATTTAGAAAAATATATCGAAACGGTTTTTTATTTTTCTTGATCGGATGAGTATTATCATAATTTACAGTTTCGTTGTAATTACACGGTAAATCCCTATATAAAACATTTAAAAAACTTGCGGTAGTAACGATTAGCTGGTGATTATGATAATACTCATCCGATCAAGAAAAATAAAAAACCGTTTCGAGATATTTTTCTAAGGTTTCCCTTCACAGTTTTAAAATTTTAAAATTATCGTTCATTTTAATCATACAGGGTTCTGCACACAGTTTATTTAAATATACAGATTTTTCGTGACACATGCTTATTAAATGTTTTCGCAGGCACCCTGTATAAGAAATGTCAATTCTAGCTACTGAGGCAGCTAGAGGCATGTAAGCTTACTTGAAAATAAGAAAAAAATCCATTACTTACTTTGTTTTTAAAAAGTAAGAGATACATTTCCAAAAAATTGTCCTAATTTCAATAAAAACGCCGTATATTCAAAAATAAGCGAGATATCAAAAATCGGCCAAATTTGTTTTTTCGAATTGGTCCATAGATTACCCCGGTATAAAAAATTTAACTCGATTTTGGTTTTCCTAAATTCTCGGTAAGAATGAAATTTTGATTTTTTTAGGGGTTTAGTTTACACCCCCGTATATTCCTTTTTTGAGCATAATGGAAAATTGATATTCAGACCAGTTTTTGTCGATGAAATTTCCAAAAACGTCCTGAAATCCGTATTTTGATATTCCATATCGTTCAGAAGATATATGTATCGAAACTTACCCTAAAAATTTGAATTATTCCAACCTATTGGCCAGCAGTGTATATTAAAGTTGTATATATTATTTATGAATGTTATTAAATAATAATTGTGTACACAATAATATATTATAGGCCAAGATGTTACGTTTTTACATTTATTTTCGTCTACTTTAAATATGACAATTACGTAAACATCTATTTTTATAGTTAAAAGCGGCAACGCCGATCCACGACCTTTCCAATAACGAATATTCGAGCAGTATATCTCTTTTTAACTTATTGGAATCGTATCTCTCGGATCGGGATCGGATTCTCGGATCGAATAGGATCAGGTTCGCATATCTTACAGTGGCGTGTTCGCGGGAATTGCTAATATATTATTTATATACCTACTTATGTAGGTATACATCGCTACGAGAGTTGATATAAAAGAGTATGGCGGTTAGCAAACATGTTTGTTCGTTTCGTATGAAACCTGAAAAACGTAGATTTCCACCAGACCTCGCTTTATTTACGAGATAGGATAGGCATGTTAAAAAAATTTAAGGAATATATTATTTGACGGCAAAAATGGATAGTGGGTGTTAGAGCAGAGCCGACTTTAACAAAAAAAAAGTTGATTTATGGGCTGCTCGAAGTAGGTACTGACGTGTACTGAGGTAGGTAGGCACCTAGAACTGTTTTTAAATACTAAAAGTCTAAATACGCGCAGTAATCACTGAACAAACAACTGAATTCGATAGAAATTCAATACAAGAGGCTCAATTTCAATGCGTTTTCTTACGTCTAAACCTCTCCACGATGGCTAATGTCGATCGTGGGGTGGCGTGGACCCTTCGTGAAGCAATCGTGCCTCACGACAGTTCAGTATTCATTGAAAAAGCCTGACCCCTGGGCGAGAAAAGCATGAGTCACGTTCGTGAATCACTACCAATGTATATCCATCCGTATTTTAGGTCAAAATCCTTATTGACGACATTGGAATGGAACATTTTTGTTACGTTATGTTAATTTTTGCTACGAGCCGATCTATAAGGAAAAGTAAGCAGTATGTAAATTCGCTGCCTACTAGCCACTGATTAGTTTTCATGGCTCAGCTACAAAGTGTCATCTATAATCAAGTATTCATAACAGATAACACACAGTTATACACAGTGGTGCCACAAGGTACTGGACCTAGCACACTACCTTGTGGCACCACTACTCTAATTTATTTTATTACAAAAGAAACATTCCCTTGCTTAATTCTGAAGTATCTTTCTGTCAGACGATTGTAAAAGTTTGTGAAACAATCCCTCGTGCCAAACTTTAACAAAAGTCTGGACAACATCGAGAAAGGGGGGAACAAACTTTCTTTTCATTTAGGAGCTGCTTAGTGACATCTATAATCCTGTGGACACTTTTTGACATGATTTAAATTTTGAAATAGAACGCTTCAAACCATTGGGTGTACCTTGTTCAATATTCACGCAACCTATAATACATGTTATGGATTAGTTGGTAGCCTAATAATTTAACTCGAGTAGGTATAAATACTAAATAGAAAACTAAAATACTGGGAACGCTGAGTGAAAAATTATATTCTCTCTCGACGCGACGTTAGAAGTAGCAGAAACAGCTTGAATCGACTATTAAATAACTATTTAACCAACTACAGTGTAGTTAAATGCCTAGGTATGGTATACGAGCAAGGCGGCCAGAGACAAAATGTAAGATTTGACACATCAAAAAGCAAGCTTTTGCGCTGGCTGGCGTCTCTCTACCTACTCACTACCACCTGCCGAGGCACACGCTACTTAATACAGGTTCACGGCTAACGCCATTGCATGCGGGACCAGGAAATAGATGCATCACTGTTTTATGCACGCTAAGGATGATTGTATAAATTGAAGTTTGGCATGTGCAGCACACGTTCCTTTGTTACATTTAATCAGCTGTTTCTCGCATTAAAATGTCATGTCATGGCGCGCAAACGCGTGAGAAATACCTACTGATGGTTGCCGATGAATCTAATTTTACCAAGACGTCAAAGACAAGGGGAATCCCTGTTCCCAAGTCCAAGTCTCTTGCATCGAATCATCTCTTTATGTAACTGTGTTCTAAACATAAACATGCAAGCTGCAAGCTGTAAACAGAAGTACAGCACCTGGTGTAGACTGTAGCCCATACTTGTGCGGGGAAATTCTTATCCTTATTATCATAAGGACCTTGAACAACAATAAGGTAATCCCCGTATGGAAAACGATTTCATTAGGCGCGCGCTGTGTAAAATAGGTATATTATATAATCGAAATCGAAACCTGAATATTTTTTTTACTTTACAATTTTGAGGTAAATTTATAACGAGTATAATTTATGTTAAATCGTGTTTCTAAGAAGTGTAAAAGAACTAGGACCGCCTCCTTATGCAATAAAATAATAGGTCTACTGGTTGAAGGTGATTAGTTCGAAGAAGCTTCACAGATAACACCACAAATATAACCTTGGTTCTTTTTAGTTTTCTCCGTGAAGGACAAGTGAGGATTTCATCGAATTTCAATACACGCTAATTTCATTGTTCCATTGTTCTATTATTTTCCTTTGGGTTCGACCTTCTATCAGTCACTTCCCGGCCAAAAAAAATACCCGCACTGATACAGGTATTTATATTTCTATAATAAACTACAAGAAACTTAGAGTATCATTATTGAAATGTGGGAGCTCGCAAATGCTGTATTATTAGTTGAAAAAAAAATATATAAAAAATAGCCAGAATAAATTCTATTCTGTCCCAAAATATTT
Organism: Tetropium fuscum; assembly: GCA_964058915.1. NCBI lineage: Eukaryota > Metazoa > Arthropoda > Insecta > Coleoptera > Cerambycidae > Tetropium > Tetropium fuscum. The sequence continues at coordinate 784,802 of CAXKVY010000915.1, forward strand.
CCATCGTGAGGAAGCAAACAAATGCAACACAGCTCACGGACGCCGTGACCGAGGAGCGTGACTATCGTAAGGATGGATTTTTTTTCAGGGAGAAACGAAACGCATGTCGCTGTCTTTGGCAGGAACACTGACATTTGAATAGCCATTCAATTTGAACTAGTATATCAGCCAATTACAATAATTAAATAACACTATTGGATGTAATATGGCGCCATTATGACATATAATACCATTATGCCGTTACTTGCCCATATAAAACGTAATTTATTTGTCATATTATACCTACAGGGTGATTCAGATTTAAGCTTGATAACTCTAGGAATCGATAGAATAGGTTAAAATATTATTAGTTTGTAATATAACTTAATTTCCAAAGACGCTTTATTTCGGAGATAGAGGGCGCTGAATTTTGATTTTTTTTCGTTTCTTTTTGGTCCCCCTACCCCTATTAGAAGTGCATTTATAGATGTTGCCCCGTCCTACTTTTCTCAAAACATTTACAAAATTCAATTTTAATGAAACAAGCGCTATTTAGTGATTTATGTTGTAACTTGTCTCTCACTTGTGTTTTGTCGATATTCTGCTTCTTAAATATTCAAAATATTACATCAAAACCAGCCCTCACGAATCTAACACCATGCAGGGGCAGTGGCACCGCGTGAATCGTGCGTTCGATTCATGGCCAGTCCAACATTTTCAATTCGTAATGGGTGTTATTTTTTCGCAATACTACTGAACACAAATCGCCATTTTCTTGAACGCGTTACAGAGCCGATGCATGGAAATTGAAGGGTTTTAATACTTACTATTTTGGGTCTATTTTAATTCAGTTCTGAAACAAAAAAAATACATTTTTGAAATTGTATGCAACTAAAATAATTTAAACAGCATTATGTAATGAAATGGACCCTATCCCCTATTTAGTTAATAAACTTGCGAAGTCGTGACCTCTGTTTTATTTAAAGATGAGATACGGATTTTTAAGTAACAAGTGGTTAGGGTATAAGCACGCACTGGGAAAGACGTGGTGCGGGGTGGTTTAAATAAGTCGGGATATAGGGAGACGAGAGTTTGCATATGGGGTAGCAGGTAGTTGGTCTCTGGTGTGTGTTAGTGCTTGACGTCAAATTTCCCAGGTTAGTAAATATAATTAATTTGTAATGTTTATTATTAAATTTGTTATCTCGAGAATTACCGTCATCATTTTATTAAAATTCTCTGTGTTATATTTTGTTTTTGAACTATGAATAATTATGATACGTTATGCATAAACTATGAACATTTTACTTGTTTATTTAGTGTGTTCAGCTCCTTCTGTTTTAAGATTATTTTGAGATGATGAATGTTTGTGCCTTGTTGAATTTATTAACACTTTTCCCCCGTGCCTGGGCGAACACGCTAGTTGCCTCCCGTATGGAACCTCAGTACCTTCTGACGAAAGTCGGCTAACTAACAACAAACTCTTCAGTTTTGTATCTTGAGAATGATTGTAGGTTAAAACACAAGTATGGGAAACCCTTGTAAGTTTTCATTTTACTTTCATCTAAGTGTCCAACAAAATTACTGCGATTCTTTTGAATAGAGATCGAGGGTTTCTCTGCCGTGCTCTTTCCCCTCGTGCATTCAAGGCATGTACTTATTTTATATTGTTCATAAATTAAATACCTGTTTAAATAAATCAGTAGGTGTATCAAAAATGCTTAGTCTTTTCTTTTTCATCTCAAAACTCCCGCTTTTCATTAGTAACCAGTGCATCTCGGACAGGGTTAATTTTAAATTAAATACAACGTAGGGTAGGTATTTCCCCTTTTGACGATCACGTACCCCGGCCATGTGTTTCTCTGATTATTATGTTTAACCGACCCGGGTTGGTTACATTACAGTAAATGCCATCGTTATCGGTTTATATATGTTTCTGCAGTAAACGAAAGAACCTCGTGCAATAAGCATAGACAAGCTATCTACGATGTTGATGTTAGAAAATTTAAAATTTAAAGTGTTCGTAATTTTATAATCAATAGCATTTTTGAATTTTGTTTAGCAAAATGACGTATATAAATCCAAACTACGTTTTCCCTGGCCAATTTTGAGCTTAAAATTTTCTTGACATATTGTACTAACATTTTTATTTATTGCGCACTTTTTAAATTGATCGTTAATATGCGAAAAATCGGTTGAAAAATCGGGTTTTTTTTACAGTTTTATAAAAGTTTTAAAAAACCGCGATTTTTAACGATTTTTTGCATATAATTAATTTATTTTTGAATTTTTTGACATCGAACTTTTGTATAAAACTTTTTTTCATTTTATGGCACCATAACAGAAAAATGGAAAAACCCGTTTTTGGCCAACTTTGGGCCCAATTTACTGTGGGATTTTACCTGGAGGTGCCATTTGTATATTACAAACAAATGGCACCTCCAGTTAAGTTTATTGAATTCTACGGAATATTTCAGGTTTTTTACATAATTTTGTTCACTGTATCTCCACTTAAGGGTCCAAATCCATCGAAGTCGATGAAATTTGGCACAGTTATTGATAACAATATTATTTATGGGGCCAGGATTACTTCCGGAGTTATATATTTTTTAAATTAATCCGGGTCCTTTTGCGGCTTGAAAATCTCTAAAATATTACAACCCCTTACGGCTAGATATCTTTGAATCTCGATTGTACAGGGTAAGTCTCTTAAGATTGACACCCCCCTTATCTCACTTATCCTTTGCCGAATTAACTCATTCAAAAAAGGAGTGGACGCGGTTTTTGATGAATTTTTATAATCTGAGCACGGATATTAAAAATCTCGTAAGATATACAGGGTGGAAAATAAAACATGATTTTTTTAAATGGAACACCCCGTATATTTTTATACCAAAATAATGTCCTTAGTTTTCTGAATAAAAAAATATCTAATTGTTATATAATCACTCCACCTGTTCGTGAGATATTACTAAAAACTTATCACATTACGCGTGTCAATTATAAAACAAAAAACATATCAAGATACCTCTGGAAACAATGCCATTTATTGAGATACTAAATAAATATTACATAGGTGACAATAACAGTAACGAGTAATAACAATAAACAACATAAGCCTAATAAAAACAAATAAAAGTCAATATTAATACAGTAACACAATAGAGTAACACAATTTTATTTACGTAACGTAATTAAATATTTTCCACGTAACCACCACCATTCTGAATACACATTTGGCATCGCTTTATAAAATTGCTTCTCACCCTTTGAAATATATCACCATTTTGGTTTAGTTCTTCAATTTTTACACGTATGCATTCTTTTAACTCATTCATATTATTAAAAACCCCAGTTTCGTATATATCTTGTTTTATCGTACCCCAGAGAAAAAAATCCATAGGTGTTAAGTCGGGACTTTTAGCGGGCCAATGTATAACACCGTGCCTTCCTATCCAAATATGATATTTTCTGTTTAGGTATTCGGTGACGTTCCTTGCAGAGTGTGGTGGTGCTCCATTATGCTGCCAAATAACAGATCTGTTGTCCACTAAATTAATATTATCTAAATAATTTTCAACTGGATGTTGAAGAATATCCACATAACGTTGTGCATTTAAGGGCCCATTTATAAATACAGGACCTACAATAGCATCCTTGTGGATGCCACACCACACGTTTACAGTTTGGTATCCTTGTTTTTTTATTTTTTTTTACAATATGTGGATTTTCCGCTGCCCAGTAATGTGCATTTTTTCTGTTAAAAATTCCCGCAGTAGAAAAACTGCTTTCGTCAGTCCAATCTTCCTCTATTCTATCAAGTATGTCTCTGCAGAAGGTTAACCTGTCTTGAAGGTTGTTGTCGTCTAAATATTGAACGGGCAAAATACTATATGGTTTAAAATTATGGCGATGTAATATTTTTATCACACTTCTTTGTCATCCAATTCTATTGCTGCGACATAGGATGATTGGGATGGATTTTCAGCAAAATATAATAACGCGTTGAGTTCTGTGTCTTCTCCTGTTTTTGTTCTTCGCCTTTCCCTTTTCTTGTCTCTCAGAGATCCGGTATTCCTAAACTTTGCATAAATGTTTTTAAAACTATTTTTGGAAAGAGGTAGCCTTTCTCGAAATAACCTAACATACTCCCTCCGAGCAAGAGACTTATTCTTGTTGCACTGAATATAAATTTCAAGTAACTCTTTTCACTCTTCCAATGAATATACCATTTTCAAAATAATTTGCTTCTTTACGAACACTACGTATTTTATACGCTAATATCTAAGAGAGTGAACTACTATCTCACAAAAAACTGGATGACATCTGTCAACAAATAAACAATGCAAATATGCATTGTTTCCAGAGGTATCTTGATGTTCTTATTTTATAATTGACACCCGTAATGTGATAAGTTTTTAGTAATATCTCACGAACAGGTGAAGTGATTATATAACAATTACACATTTTTGGATTCAGAAAATTAAGGACATTCTTTTGGTCAAAACATACCTTAGTCTGAATGCGGCTTTAATAAGATCAGATAGTTTGCTTATTGATTTCTTTGGAAGTTGTTTTAACACTTCTTCAGTTAATAAATCAAAGTCAGGAGCTTTCCTAGGATTAATATTAGTTTTTATTTAATTAGCAGCTTCCTTTCGTCTGGTAATCACATGGTCCTGGGCCAATAAGAGAGCCTCAAGATTTTTCCGTGGCTGGTATGCCCATCTAATATTGGCAACGTCGTATATACTTGAATATATATAGTGAATGAAGGATCGTAATCACGCCACAAACAATTCTGAATTGAAATATCCGCAATCTGAAGTGTCCATAATACTGCCAGCCGGTTCTTCTATACTGAGTTCTGGTGCTTGCCTCTTTTGAAGATGAATATCGGCGGACATAATGCCCAGCAGTATTAAAGCAGCAAACGCGTGTAAATACCACGCGTAAATACTACGTGCCACTTTTATTGGCACCGCTGGTGTCTTACATTCTGAGAAACAACTTTCTGGAATTTAGCACTAAACTTATTTTCACACACAAGCATAACAAAGGATAACAAAGGAAATTTGCCTACACGTTCTCGTTTAGAACCCTTGCCTATCTTAAGTGACGTTGCCTCTGATCGTTGTAAGGAAAGGTCCGCATTCTTGGCCCTAAATTGGTAAAACAACTTTTACCGGCCATCTTTTTTTCTAAATTGAAACTATGAGGGATGCACACTTTCTCTATTTTCCTAATTAGGAAAATATGTCACAGGAGTATTTACAGTGAAGTTTTGACACAGTGAAGATTTAACCAAAAATTGATTTGACATATCTGACAGCGGCTGTAACGGCAAAAATTATTGAAATAATTAAAAAATACTTGGAAGGTGTTGAATGATTGTTTAATTTCTATTGTCTATTTTAATTTGGTCAAAAAATATACGGGGCGTTCCATTTAAAAAATTCATGTTTTATTTTGCACCCTGTATATTTTACGAGATTTTTAATATCTGTTCTCAGATTATAAAAATTCATTAAAAACCGTGTCTACTCCTTTTTTGAATGAGTTAAATCGGCAAAGGATAAGTGAGATAAGGGGGGTGTCAATCTTAAGAGACTTACCCGGTACATACTAATTTTAAATGATTTTTGAAACATTTCTGGACTGAACGCATTTCTGTAGTGGATCCCTGAAGAACGCCTATGAAGGTTCGGGTGTTTCCGCAAGCTAAGGTGCTATGGCTGGCTGCTATTTTCACACCGGTCGATTAGGCTATGGATAATTCGATTATGAAACATTTTTGGTGCTGCGTGAATTTAGTCCCAAAAATTCTTGAAAACAAAATGTGGTCTCTCGATGGTCAAACGAATTTGCCACATCCCCCCTTGCCACTCATTTTTCAAGGTCAACTTCAAGGACCTATCTATGCAAGTCCACTCCAAAAATAATTGTTTACGATTTCGGAAATCGAGGAGTCTCTCCCCTCCTGGGCCCGACAATCAATTGCTGTTAAGAAATTGATTAAGATAAGAAATTGTAAACATAAGAAAGTTAATATAAATCATTGTGAATGCATTTTTGGTACTTTCAAAAAAGCGTTCCATTAATTTACTTGTGTTGTTACTCCTAGACACGTAAATATCAAGAACCATCTTTTGGCCCAGGACAATACTAAGGAAGTGATTCGAGGAGAAAATCATGCACTAACTGCATTAATATTAAACACCGGTTTACGTTAGGAAACAATAAACATTCAGCGTTATATAAAGCCGAACTTTAAACAGCCAACTGTAACACATTCTTTGTCTTTCTTATGTAATTTTTACAAAGCACGTTTTCACATGACCTATTTGATATAAATAACGATGCTGATTCGTGGTTTCGGTTTTGCTTAGTTCTCTTCAAATTAATGCTTATCACACTTCTGTACGTTTCGCAAACATCATGCATGTCTACCGCCAACCATCACCGCGACTCCAAAGTTTCATGAACCAAGCAGCGATAAGGGCTTGCTAAAAATACCCCTAAAGAGATTTATAACTTTCACGTGATTATTCTGCTGCCCGTCGACTCTGTAATTCCGAAACCACGACTCCCAACGCAGATTTGATCCTGGATAAAGGCAGAATTGATTTTGTTTGGGCCGTGCCGCGTCGCGACGCCTGTTAAGCCGCCGAGGGTGAGGTAATTCCGTCTGGAGGCACAATAGACTCACATACAAGGGCTGTGATATATTTAGAATTCGGTATTCTACAAATAATCTCAATGTTACTTGTATGTAATGGAATAATACTCATTACTGAATCATTCTTGATAAGAGTGATAATAATGCGTCAAATAAGAACATTCCACATAAAAGCTAAGTCTTCTAAGAAGTCTTGAACTTATTTTGCTGTGTATACCGAGACCGGATATACCCAAGAAAAGCGAACGAGACGAAAGAAAAAATATTGCAATCTATGCGTATACAGTAGCACGTCGCCGATAGATTTTACCAATGAAAATTTGAATGGATTTACAGGTAACAAGATAACTAGACCCCTCTAGCGGTCAGTTGCTACTACTCATCAGACATTACTAAGTAATGTCTTGTGACAAGCAGCGTCCTGCAATGCAGGCACCTAGAGCAGCGGCCCTAGCCAAAAGTAGGCTAAACTACATACGGAATTGATTTACAGGTAACAGGAAGGAGTATTAGCTCTCTGAGTATTTGTTACCTGTAAATCCATTCAGTATGTAGTTTAGCCTACTTTTGGTAACCCCAATTTTAAAATCTTAAATTGAACTACCCCACGTGTTACACATAAAAAAGCACATTTCATGACGAATACAGCAGTGCATCATTTTTGGATATTTGTTGAGATTTTACAAAATTATTTAAAAACGTTTCGATAAATTCACTGGAAGCTGTTTCATCTACCGACCCTCGTACTTGGATGGATATTTTTCTGAGCGCCGCGCCGCTTAAAATCCTAGTTGGCCCTCTCTAGCCACTGCGTGAGAAGTTCCGAATTTTCTGTCCCCTCGCGGTCCAGGCATTTCCTATCGCGTGATATTTTTCGTGGTGCCTTTCTGCTGCGTTCGCAGCCTTGGATCCTTTTCTCCCGAAAACATATTATATTGTTTATATAATATATTTTCGTGAGAGATTGACCGGGCCACTCAAATTAATATAGTATATATCGGGCGTCCCCACACTTCCCTAAAATATATCACTATTTCTACATCTTCGATTAGCAATTGTTACAATTCGGCGGGGGTCACAAACTCTTATTGCCGCCACTGTATCTCGCAAATAATTAGCGGCAAAGGAGATGTTATTTTCCAAAGTTGTTTCGCTAAGTTCACGTGGATAGGAACCCCTTACGTGGAAGTACCGTTACTGGGAAAACTGCAATTACGATTACCATAAAATTCCAGTTAAAAGTTTGACCACCTCAAATCGAGACTTTGCATTTTGGACTCCTGACCGTATAGAGACCCGGTAAATAATCAATATTAAAATCAATTCACATTAACATGGTGAACGCATAGTCATCATTAATACTGGTATTAACAGGTACTAATTAACACTGGCTGTGTATTTGTTTTGGTGCGAGTGGTATGCCGACCAGATTAATGACATTATTCAAAAGCGTAACCGCGTGTACAGCCAACGCATCTATTTATTGGATTTGAATAAGCGTTTCGGAGGTTTCAAGTACGACCGGTATGTAGGTACGATATATTTTTAGATGTCGGCCCATATACAGTGGCGAATTTGCCGTCTCATCATTGTTAAATGTCAGGTAGCTAATTAGTAGTGAATCACCAATGCTCTTAGCCTAGGCGATGCGTATAACCGCGTATGATATCATGGACAGGCGTTAATAAACTCTTAAATACAGGACAATAATTAGAGTAGATAATCAAATATTAAACTACATGATATGTCAACAATTCAACTTCCTTCTACATTCTACAGCAAGCCTCGGTTATGTAAGCCTAGAGATGCAGATGCTGACATAGTTCTAATAGCAGTTAATCAGAGTGAATTTTATTGTTCACTGTTCAGTCCATCTAATCCAGTTAAGGTTTCTGAGATTCGATTAATGTTTAAATTTCTGCGATTCATCAACACCGCGAGGGGTACTGGGGTACTGGACAGTTAATCAGAGTGAATTTTATTGTTCACTGTTCAGTCCATCTAATCCAGTTAAGGTTTCTGAGATTCGATTAATGTTTAAATTTCTGCGATTCATCAACACCGCGAGGGGTACTGGACTTAGTACATTCTGTGAGTCGGAGAAAATCCCGAAAATGGTTAGTATTTTAGAATGCTACCAAACCACCTTCCCCCCCCCCGCGTTTTCGAGGATGCTGATCACGATGACGGGGTTTAAAATTCTTTTTGGGTGGGGCAACCCCCCGAAAACGGTCAAAAACCACCCCCAAACGGGCGAATTGAGCATCTATCGTGATCAAAGAAGCAAACCCGCGTCATCCCCCGTTTTCGATGACGCCGGAAACGATGGCGATGTTGTCTATCATCCCCGACTTGACCCCACCCCCCTCAACGGCCAAGTACCAACCCCGACGGGGTGAAAAGTGATTTTCTCCTGATGAAGGGAGACCCCCGCGTCACCCCCCGTTTTCGATGATGCCGGAAATGATGGCGAAGCTGTCTCTCATCCCCGACTTGACCCCACCCACTCAACGGCCAAGAACCACCCTCGAGGGGGGTGAAAAACGATTGTCTCTTGATGAACGAGAAAATCCATGTCATCTACCGTTTCGAGGATGCTGAACAAGAAAAAACTCAACTCAGCTCGAGCGAGCATCTGTAACGGACAAAAGCTCTATATATTATTATTATTTTAATAAATAGCAATCATAGATTACTAATTTAGTATTATTATATTTTGTAGATATCATATCAACGCGGAGGAGATAACTAGGGGCGGGAAATCGAGTATTCACTCGTAAACGGCACCGACAAACATTTATTTACTCCTTTGATTTTAAAACGAAAAAATAAATTTATTAAATTAATCAATTTATTATAAAAAAGTAAAAAAGAATAGACCCCATCGCCATCGTTTCCGGCGTCATCGAAAACGGGGGATGACGCGGGTTTTCCCTTCATCAGGAGAAAATCACTTTTCACCCCCGTCGGGGGCCGTTGAGGGGTGAGATCAAGTCGGGAATGATAGACAGCATCGCCATCGTTTCCGGCGTCATCGAATACGGGGGTGACGCGGGTTTCTTCTTTGGTAACGAGAAATGATCAAATCGCCCGTTTGGGGGTGGTTTTTGAAAAAGAATTGGCTCAAAATGAATTTTAACCCCCGCCGTCGTGCTCAGCATCCTCGAAAACGAGGGTTTGGTAGCATTCTAAAATACTTCCATATTCGTCCGACTCGCAGAATGTACTAACTAATAATGTTTGCCTTTAGAAACATTCTTAACTGGAAAATCATGATGCAGTACGTATAAACTGGTGATATACCTTATCTGTCCGGATACATTGGACTTTGTGGCATCATAATACTGCTGCGTTCTGTTTCTATGAATCATAACGGCAGATTGCACATTTATCTTAATTATTTTCAATTGCATTCCATCGAATTATTGTTAAGTTATTAAAATTATACTAATTGAACGGGTTTTTCGGATCTTTGACCATCGCCATCGCATTCCTGTACTCGTGTCCACAATAGGTTGTATAATAACGACAGAACATAGATGGGAGATTAAAAAAGTGAAGAATATATTGCAATCTAGATCTCACTCAGTACGTTAATTTACAGATAACTATTTTATTGTCTAGAAATAAAAAGGGTCCCAGATTGGAGCCTTGAGGTACTCCTGAAGTTACAACAATCATTCGTGAATTAACCAGGACCGGTCTCGGCCTACATCTATATTAGGGGTAAAGAGCGATGGTACCTCCTATCGAGGTCACATCTTTAGCCAAGAATATTGGCGAGTGAATTATAACCGTTATATATGACATTGTTGCTCCCAAAAACATATTAAACAAATGGCATAACGGTTCAGTCAAGACATAGCCACGGCGTTAACAATAAGAACGGAATTAAATCATGATCTGATGTCTATCTATTTTTCAGTTTCTTAATAATTTTTTTACGACGAAACTATACTATATTTGGATTTAAATATAAAAAACACTAAAAGTTTTATTTGTCAAAAAATTTATTTCCATTGACAGCTTTTCTGGCAGCTGTCATCAGTCCAAACTTGTTTTTGACATCATATTCGGATTTAGCTGTATTGAAACACTTAATTAAGATTATTTTCCGAATTGAGAAATTGAAAAAAAAAATAAAAATTCGATTAAGAATTTCATTGACTTGTCACTTGGCGAAAAACACATTACCAATTTTTTTACGACAACATTTTACTTGATTTGTGTTAAAATATAAAAAAAGATCCTTAAAATTTTAAATAATCAAAAAATGAATTATTATTCTCCGCTTTTTTGACAGCTGTCATTAGTCAAAACCGGTTTTTGACTAATGATATATTTTTTTTTGAATGATATTTGGATTCAGCGATATCGAAAACCTGAGGATACCAAGTTTCACCTTGAATCGATGGAAATCAAGTACTCAACACTTGGTTTAACCTAAAAAACCGGAAAACCCGTGTTAAATCCCATTTAAAATTCAAACTGGGTGGGGCACGGGTAATTTTTTTTCGAGTTTTTATTGTTCCATAATTTTTCTAGGCCTCTACTTCCGATTTAGTGGGAGCACTCAAAAAAATCTGGACTTTTTCAATATAAGGACCAACCTAAATAAACTATCAGACATAAAAGGTGGCGCACCTAGATTCTTTCCCAAAGTGATGGAGTGAAATTTTATTTGTATTGAATTCTTAGGTTGGTCACGGTGTTTACCATTCTTTTTTCAATATTCTCTTTTTTGAATCACCTCTCTAGCCCCTTCAGCAACGAAGATGCGATATTTTAGATGAAACGGTGTTATTAAGTTTGATATTTAACAAGAAGGCTATGGTAACGGTTAACACTGAAACGTCAAAAGATTCAGTTGAAATTTTCGTGAAAAAAAAATTCAGTTAACGTTCTAAAAGAAAATGCCAGTGCAAATTAGTCTAATTCAAGTAGCTAGAGTTGTGGCTTTGGTAGAAGATGGAAGGAGTCGAAGATATGCAGCTCGTATTGTTGGTCTACCAGAAACAACTGTCCGAGGAGCGATCCAGCGCTACCGAGAAACGGGCCAATACAGCAGACGTCCAGGTTCGGGTAGTTCCAGGATTACCTATGCAAAATATTGACGATCGATTTATTGGTCTGCAAATATCGAGGAATCCCTATCAAACAGCTGTGATCACAAACCGAAATTTAAGAAACGCACGAGGAACAGTTGTGTCAGATCAGATGAGATTCAGTAGTCTCGGTTTTATCGCAAGAAGAGCAGGTCTTCTTGCATTGGAATGCGATTACTTCGACGACATCGAGTAGCTCGTTTGGATTTTGCTCGAATTCATCTTGTTTGGAATGAGTTGCAATGGTCTCAAGCTTTATTCACTGACGAATCAAGATTCATGCTGAGATCAGTGGACGGGCGTCGGAGGGTTTGGAGAAGGCGTAGGGAAAGATGCGAGGATGGTATGTTCAGTGAAAGGGAGAGTTTTGGCGGTGGTTCACTAATGGTATGGGGTGGAATTACCAGCGATGCCCGTACAGAATTATTTGTGTTTCCACCACGGCACTCTTTAAATGCAGTTAGATACATAGAGATCTTGAATTATCTCTCTTACATTGGCGAAGAATTCCTCTTAATGCAAGATAATGCACGACCGCATACAGCAGTGATGATAACACAATTTTGAAACGATGTCGGAATTAATCGTATGCGGTGGCCCACTAAAAGCCCTGAAATGAATCCCATTGAGCATTTATGGTATGAATTGGGACAACGTGTTAGTATACGCAACCAAGAGAATCTGAATGAATTGAGGATTGCTCTTACAGAAGAATGGGACAATATCCCTCAAATCACTATCACAAATTTGTTTGAAAGCATGCCTAGGCGTATGGAAGCTGTTGTTGCAGCCAGAGGAGGAAATACTCGTTATTAGTTAGTTTGTTGTTCAGTTATTTTTTAAGTTTATTGTTTTAATCAATAATAATTACAGTCGTTTTACTAAAATGTCGAATAATTCTGTTTGTTATTTTTTTTTGATGTTGTTTGTACTTGTAAGGAACAATTATTTCAGCGTCCGTAATCGAAAACCCTAAACATTTCTTAAACGATGAACTTAACGATGCAAATTACAAAATAATCTTCCGCAAGAATCGCCCTTTCAAACAAAATCGATAGGCTGGTTAAAAGTTATATGATCATCAAATTTGGGACAAAATCTAGGTCCGCCACTTTTTATATCCGTCAGTGTTACCTTGTCAGTCGTACCACAGTCTACAGAGTAGTCTATGGTCATATTTTTCTTCATTTTCTTCAAATGCTCGTATACGTGTACTTATTATAATATATGAAATTAACTACTAGGTACTTGATTTGTTTTATTTTATGACAGATATTTCCATTTTAGGACGTTTTTAGGGCCAAATGGTGAAATTTATGATTTTTATGATTTTAGGACACTGAGAGCCCTGTATATTTACTATTTCTTGAAAATCATTTTAAATATAAGATATCAAAGAAATTATATTTTATATTAAGTAGATACCTATTTCCTAAAATGTATATAACATTTGGAGAAATAATGTATCTGCTAGATTGTGTGTTATAAATAGATAAGAATTTGCTCTGTTCCTTCCTTATAGGTTTTCAACGGGTTTTTCGAGCATTGGTAATAAATTAACAACAATTTATATCACTTTTTAAGGCAACTTTTTCGTTCGCATTTGAATTTTATGAATGCCTCGCAACAGCTTATATAACTATTTGTATAATTCCGCGGTTTTAGTACCTACGTCGGTCCCGTACGTCGTAAACGTAGGCGAAATTATTTTTTCAGCATATTTTTTTAGCTATCCTGTTACTATTCCTTAGTATGTCTTTTCCCAGACATTGCGTTTTATTCGAACATCTTCACATAAACGAAATTGTTAAAATAGATTTTGTTCTCTATGTATAGGAACCCCGCCCGTGTCAGTTGGCCCCTGTGAAGTAATTTGTGTCCGAAATATTTTCTAAAAGAAGTACGAAAAATAGGTAAGCCTTTTTAATGAGTCACTGAATCAGTAATCTCTGAAATTAAATTTAATTACCAGATAAAAAAACTGGAAAGAAACGTGGATATGACCCGCAAAAATCGGTAAATACGGCTTCATAAAAGGTTCATAAAAGGCTTTATAGAATCAAAACTTAACCTCAGTCACCTAGCGTTTATCTTGCATTGTTTATTATCAGTTACTTATACTTATATATCTTTCACATTAGTCTGATTATATTGAGTTTATTTATTTGCTTTATTTCTTGCATCGGATAGGACGTAAATTCGGGTACTTAAAGCTAAAGTTTTTTAAGTAAATTAGTGTATTCAAATTCCCTAAAAAATATCGTAACAGTGTGTATATAATGGATAAATTTTAGTATCTATTTGTTTTCTCTTTTTTATGATAAGTTGTTTCCGCGTTAATTTACTGTCTAGGTGTAGCCCTAAGCCCTAAATATTTTACAGTTTGTATTTGTGGTATTTGTACATTGTGTATTGAGATTCGATTCGATTCGTTTTCCTTAACTTTCATTTTCTACTTCTTCAGCCATTGTTCTTGTTGGAGGTTGTTTTTCTGGATTGTCGTGGCACGAAAGGACAGCTGTGTCGTCGGCAAATGTCCGTGTACGTAATAGTAGCGGTCCAAGCGCACTGCCCTGGGGCACTCCTGATCTAACTGGATGGTAACCGGACTTATCTTCATTTACCTTTCGAGACGATCTCTCGCTTAAATATGATTTTAGGAAAAAAACATCAAACCTAAGTAATTAATTCTTACCATCAAGTTCAATTATTGTACAGCTAAGCAGAGTACACATTTTTTCTGAATTCCTTTATGTGTAATATAATTCCGCGCACATAAATTAATGACACATTGCGTTTTGTCTACAACAACAAACAACAACTTGTATACAAAAATGAAAATCAAGTTTTCGTATGACTGGACCCACTAGATGCGGGAGAGGGCTCGTATATCACGACATTTATTTGTTAATATATTAGAACTCCTTTGCCAAATTGTTTACCTACGCCCATGTTTTCTTGGAACTATTAACAATATAATTCATAAATATTGGTTAAATGCTCACCTGCTTGCTAATTCGTGGTTTATTTATTGCTAACACGTGTGCATTCAACAATATATGCCTAGTCGATTTTTGCTCATGGAATTCTGTAGTTGGAAGCTTTTAAAATTTTTATTTCTGGACTGGAATATTTTTCGCTTTGTGGTGACCTAATATAAATCATGTCAGCGATGGCGTTCTCAAGAGGTCTATAATTAGAGAAACATTCGCCTGTACGATCTATATAAATTATGATAATAATAATTGTCTTTATTTACTAGTTATTACGAATAGTACGGAGATAGGACGAACCCAGCCCAATATCTGTTGCATGGTATTGGAAAAAACAGCTATTAAATACTATTAAACTATTAAAGCAACTAGTAAATAAAATGATTAAAATAATCAGATTTAAAATCAGAGGAACCTCAAGACTTTTCTGAAAAAAAAAGTTTTGTTGACAAAATCATCGCAAAAGGAAAAGAACAGGGTTGCACAGGAAACCTTAGAATAAATTATGGTGTACAGAAATTCTGAAATCGATAACTTTATAGATTATTTCAAAAATAAAATGTCAGAATCATTATGTGAACTTAAAGGAAAATATAATAATCTTTTCTAAATGAGTCAGTGATTATAAATGGCATATTATTTATTTACAGGGTTTATCAAAAGTCCCAATGTTTTTACAAGTCATTAAATACGATTAAATATTGAATCAACTGATTAACTTTAGACAAACCAGGAAATGTTTGCTTTCCGGTGAATGTTATTTGCAAAAATAATTGTTGCTTATTGCAATAAAGTTAATTGTCTCAAGGATGGTTCGATAATAACGTCTTTAAATATTTACTTAGATAATGAGTTCTTGCTACTGTGAAATATTCGGGAGAAACGTAAAGTGCATACAAAGTATTTTGTAGTAGGCGAGAAAAGTATGGCGTCAATATTTCTATCACCCTTATATTCACATTCAAAAATCAAAGTTCCATGTCTTATATTTTGTAAGTTTACTTATCTATGTTCAGACTCGAATTGTTTTGCTTTGCTCTGCTCCGTTTTTCGCTGAACTCGAAGACAAACTCGCGAGGACTTTAAGGATCACATCACTACTCGCTGACAAGAGAATTTACACAATGTTACACATCTTTAAATTTATATAAGAAACCACTTAAAAAACTTCTTATGGAAATTTACATTGGACCTATTTATTTGGCATCAGTCTGGTATAGTTTGTAACAGACATATATGAGAATGAAAAACTGCTGCATCGTCAAAGGGAAACCCGATGTCTATGATGAGCCGACTTTAATCTCGTCAAAGCGTAGCCGCATCCTTTGACGATGCGGCTATCTCATATATATGTCTGTTACAAACAATACCAACCAACCAACCAACCTCTTTTGTTACGTCATGACTTTCCTCGTCTATCGAGAAGATTTCGTAATTCTTTCCGTTTGAATTTCGTGCGAAAATGAAACATCGTTGCCATACGGAGGGAACATTCTAGATCGTTTTCAATGGTCCACGTGTATTAGTCCCGTGGAATTAATTCTCTTGCGTACAATCAAATGAATTTCAATCGCTAATTTCGTTGATTCACGCAAACGTTTGTGCGCAGTGCCGGATTAAACAACTTTTAGGCCCTAGGCCCGCTGCTAATTCCGGGCCCCCGTCCCCTTATAAAATAGAGTAAAATTTACACAGGTACTAAAAAACATTTCCTTTATCAGTGAATTATATTAACGATCATAAAAGTACTTAAATAAACATTTTACAGGTATCATATACCTACCTATAGTATTTATAATAAAACTAAACTTGTGCTTAGGTATAACATATAAATCCTCTGACCTAACATAATAATTATCATATTATGTACATAATACAAGTTATTCACATAAAAGACCTGGAGTTTACGTCTTGCTTTTACCTCTGAATACTTTTCAATTGCTCTCTCGAAAGAAATTTTCTGAGTGATCGTCGATTCAATATTAAGTATTGATAATGCGGTTAAACGATGTTGTTCCATAGTATTCCGCAAGTAATTCTTAACCCCTTTTCAAGGTGGAGAACGATATTTCTCCTGTAGCATTGGATGCAGGAATTGTTAAATATATTCTTAATAGAATTTCAACGTTAGGCTGTTCCAAAAAAACACTGCGCAAAGATAACTCAGACTCACTGTTCACAGTGTTCACTTTTCTTTTCTGTTGGTTGCGGGCGGGTAGCCTATACAGTGACTGCAGTGGCAGTGTGCCTGTGTCACGATTGTATCTTTATCTTACGAGCAGAAAGCAGGGAGTTCCACGCGGCGAGGCGTTGCCGATATTTAATATTTAATATAGGTATTCAATATTCAATTAAAAATGAAACATAACACAAAACTAAATATTTTATAAAGTGAATATTTTCTAAGAAAAAAGTCGAATACCTATCTACCTCGACGGGCATAACAAAACTAAAAGAAAAAGATTATATTCTCTTTGGTTAATTCCGAAAAGGTTCTTTATCTTTTAAATTTCCGCCACCTCAGTCATATTCCTACAAAAAACATGCCAACATTGTATTGTCTAGTGTCTACGAAATGTGTCTACTTTAAATGTAAACAATATGATTTATCGCGTATCGGTGACGGGACCACAAAGAAAGCAGAGGTGCGCTACACAAGTACGGCATTTATTTACGTGTTGGAACAGCTTGGAACTGAAGCAGGTTTCTTGGAACAGGTATTTTTTGCAACTGGAACAGATTGTACCTGTTATTAAAAAATCGCTGTTCCAACCATGACTAAAAAAAGTCATAAATCCTCCTTATTATTGAGTTAAAACCAAAACCGATAGACTGCAAAGAACACAAACATCTAAACCTAAACACATTTGTCAGAACATAGCAGAAAAATCCAGTGCCTACATAATTTTTTTTTTATATTAAGTACATTTATTAATTGATTTAATAATGGTATTATTATTATTATTATTATTATTATTTACACCTCCAGAACCGGGCCCCTTTATGGCGGGCTCCTAGGCCCGGGCCTAATGGGTAATCCGGTACTGTTTGTGCACTCCCACATCACGAGATATGTTTGCATAAAAAAATGCCGGCAGACTGCTAGTGTTTTCGATGAAATTGAAATTGTAAATTGTCTGTTGTAGCAGAACTGGGGCGTCGTTCCTTTTAATTCCGAGGTTAAGCAGATAATAAAATTGCGAAAATATCCAGTTCGTTTCCTTTCCGAATCATCATTTAATGTTTATAAAAATAAAAGTTCGCTTACGAGCGTTCATGTATTCTTTATGGCCGAAATGTCAGGTTTATGCCAGATGTTCTGCCGTTTCACACCGAAAGAATACAAATCGCATATCTATTTTCGACCTTTTGTTAAATTTTATCAGCAACTATCAGCAGAAAAGTGCCCCGGATACAATTAATTATATTAATAATTGTTTCCATGAATGTCGCCGCACCATTTGCATTCACATATCTGCATTCAAGTTGATTTTATGAATTCCAAAATGCCACGTTATATAAACGTCCTAAGAGATTGCTTTATTTTCTAATAAAATATGATGTTGTGTTTATAAAATTGTAAAATAACTAAAGGATCAACATGGGAATGTCACCAAGCACTTGTGAGAGCATGTCAGATGAATAACATCTGCCTGTGCTGGGTCAAAGGACACTCACAATGCAACGGCAATATAGAAGCTGACAAACTGGCCAAGAAGACAGCCAGCCTGAGTATCCTTGGGCCTGGTCCTTCAAGTACACTACCAGTTGCAGCGAAACTCCAATTAATAATATGGGATGAAACAAGCAGCTGTCAGCTGGCCAGAAATCTCTTGAGATATCCCAGCGAAGAGACGGCGAGGAACTATCTGGCAATGTCCAGGGGCAAACTGCGATTTGTTACAGGAATCCTAACCGGACACTGCCGGGTAAGGAAACACCTCTATGACATGAGACAAAGTGACACACCTATCAGCAGAGGATATGAACAAGATGATGGAACGATCGAGCATGTACTTTGCGAATGTCCCGCCGTGTCATCGACCAGAGAATCCATATTGGGGGAACGTTGGCCTTCTATGGCCAATTTGAGGGAAATGCCCCTGGGGAACATGATCACCTTTTGTACAACATTGGGCTGGTCGATGGCCTAGGGAGACATTTCCCTCACGGAGGAAGCACAAGGGGCCCAATGGGGCCTAAGTGCAGCGGATATCTGATCCGCACTCCGGACAAATTCCAGATTCCAGATTCCAGAATTCTAATGTCCCAAATATTTTTTACCGTATAGGTCATATCTTAAAATGCTTCCTGTATTACCGTCTTTAGTTTGTAGGGACAATATTATTTATAATTTATTATTTAAATTCAAATGTATTCGAATTTTCCGACCAAGAGTCCAACATCCATCATTGCAGCCGACGATTTGTATGACGTCAAAGTATCGTTTTCCAATATTTCCAATGACAATTTTACTCGGAATTTTACTAGAAGTATATAGTCGTAACAAATGGATATGTGAAATTGTATTTAAAATACCGATGAAAAAGTTTTAGAACACTTTGTGGCTATCAAAAAAAGACGTATCGATTTTTCGTTTAAGGAATAAGTAGGTACGTGTGTTTTGTGTTTTAAACTAAAGTAAATTTTGTGTATTGAGAGAATTGTGCTAGGAAACGTCCAAGGAGAGGATTTTTAACTACTACAACTATTTAAATGAACATTTGGTAAGTAGTAATTGGTTTAGTAAGAAGGTCTCCTTATAACAAATTTTCTGCGAGAAAAAGGGCTCGATCTCTCAATTTTTTTTCGTTTGCCACCCCTAGTGCATTAAGGCACGATCCGCTACTGCTATACCTTCAAGTGACTCCACAAGCAACGCATGACTGGCAATGTCAAATGCTTTTGACAGGTCCATAAAGACACATAGTGATGGTTTACTTCCATCCAAAACGGCGCACATCTATTATTTGTGACTTGCAGAATTGCATCTCGAGTAGAAATTATATTCTACTTATTTTTTCAGATAGTCATCAGCGATTTTAGTTCCACTTGATCAAATACCGTGCCTATACCTTTTTCGATAACGATATAGACGTATGGGGCTCTCATTTAATCCCGAAACCCACGTGTTCAGTTTGTTTCTGTCTGCTAGTGAATCAATTTCTATAAGTTGGTATTTAAGAAGTTACCATGTAAATAAAAATCCCTATGAAATGTCAATTCATAATTCATTTCATGGGCAATTGAGTCAATTCCATGCATAAGTGGTTACATTAATTCGCAGCGGCCAGACCAGAGATGGCGCCACTAGGTTGCCACTTGGCATAGCAATTCCGACATTATTGACTTTAATTTTGATATTTTGTGAGTCATCGTGTTGGTTATAGGTTAGTTTATAGCATCGTCGTTTATAGTTTTATTTCTTGCTTGTAGTCTCATTTATTTAAGAGTGCTCCTGTGTTAATTTTTTACCTAGTACCTCGCTCATACGGAGTAAAATCAGATGTGTAGGATGTGTAACTGCTCTATTTTTCGCGTTGGTGAAATACCTAAGCCGTATTTAAAAAATTACCCGATTTATTTGTGTCTTTGGAACTGATGTGTCAATAAAATTGAAAATTTAAGAAGCTGCAAAAAAAAACGATCCGGCATGAGTATATATTTTTTAAATATTCAGAAAATTTGCTAAACCAGCTATAGTTTGTAACAGACATATATGTGAATCAAAAAATTCCGCATCGTCAAAATGAAACCCGATGTCTATGATGAGCCGCGCGTGCCGACTTTCATCTCGTCAAAGCGTAGCCGCATCCTTTGATGATGCGGCATTTTTTCATTCTCATATATGTCTGTTACAAACAATACATAGCGAAACGAAATCGAAGTGTAAAAGAAAGGAGTGTGCTTTATCAGATGTACGCTTTATTAAACATTTGCCAAATTTTGTAAAGAAAAATAGAATAGAAAAAACGGAGTAGTAAAATTAAGTGAACTTTGTAACAAATATAGGAAAGAGCGACGCGGTGCGGCGGTAAAAACCATTCAATCGAATAGACTTTAAAAACAATTTCCGAAAAAATCAAATGTTTCTGAAGCAGGGAATTCTCTAATTTTGACATCAAGAAATATTTAGCTTTTTTTAATTTGTTTTAATGTTTTTTAGAACTTGGAATTAAAAAAATCCGAGTTATAGGTCGGAATTTTAATAAAAAATTCGCAGTTGTCACAATTAAAATAAAAATCCTGAATTATACATAACTCGGAATTTTACATAATTTTTTGAGTTACGAGATTTAACTTGGAGAAGTTGGAATTTAGAAATACAATTTTAATACTATGTGATACCTCGGAATTTTAAAATTCTGAAATATAACTCCAAAATTTTATGCCAAAATTCCGAGGTATAACTTAAAATTCTGACATAACTGGGAATATAATATTTATTATAACTCGGAAAGTAAGAATCCGAGTTATAAGTCAGAATTTTAATAAACAATTCCAAGTTGTCACAATTAAAATAAAAATTCTGAATTGTATATAACTCGGAATTTTACATAATTTTTAGAGTTACGAGATATAACTTTGAGAAGTTGGAATTCCGAAATATAATTTTAATACTATGTGATACCTCGGAATTTTAAAATTCTGAAATATAACTCCAAAATTTTATGCCAAAATTCCGAGTTATAACTTAAAATTCTGACATAACTGGGAATATAATATTTATTATAACTCGGAAAGTAAAAATCCGAGTTATAAGTCAGAATTTTAATAAACAATTCCAAATTGTCACAATTAAAATAAAAATTCTGAATTGTATATAATTCGGAATTTTACATAATTTTTTGAGTTACGAGATTTAACTTGGAGAAGTTGGAATTTAGAAATACAATTTTAATACTATGTGATACCTCGGAATTTTAAAATTCTGAAATATAACTCCAAAATGTTATGCCAAAATTCCGAGTTATAACTTAAAATTCTGACAACTGGGAATATAATATTTATTATAACTCGGAAAGTAAAAATCCGAGTTATAAGTCAGAATTTTAATAAACAATTCCAAGTTGTCACAATTAAAATAAAAATTCTGAATTGTACATAACTCGGAATTTTACATAATTTTTAGAGTTACGAGATATAACTTGGAGAAGTTGGAATTCCGAAATATAATTTTAATATTGTGGGAATTTTAAAATTCCGAGATATAATTCCAAAATTTTACGCCAAAATTCCGAGTTATAACTCCGAGTTATATCCGAGCATTTTAAAATTTTGACATAACTGGGAACTTGCAATTAAAATTCCGCTCGGATTTTTTAAACCCGAGTTATAATAACACAAAATTTTAAAATTCCGTGTTATGTGACGTCATTATATAAATCAGAATTAAAAAATCCGTCTGAAAAAAAAAAGTCGGAATTTTAATTAAAAATTAAAAATTCGGATATGTTAGAATTTTAAAACCTGAGGTATACCGAACGTTTCGTGTATTTACTAACTTTATTTTTTGTAAAATCAGTGCTCAATTTTACCGAAAAATAAAATTATGTAGAAATTATTTGTGTACTTTTTACACAGACAAATTAATATTTTAAAACGCAAATTTTGTTTAGTCGGCGCCGCCCCTGCCCTGGTGAGATCGATAAAAATAAACGCCAACGATCCAGGCTGCAGCGCGCAGCGCCGCGAAAGCGTTGCACCATGCACTATGCAGTCATGGCGAAAAATTAAGCGAAATATAGGTCGGATCGGACTATTCGGAGGAGGGTCTTACGCAATCACTTTGACCGCCAAAGGTTGATTGCTCAAATTGAAAATTAAATAGCAAACTGATTGTCTAAATTGAGCGGATCGAGTTTCACGTGCCGCATTCGTGAGAGGCAATTGGAAAATTTGATGGGGTACAGTTTTGCACCGAACAACCGACATCGCGGAGTTAGCTTTGTCTAGACTAGAGCATTAGCTTGCCGAGAAGATAATATGTTACGTCCCTTTAAAATAGTTTTCGTTCTCCACTCGAGGGAATTTATTTCGCGTATTAGATTTGAACTGGCGCGGCATCGAACATTCGAGACAGCCTGCGCCTCTAGAAGAAGAAGAAGAAGAAAAGCAGTATCCCCGGAGAAATGGCGAATGCGACGTGACAGCCTGTTGCTCTCCGCAAATATTGTAACAAAAGTAAGCTATTGTTTAGAGTAAATGGTCGCCGAGTTTGTTGACTTGCTCTCCAGAAATCCCTCTGAACGGGTAGTTCTAAGTGGATTTCACAATATACTAATTACCAAGGTCTTTATAATGAAGACTGAGAAGATAAAAAATCAACCATAAGCCCATCCTAAATAATTTTAATCCATTATTAATTTCTCAAAAATAGAAGACGATGTGAAGAGTTTATAACAAATCATCGGCACCGAAGTTTCCATAATATGGTAAACGAACCATCATTACCATCTGAAGATGAGGTCAGACCATAACTCAGAGAACATTAGTCTAGACACTGAATTATAATCGGGCTTATACGAATCCGGTCAACAAAACAAGCAAAATTTATATTAAAATAAACACAAAAAAACAACTGGGTATAATTATGTGAAGAATAGAAATTCTCGGAAACGAATGTGACAAATAATGTTTATATTGCTTGCTTTACACATTCTATTATTATGAACTGAATTGATCGCTTGACGCTGGACGGGAGACCTGAAGAGCTGATTTTACACGATTCCGGAATACCCTTGTCTCCAAAGATTGGAAACCGAGTTTTTGATTTTAATTGGCACCCACAACAGAACGCGCGGAAAATATTGCACGAATCGATTCACATTTTCTACAGCAGGCAAACTGGGTCAATTATATTTGCAAAATATTGCCGACCCAGTTGGAGGCAAGTGTGTACATAAAAGTGATCGAAAGTGAGATTGATGTTACTGTTATCCATCCGATTACAGCTCTGAATTAGTAGGTTGATATAACATTACGGATAGATGATTTATCCTGTAAATAGTTTACATGAAGCTCGACTAACTGATATGCTTGAAATCCATTTTTTTTCAGGCACTATATTTTGTTTTTTTTAGTACTCGTATGACGTTGTACTCGTATTGAAGTCGAAATATTTTCGAAAGTAGTAAATATATTTTTTGCGAGATATCGGCGACAAAGTTTACACTGTTTCCGGTTAAACCGGATATTCAAAACAACAAGATCTTTAAGCCATCAAAGTGTGCATCGTAGTCAACTATACAACTTTCCAAAATTTAAAATCGATATCTTTTTTTACAAGGAAGTTATGGGCTGGCACTTTGACTTAAAGAATTAAAAACTGCTTTTAATTTAAAATGAACTAACTATAACGTATTGTTAAATAACGAGAACAAATTTTCAATGATAACTTTAATAACATAATAATAACAATAAAAAAAGCAATGAATACAAAAGAACAGCAATGATAACATAACTTTAATAACATGAACAATAACAATAAAAATATTGTAATGTAACCAACCCGGATCGGTTCAACATAATAATCAGAGAAACACATGGCCGGGGTACGTGATCGTCAAAAAGAAAAATACCTACCCTACGTTGTATTTAATTTAAATTAACCCTGTCTGAGATGCACTGGTTACTAACGAAAAGCGGGAGTCTTGAGATGAAAAAAAAGACTAAGCATTTTAATACACCTACTGGCACGGGGGAAAATTGTTAATAAATTCAACAAGGCACAAACATTCATCATCTCATACACACGAAAAACTTACTAGCCATGAATGGAACAAAAAAAAGGTCAACAACATTACTTAGAACGGAATAAAACAAAATAAAACAATATTAAAACAGAATGAGCTGAACACACTAAATAAACAAGTGAAATGTGAATAGTTTATGTATAACGTATCATAATTATTCATAGTTCCAAAACATAATATAACACGGACAATTTTAATAACCTGGTAAATTTGACGTCAAACACTAGTCACTCGCACACACCAGAGCCCAACTCCCTGCTTCCCCATATGCAATCCCTCGTCTCCCTATATCCCGACTTATCTAAACCACCCCGCACCACGTCTTTCCTAGTACGTGCTTATACCCTAACCACTTGCTATTTAAAAATCGGTATCTCGTCTTTAAACAAAACAGAGGTCACGCCATCGCAGTTTTCTTAACTAAATAGGGGATAAAGTCCATTTTAATATCTATTAAAAATTAATTTCTCACTTGTGATCAATATTGCCTCCATTATTTGCTATGCATAACTCAATTCTTTCTCTAAATGACCGTTGTACATTTTCCAACATTTCCAGTGTAATTGTACAAAAAGCATGTCGTATTTTGGTTTCTAAATCGTCTACATTTTCTGATATTTCTTGGAAAACTAGATTTTTAATATGTCACCAAAGAAACATAAACAAGTTAGATCGGGAGATCTCGGAGGCCAAAAAATGAAAGAAACAGCTAGTATCATAGCTAGGAAATGGAATATCAGCCAACAATTTGAAGAAAAGAGAAAAAAGAAGATACGAAATTTTTTCGATTAACTCAGTATTGATGAAAAACTGCAAGATACTTAACGACTGTTGGAGGCGGAAGTATATGCACTATACAGCCAATATCGATATTATTGCAACTCAGTTAAAAAATCAGACTTTTCAGAGTATGAGCGATACAAACGCGAATTTTAATTTTTTTTCTCCAAAAAATATTATGCTAACAAGGTATTATACAATAGTGCCAGTAAGCTTCAAAAAATGTGTAACCACGACTTATCAACCGAATTTCCGAATCAGATTCTATCACTCAAATCTGTTTTTACAGAAGACTAAACAAATAAAATAAACAAATCTATAAAAGAATTAGGCGATTTCTTAATAATGAAGAATAAGTGCGGTGTTTATCTGATGCATGTAATGTAGTTTTGCTATTTTTGACTCTACCAGTTACTGTTGCAATTGCAGAAAGGACGTATGCAGGGAGTTATAAGAGCTAGAGGTGGCAATACAAAATATTAACCTAAACTAACTGGATTGTTTTGAAGTTTGATTTTGAAATGTGAATTTTTTATGTTGCAATAATTAACCCTGTATAATGACTAAGACGCAAGCATATAACAAAATACTGGATATGCAAGTTGAAATTGCTCATTTTATCTACAGTTTGCTAAAAAATTATGAAAATTGAACTCGAAATAATAAAGTTATGAGACCTTAGATTTTACCGAATATTAACTTGTTGCGTTTTTTTTGCCCCCGAGTGTACATGTCCCCAATCGATAGTCTGTCGTCTGCCTTTCAAATCAAAGCTCTTGGGTCCTTACTTGAGTACCTATTTATTCACAAATTCACAGATTACTACAGGGCAACTGCTACGAGGGTATTAGAATTAATTATAAGATACTTAAGTTAGTAAATTCACCTCAGTCATTATAGACATGCAATTTGAAGTACAACAAAAGCTTCAATAGTTATTTAAAAAAATTAAGTAATTCAATTCCTGCCAATCGTTCCCAATGTTTCCGAATTGGACTTTCCTCAGAGGGTATTTACTAATTTTACGTTGCTTAAATAGAATTGCAAATGTTCGCTAAAGTCAACGACCGATTATAATACCCCTTGGCTTGTTTATGTTTCACATTAATTAATCAAGACGTTTATTAAACACCACGAGCTGTATTCTAATTTTGACCCTAAAGAGTATGAATATCCATGAGTGTTTTTGTATGATAGATTTATGGGGTAGGTAGGTAGTTTTTATGATGGTTGATCATGACACGAGTGCCGTTGTCGCTGGTTATAATTACTATGCAAGTACATTTACATTTCTTAAGAAGGCAAAGTATTTCAATATTTTGAAGGCAATTTTTAATTTTACTTTAAAATATCCTCCACTTCAACTGACTCAGAGCAGGCCCCCGCACATCGAGGTGGAACAACTTTTAAACATTGGTCCTTCGAGCCGGATCATCTATTCAACAAGTGGTCCTTCGAGCCGGATCATGCATCCTGACGTGTTGTGTTTTTATCGAGTTTCTATTGCAATGGTATATTAAGTTTACATAAATCAAACTATAGAGCGTTTTAAAAGCGGACATCATTATGAAAGGATATGTTATTTCCGGATATCGTTCAATGTTATTTTTCGTACCGATACAACGAAAATAATGAGCACATCCTGGTATAATAGCGTTGCCGAAAACGAATTAATTTATCAAATTTATCGTGGATATTAGGCGGTCTAATTTAATCATCATTACTGCCGTACGTGATCGACAACACATAATTGGAAGCGTATATTTCGAATATATCGTTATTTGTGCACTTTTAAGTAAATACGTACTTGTAAAGCTGCACGAGCGAAAACCCTGTGACGGCATTGGCCTATAAAAGCCAAAGAAGCTTTAGAGCCGGCGAAAAATTTGCAGGTTAAATTTAGACAGTTACAAATCAAGGGCAAGGTGCTTTAGTAGTCGGCCGACAGTAATAATTTTACTATAACCGTTTTCCTTTTTTACCCATTTCGGCACTATTGAAGTGACAAAACATTTCTCTGCACTCTTAAATCTATGGACAAGTAAGATTATGAAGTACCTGGTAGGTTATCTTAAGCCAGAAAGTGTGTTAAAGTAGGCACCAACGAGGCGATTTTAAAGCTCAACATGGAGTACCACAGCGAACGGTTCTCGGGCCGATCTTATCACTAGTTTTATAAACGATCATTTTCATCGATGAGAATACAAATTTGAACAGAGCGCCTGATCTGTATTAAATAGAATAAAACTGTTTAGTTTCGACGGGTTGAAATTAAGCTGAAAATTACATTATAATATACAAACATGTAAGAGGGAAGGAATAATAATACGAAATTTAAATAGGATCGCAAACAGTAATATTAAATTGACCGTTTTCTGACATTTCGCAAAGTGTAACATTGGCCGGCATCCAAATGTATTTTATGATTTATGGAGTACCTACATGCTATTGCATCTGCTTTGAGCTGCATACAAAGTAAAAGTTGAGTACTTTAAAATGATCAAGTTGGGACACGTGTCTTTATGTGAAGTATCCCACTATTATTTTAATGAGTTGTATGATTTGTGGTTGTTTTGAAACTTGGACTTTAGATAGACATATATCTCTAGAGATACAAGCGTGTATTCTCTTTAAATATCGATTCGTCGCAGCTATATTATCGCAAGGTTTGAGGGAATCATTTTGAAGTAGTTCTCACATTTACGGGAGTAATTATGCGGCATTCACGTGACACAGGTTTCCCCCATTAAATCACAGCGTTCAGCCAAATGCGACTGTTCAAATATATTCTTTATGGCACGCAGGATTCTGGTCAGGCGTCTGTCCATCTTTGAGGATTTACCAATATTCCCAGTGGGCGAGGGCTCAACTTATTCCTAATCAAAAATTCAGTTTCGTTTTCGACGACACACTATCCGATCTCCTCGCCCTACAGAAATATGTTTTCAGATTGACGTTGCATTTTACCTTTGATGCTGAAACAGCTCTGGGAAATCAGAAGTTATTTATATGAGTGAAGGTTAGACCCAGAGAAGTCATTAAGATTCCAGTGATGTCCGAAAATAATATTACAAGTGTTTTTGGGTGCTTCATTGCCGACGTGTGAGTTTAATATAAGTGTAAATGTATTTAGTACTGTGCATTAGAATATGGCGCCGCGCCCCGAGTAAAATTGCCTTCCGCTAAAATGTATGTTATAGTAGGGATGTCAGTGGTTTTAATTTGGACTTTGGACGGAACGTGCTGCGATTTCTACGGAAACAGTCATCAATTTTGTGTCTAGGCTTACGACAAAAACTAGAATTATTAACATTATTACTGGATAGGGCTGGAACCTTTGATGTAACTATAACACTCGGAGTAGTTTCCACAAACACCAAAACACTTTCACTTCGCTCGACGCGAGTTTCGCCAACCAAGTTGGCATCATCCGGAGCCGATTAAAACTAATACTACATCTTAAACTACAAAATCTACCATATTTATACTATTTTCATGGTGACGTCACTAATGATATCACCGTGAAATTTAAGCGTGACTAATCACGCTTGAATGATCGGTTGCTAAGCAACGCGTAAAGCGGTATAGGTCCCTTGTCGCTATTCATACTACTTTTACATTTTACAATTTCTATGCTCTCAAATGCATCCAACTGTCTATTATTGGTCACATTTCTAACTAATCTTAAATTACTAATATCTATTCTATGAATGTTGTCAAAAGTATGTTGTGCAACACTAGACTTATCTGTTCTTCCATATTTTAGATGAGCCATATGCTCTTTAAATCTGGTGTTAATTGATCGTCTCGTTTGTCCAACTTATTTTCGATCACAATCATTACAACCAATTTCGTAAATCCCAGACCTTTCATTTGGAACAATTTTATCCTTTGGATTGTCTAAAAGTTGTGGTAATTTATTGCTCGACGAATGAATCGCTGTTATACCTACCCACGTGTTTGGAGACCTTACTCAAACCACGAGTAAATCGGGGTTCGTACGGGATGGATACATATTTTGGAGTCTCTATATCCTTTTGAAAGGTCGTAGAAAGAATTACGAAGTGTGTCTTTAAATTTACGCTTCCTAATTAGTTTTTCAACTATGTCTCTAGGATAACCATTACTCACAGCTATATCTTTAATTAATATTTTTTCTTTTTCAAACCTCTCATTACTGAGAGGGAAACGATGGACAAGAAAATTAAAACTTGCCATTTTATGTTGATAGCAGTGGTGAGAGTCATTAGGGATATATCTGATCGTACTGGTATCTTTTCTATATATATCAAATTCTTACCTATTGTCACTATTTTTAATTACTAATACATCTAAAAATGGAAGTTTTCCATTATTTCCTAGTTCATATGTAAACTTTACAGAAGTGAAACGACTATTTAATTTGGAAATGATGTTTTCTACATCCGCAATCTTAGTGTCAAACACGGCAAAAATGTCATCCACATACCTAAGCCAAATCCTAGGAAAATACTCGAATTCTTCTTTTGCTTCAGTTTCAAATCGACTCATGAAGACATCAGCAATGAAAGGCGATAAACCGTTACCCATTGCGGTTCCTTCATGTTGTTCATAGAACTTGTCATTGAAACGGAAGCAATTTTGTTTCATACAAAGTTTTGTAAGGTTTATATATTCTTCTAATACTTCTTTTCTATAGTTGTTTAATTCGAGTAAATCCTCAAGATAGTCCAAGGTCTGTGGAATTGGTACATTTTTACTATCTCGGTTGAAGTTACCTTTTAACAATATAACAGAATGGTTCATGTTTCCTTTTTGTTTTAGACATTGCTGACCTATGTGTCCAGTCTCATTATAATAATTATAACAAATTATTTGGTCATTTTTGTGTTAATTTTTATATAAAAGGATAGTTTCTTTTAAGCTTGTTAGAATCATCGATTTTATGTATTTTGTAATTACTTCAATTCTTCTTTAAGGGCTTTCCATGTTTTTCCCGTCGGTCGCCAACTCAAAACCATTCAGCCGCTTCACCTTTGAAACCAGAGGCCAACAGTTCGTATTCAGGCCAGCCAAACGTATCTCCTAACTTTTCAATTTCGGTACACCACTTTTTCACGTCATAATCGTCTAAATTCAGATTATTGTCTGGTATTGCCACCGTACTTGTCACTGCACTTTTATTACTTTATTCTTGAACACTGTTAACAGAACTCGCGAACAATTTAACAAATTCTTCCATAGTGATCCAATCCCACTTCTGATATAAGAAAACACGCAATTTACCATGAAAACTAATTTATTCTGCCACATAAAATTCTTATTTCACAAGAGCAATCAGACAACTGGTTGCTATCGCATCATAAGGGCAAGTCCCTATCTTTAACAACTTCCCAGTCCAAGCCACCAATTCTACATATTTCTCTCTAGTCTAAACATAAACAAAGTGATGGGTCTCATCATAAAACTGTCACATCGTCTAGTTTTAATATATGTCTGTGGTAGGTACCTCCGGGTTTAGTATCATCCATCTACAGGGCGATATGCTCACAAACACATATATACTATTTTGTCATAATTTTAAAGTTAAGAAGCTTGAGGTATTCCCAAATTTGTTCTTTTTACATCTAGATTTGATGATTTAGCATCGTGGTTTGGGTACGATTTCTTTTCATATGATATGTAAAATTGTAAATGTCCTCATAGCGCAGATCAATTTCCTGA
This sequence comes from Tetropium fuscum, assembly GCA_964058915.1. Lineage (NCBI taxonomy): Eukaryota > Metazoa > Arthropoda > Insecta > Coleoptera > Cerambycidae > Tetropium > Tetropium fuscum. Next base: position 815,796 of record CAXKVY010000915.1, read on the forward strand.
ATCAAGGCTGTCACATAAAAGACATATGGCGCGACTAAGGGTATTGTAGATCTATCTACAGTTTACGATTTGATTTGACATCCTATAATTCTGTGGCTTGCTGCAAGAAGGGCCAATGTCAAAAATGTCAATTTGTGGGTAGAAGGGAGCAACCGATTCTATAAAACTTTGAGTAGCTCTTATTAAAAGGTGATAGAAGCAAGCTAATTGAATTGTTGACACCGGTTTGGTTTGAAATTTATGTGTTCACTGATTTTCTCCGAATATGGATTTTTGTGTCATGGTAAAAAAAATAGTGACATTGGCCCTTTATATTTAGTATAATCTATGAGAATTCAGGAACATTGGCCCCCATGGAAGGAGTGAAAGTAAAATAAGTATACAGCTAGTAGGTGACTCATTTTATTAATTAAGTTAATAAAAAGTTATTGTACCACAATAACATAAAAATACAATATATTGTTAACCAAAAAATCTAAAATTCATTCACTGTCAGATTCTACTTCGTCAGGTAGGTAATCCACTATATTTTCATCTGACAGAATTTTTTTTATGTAATCTGCATAATACTGACGACTACTTTTGTCAATAAAACTCATTAATGATTTCAAATCCTTCAGCTTTTCAGTACTTACAGGCAATGGTTCATTGTTAGTTGGTGGGATAGTATTCACAAAAACTGTGTGGCGTGTTTTTTTGTTGAAGTCTATCACTTTGAAGTCCTCTTGATCGAAATGTTCTTTATAAAAAAACTTTTCCAAGATGCTTTGAGTCATACTGCATCCACTTAATTTTGAGCCAGCAGATTGGTTCTCCCAATGTATTCTTTTTCACATGTAGGTATTGTTGCCCCAATAAGGACTTAAAATTTAGAAAGTCTTGTTGTAATAGTTCCTCCACTTGTATGGGTGTTTTCAAAGGAACCATTCTTATTAGATTGGCCCAGTCACGAGGCACACATATTTTGGCAGTGGTCTTCTTTTTAGTCTTCTCAATAGCAGCATGGATAGTGTCTGCCTCCATGTGGGTCTGCCCTGGCTCTAAAAATTTTTGATTTATTGCAATATCCCGCCCTCGTCGTTTAACTGAGTGAACCCTATATAACAAAATAATGGTCATGTAGATATTTCGATTTTGCCCAGGACATGAATCGCTATATAAATTAACAGTTGTTATGTTTTCTGATAAATGAGTTACATAATGAAATATACATGCTCCTATTTCCTGACCACCTCTAGCTGCCATGGTCTCATTCCACAAATAACACAATGGTGGTAATGACGACTCACGTCCAGTTTGATGGATTGTTAAATTGTAAGTCCATAGCTGACGTTTGTAAAAAGATACACCGCTGGATAAAGAAGGTTGGATAAAGTTGGTAAACATTTTTGCAAATCGAATGAAGCAGTTATTGTTTTGCTATTATTTCTGCTGCATTCTTTGTCAATTCGTTTCTCTGCATATGAGGATTCTGCTAGATGTAAATGACTGTCCCTTTCTTTTTGTATTTCAGTTTTCTTGTCTTCATTATTTGCATATTTAAGTTGTACCATATACTTGTCACATTTTCCACAAGTGTCTAAACGAGGTTTGTAGAATACCAAATTAAATTCTTCCACAAATATTTTTCTATAAAGAGACTCATTTCTCACTATCAAGTTTTTGGATTTACAGTAGTCTGTGTAAAGTCTAAACATTTTGGATATGGACAAATCACTAGCTAAGTAGCATCTATCTGTATGTTTCCGCGAGTAGTGACTTTTGTAAGCAGGAAACATTTTTATATGTTGCCTTATAATATCTTTATCAGCTTTTGGTATCTTGAAGCGACTGTCATGCTTACCCCTTTGATCATTTAAACAGATGCCAGTACCAGACCCGCCTTCTTTTCTCTACAAGCACACGCACCTTTTTTAAAGTAAGATCTAATGTATTGAGAAACATTGTTTGGCAAACTTTAATTTTGTCGCCATATTTTTGTAAAAAATATTCTCTCGTAAAGTTTCTTCTACTTTCTATTGTATCACCACTGTGCCTTAACCTTTCTGTTCGTTTTTTGGCCTCACGTACATTTCCTGCTATAAACTGGTTTTGTCCTTCTTGTGATAACTTATAAAAATGATCAAAAAGCATTTGCCTTTCTTCTTCAGTAAATTTTCTATTACATTCTTGACGACAAGGCTTTTTTTAATACCTTCGAAGGGATGGTCTTATTTGCCGTAGTTACATATTCTTTGCCTTCAATTTTTAACTTTTTTCTTGCATTTCTTATCCACTTTGAGGGGTTACTTTTTCTTTTACGAGTATTTTCTTCCTCCGTTCTCTTTCTGCGTCCTCGTTTTTTAGGTACTAATCGACTTAGTGGGATTAAATCATCATCTGACCAGGTTTCTTGATACTGATTTTCGGCAGTATCGTCATTGAGAGTATTTTGAACAAAAGAAATATTTTCTTGGTTTTCCTCAAGGCAAACGCTTTGGCCCTCCAAAGGTGTCACTGGGGGGAAACAATCAGTTATTTCTATGATGACATTCTCAACAACTCTTACATTATTATCGGTCTTAGAATCAGATATGGGCGACTGATTATTGTGCATTTCAGATGTGTAAAAATCATATTGTTCATGATCTTTATTTAGGTTCCGCAAAAATTGTACACTTTCCTCTGTATTATTATCTAGTTCATCTATCTCTACTGGTATAATTGCATTGCAACTAGTGTACGAATTATTATAGGTGGAGTATGAATGAGTAAAGTTGTTTTCTTCTATAACTTTACTTTATGCTTTTATGCCCATTGTCACTGTTAGAAGATAATACGGAATGGTTATTGCCAGTTTTACATATAAAAATACCATTATCTGGGATATTCTCTTTCTCTATAGCCGTCAAAATATTTGTATTAATATTAGCACTGTCGTTATGACTATTATACAAAATAGTTTCATCTAGAAACAAATTAATTATTACTACTAAACATTAACAACATAAAAAAGGCAACTTACCTTTAATAATGGACATTGCCAGTATTTTTAAACCTCGTGAAGACATTTTTTCAGAAATGCACTCACTTTTCTCTTAAAAACAGCAATAGAAACACATCTGACACTTGTAGGAAAAGTGAGGTTAAATACTCTAATGCTATAAGTACAGAGGGGCCAATGTCAAAATGTAAATGACACAAAAGGGCCAATTTACACTTTGGCCTCTAATGCGTAAAATATAATTGATGTAAGAAGGGCCATAGTCACTTTGGCCGTTGTTACATTAAACTAATTCAAGGAAACAACATTGGCCGTTTTGTTTTTTAACCTATATTTTAGAGACATATAATTTCTGACATTGGCCCTTTTGAAGTAATGAGGATCATGACATGTTCTTTTAAGAAACGAGCCAAACTCAGTATCCTATAAAAATGACATTGGCCCTTCTTGCAGCAAGCCACAGAATTAAAGTACTACCTATTCGAAAATATCAGAAAAATTTTAAGCGCGTGATATACATATAATTTGTTCGAAAATTCCGCGGTTGTTTTTCTTGGAACAAAAAGCGACCTTCGGTGATCGCATAGGGGGCTATTCGTACATTTGAAATAATTATTCTATATGCCAATAAAAACAAAACGTGCGAAGACTATGGGCCTAAGGTCGACCAGTAAACTTGTCAAAATATTTGCTCGGATTCTTTTTTAAAACCCGATCCACCTGCCATTTAATTTCCGATATTTCTCGAGCCGAAACAACTGTTTAAATTTCAAACAAACACAAACGGAAACATTTTCCGGTCGTCATTCATCACGGAGTGCACTTACGTGTTGCTGATTCAACACAGGCTGCATGTCTTTGCTTTTTAATTGATTTTAGAATTGGGAAGTCTATTGAACTTTCCGCGGCGTGTGGCTCGTCAAAATAAATATGACAGGAAAGATTCAGGAAATCGCCGAACATAATCGTCCAAAAATAATACCGTTTCAGCATCGGACAATATTTGTTTTTAGACGCCATCGGAATGTAATTATTGAGCGACGATGGTGAACCATTCGTTAGTAATTTTTATCAATATTTGCGGTAGCAATTATTGGCATTCCTCGCACCTAATATTTCTCGCGTAAATGTTATTTATTGCCGCCTATTTTGTATCCAAGCAAACATCACTTTCCCATGTAGCATTTTCCCAGCAACTCCGGCGTATTATTCAGCATATTCGATGTCTGAACAGTAACAATTAATAATAACCCAAGCTATATTCGGTCCGATACCTACACGCTACACGCGAAACATGTTATTTACGGACACGTGTACCCTTACCAATCACATTCTCTGTTAAATATAGCCCCTAAATACACCCAATTACACCGCCCGGGGCGACGAGAAACCCTGAAACCACCCGTGAGCCGTGAGGTAAAGGAGGGCAAAACAAACTGCCCATACAGGGTAGCACAGTCAAATATGGAAGAATTTAATGCAAAATAATGTACTTATAGTCAGGGTGAAAAATGGCTATTTTTATAATGACCTGGAATTAAAGTATACATACTTTCTTTACGGTTCTTTGATTAATAACATGTATATTTTAAGAATCCGAGTGAAGCCACCTTGTCACCCTTGAGCATCTTTGAAAAATCAAGATGGCGGCTAATACATATTGAAAAATTATTGTCTCCTAATTTTATTTTATATGAGTGTATCCTTAGACCCCATGTCTCGTATTCCTCTTCCAGTTTGTTATAATGTTATAATTATCTGGTCGTCAGCGAATAAAAGAGAAGCGAATAAAAGTCAAGCATTTCATCTCATCCATTTGGACTCCCATTCCTACAGTTTTCCTTCTCCAGTTATTGATGGCTTCTTGGATATATATTTTAAATAAGGAAATAATAAAATTTCATGTAATAATAACGTTATAATGTTTGTTTAGATAAAAATAGTGCTCATATTGAACAGATGTTAGAGTAATGAACAATTTCAAGTATTTTTCTACTGTCAAATTATAATTGTAATATTCTTGTTGTTGTAGTTTATCTGTATCGTTCGAAATAAATAGATATATGCCATAAATTACTAGATATTTATTATGATCACTTTAGTACATAACGCTGATGGATATACTGAATAGGAAAATAAGTTTATCAAGCATTAAAAGAGAAGATAAAATGTCGATAAAAGTTAAAGAAAGTAAAAAAGTTTTTCAAGTATTGATTTGTTCAATTCGATTTGAAGGCCGATGAATTGATGGAGACCCACAACTAAATATAAAGGAAACGAACATTCCAGCTATATATTAAATACTTGCTATACCAAATTTAATATTAACACTATTTTCAATGCTTGTTCCCATGGAGAGTTGAGCAAAGCCTACTTTCCGTGACACTCGTAGAAGCTATTGTTGTATTTTAGACAAAGACACTTTATCATATTATGAGTAGAGTCACGTAATTTGTGACAATCATATTCGATGTTACGTGCTCGAACATACCTGGAAATATAAGTACACAAAACATGTAAAACTGGCCCACCATGAATTAAGATTCCCATGACCCAGTGATACGTTCCGCGGACCGTACAAATATCAAATTTGTTTTCACAATCATAAAGGCTGTCTCAAAATTAACGCAAGATTTGAATTTACCGCCATTTGTGCAGTAAAGTGTTGGCAACCCTAAACAAAAAACAATTCGATAGCTGATAGTTTAGGGTTAGTAAAAATGGAGCGTTACACGATAGAACAACGTGTCTTCATTATTGAGAGATTAATTGAAAAATTCAGGGAGACTGGATCCGTTGGAGACGCCAAACACACTGGTGGTCCAAGAACAAGCCGTTCAAATGTCAATATCGAAGCAGTGCGTGAGAGTGTCGGTGACAATCAAGGAACCTCAAATCGGCGTCGTGGACGAGAATTGCAAATTTCAAGAAGCTCTCTACAGCGTATACTCACTAAAGATCTGTGTCTCCGTGCTTACAAAATTCAATAAACGCAACAACTGAAGCCTAATGACCATGCACAGCGAAGAGAGTTCGTTGAATGGATTATTGAACATCAACAAATGGATGCTGATTTTTCGAGCAACATCATCCTAAGCGATGAAGCACATTTTCACCTTGATAGCTTTGTTAATCGCCAAAATTGCCGCTTTTGGAGTTCTGAAAACCCACATGTGATTGTCGAAAAACAAATGCGACATGATAACACAGTTCTTTCTGCCGAAATTGGATGATATTGATGTGGCCAATATGTGGTTTCAACAAGACGGTGCCACATGCCATACAGCCCGTGAAACAATTCAATTACTGCATGAGACATTTCCAGGCCGTGTACTCTCTCGTTTCGGTGATCAGAATTAGCCCCCTAGATCGTGTGATTTAACACCATTAGATTTCTTTTTATGGGGTTATTTGAAATCACAGGTCTATGTCAACAGGCCCACTACCACCCGTGCATTAAAGGAGGAGATTCAACGCTGCATCAACGAAATTCAGCCACATTTATGCAGAACGGTCAGGGGAACTTTCGATAAACGAGTGCGTATATGCATGCAAAGCCGTGGAGGCCATTTGCCCGGTGTGTTATTCCATAAATAACCCTATCCTATGTACTTTATGATTCAATAAAAAAATAACAATCAAAAGACTAAAAACTGTGTTTTCTATTTAATTCAAATCTTGCGCTAATTTTCAGACACCCTTTATTACCAGTATTATAATACGGTAGCTAACAACGGCATCAACGGTTTTCAAAAACTGCTTGTATTAGAATTACAAAATACTACTGAAGATCGGGAAGCCATAGGAAGAGAGAAAAACTGGTCCTAATCCATGCTGTATCAGGTGAGGCTGTAGAGAGTGTTTGCAAATCTGAGGTTATGACGTAGAGCATTTTACTCGCTAGCGCTATCAAGGGTCCAAAGGACCAAATCAAAATACACTGATCGGTCAGGCGTCATCGTCAGGGGGTTCGGGTTCGGGATTAAATAGCGCTTTGAAGAGGATAAATAGTTTCAAAACAAAAATGGTTACTCTCCTATTACTAACAAAAACAATGCTCAACAAGAACAATTGAAAACAATAAGCCGAAGGTGTACAAAATGATGCAAAGCCGTATGTACTTGTAGAAAAGCTGAACAAAGATGTTCCATTATTTGTTCTGAATATCAGGGATAATCGTGTACAAATCTCGAAATATATATGTAGACGGCCTAGATTAGTTAGATCAAGCCGAAGAAACCGAAGAGAAGATGTTCCAAAAAATGAATACCTACCTGTATTACTTTTTTGGAACACAACGTGGAGGTTGAATCTATCGTTTTACATTTCTTTGATTTGGCCACAGTAAACAGTTGTGCGGAGTATCAAGAGATTGCCGAAGTCAAAACCTTCGAAGCAAGGAAATTATGGATCTTCTAGAGTTCAGGCTTAGTCTTGGAGAGTATTTCGTTCCTGATACAAAGAAGCATGAATTGGAGGAAACTGACCAAGCAGAAAATTCAGAGGAAGAAAATATCAATTGTTTTGAGCACTGGCCAAACAACGATGAAATGACGAATCCGGTTTAATGCAGTTTCAATATTCCAACCTATTGGCCAGCAGCGTAGTTGCAAAGGAATTTATCGAGGATAAATTCCTCGATAACTCATGCGACTTCCAAGGGCTCTTAACATATTTGATTGCAGCTAAGTTATACAGCTGAATATATCAAACCGCTTAGAATAAGTATTGTAATAAGTAGTGATTTGAAAGAGATTTTTTTTTGTACATTTGTACGCGAATTAGGCGGGTAAAATAATGAATTAAATCCAGATTAAATACGCGGTACATAAAAATTTAAGAAATTCAGCAATACAGGAGAATCAATCATGCTGTGCACTAGCTTGAAAATAAATGTCTGACCCGCTACTAACCTGCGTGACGGTAGACTGGGAAGTGAAAAACGATGTAAAAGGACACATTGGGGAATGACAATAGCAGGATAAACTTCATCTTCCTTATAGGCAACAGCTTTTAAGAAACGTCGCTGTATTTTTTTCTAAATTATCAACGTGTATCAACCGAATAGTGGAGAGGTAATTTTTGATCTGACAAATTAATGATTAGTACAATATTTTGACAGTATTAGCATATTAAAATCGTGTAATCGTGTGAACAACGTAAAATATAGCCTAGCCTTTTGAAACATTCATTACTAATCGTACAAATATATGACGTGTAAATGATAATCTACTATCAAAAGTTACGCCTAGGTCACGTAGTGTTGAGGTATAGAAAGAACAATAGGTTGGATTTTAAGAGAGTATGATAAGACATTGCATTTATTTATGTTGAGTTACAAATTATTATCATTTTCACATCTGTCCTAATTTATGCTAAATGTAACATCAACTGCAATCGTTGCAGTCATTAATCTTGCTATACAGTTTGACATCGTCAACATATGAGAGACAGCTTACATCTAATTTACTTGCGATATCATTTATGGATATATTAAACATAAAGGGCCAAGTACAGAGCCCTGGGGTACAGCAGATGTAGATACAAATATTTTTGATTGATGCTCGTAATATTCAACATATCCAATTCTGTTTTCAAGAGCCCTTGTAAAATCCGTGCCTTGTAAAATCCGTAATTGCGCCAATTTGGGAATTTACATCAATTGTATCAGAAATAAATTGGGTTATACAGAAAAGGTTCGTTGCAGTAGATATCAATTCAAGTTGATAAATAATATTATTAAGCGGACGCAGTGGAACGTCACAGATCGAGTCAGAAATAGTCGTTAGAAAGAGACAAACAGATAAACATTCGGGAAGCCGCTCGTGCACTTGAAGCAGTCTCGTACGATCGAGACTATTCTAGTTGCTTATTGGGGGAATATATAAACCGCTCAGCGCGCATGTCATCTCATTACTTCTTAACAACCGATAAAGTTCGCATCGTATATTCGCGTATGGTCAAGAGTACGACGTGGAAAATATTCAAGCAAATTCTATCAACATGTATGGTTTAAGAAAGCGGAAAGTGGACACAGAATGTCAATTCCAAGACACATGGACTGATGGATACTTTTTTATCTTGCACAGTGGCAGTTGTGCAATAAAACAATTTCTGTTTTAAAAGAATACAATCTATATAATTCAATATAATTTACTCAAGGGCCAGTTAAGAAAGGATAAAATTAAAGAACTCATTACCGATTTAGGGAAACAGCAACAAATGTTCCATTCACAAAAATCAAATCTGGACAGTGTTGTGAAAGCTAGTTTTATAATTAGTTCCAAAATAGCGAAAATCGAAGTAATATTCTGAGGGATAGTTTGTTAAAGAGTGCCTAGTAGATGTTGCAGAACTTTTGGATAAACTTATTTAATATTTAATAAGAGTTTCTTACATAATAAATTATAATTTCATTGTGTTAACTTAAAAACCGGCAATATTTGTGGCAACATCGCTGAATTTGTATTATATTTGTGTCCTAGGTACCTTCTACTCTCATTTTATCTTGATTTACCTATTTCACGTTTTGCAGTTTTCATCACAGACTTACGTTTTTGCTGATTGCAAATAATTGATTTTGAGTGTTGGTTAGAAAATGGGTGAAAATAGAGTACTGTTATACCTTGGCCTTAGATATTTTTGGTAATTCTGTTTACCAATTATATAGGTGAAAATACTTGCCCCGTCACTTAGCTCAAGGATAAAACCTAAGTCAACAGGAAGTTAAGGAAGTAAAATTATAAATAATAGGCACAAATGGGGTGGAAGGAATTATTCCGGGGTGATTGGACGCCACCAGTGGTAAAGGCCACTGGACCTAGGTACGACCAGAGACAATCGGAGAGCAACGAGACACTATACTACTGGCGTGGGGTCAAGGGCCAGGACGAACAAGAAGCAAGCAGAGGATAAAATGAAAAACTTACTTAAATAGTTAAAGAAAAATGCCAATTAGTTTTCAATGCCACAAGAATGGTACAATCCGTTCAGTAACAACAATTATAGTAGTCAATTGCAGCAGAACGAGAAAACAATCACAAGATTCACAATCAACAACAACCTGTATTGCAGTGACGTTAGGTTAATTCAAAATTAAAAATTCTACTGTCAAAAAAAAGAGAACTTGATCAAAACAAAAAATTAACTGGAAACATGATCAAGGTTGACTAATTAGACGCCGCGATACATACTTACACGCACACACGCTCTGCACTTCGAATGCAGGAACGTAAAAGTACCTACCTAATCAAACTCGAAGCCATAAGTGATTTTTTCCTAGAGTCCAGAATATGTAGTTTGTTAACTTAAAATCTTTTCAATTTGATGACTAATTAAATTTATTAAAAGTACTTATTATTCTACTTATTAAGTAATTTATTATTCGGTATCAGCATCAAGTGATGTATCTTGGTTGCCCCGACCTGAACAGAGTATGCATATGATAGGAATAAGTGCAGAACATCTATTCGATCGAAAGGTATAAAGCAAAGGTTTGCTGTGCGGTATCTGTTTAGTTAGTTAATGAAAAACCTTACATAATAAAAAAGTCCATATAAATAATAATCCGGTATCTAGGTAGGTACTTACCGGATTATTATTTATATGGAGAAATCCACATTTGAGCCCATTTTTTCCACTATTCTTATTCATAAAAGTGTACATAGTAGGTATATTATTACATCATTAATGTAAAAAATCGATAAACATTGACCAAAATAGTAATAAACAACCCACTGACAGTATCATAACATAACCCTTAACCTTACTTTTGTGTAAGAAATGTTGAAACTAATACGCGGCGTACAGTCGTGTTCAATAAAGTGTTGTACAGCATTTGCGCTGTGTTATTTGGATTGTTGTTTCATGCAGTTCATAAAAGTGTTGTACAATAAATATTTAAGCTCCTAGCATCAACTGATTGTATGAATTAAAATTCACGGCAGATGAGACATTATGGGTTTTCTACTTCGAGTATATATAAAAAACAAAGACAAATGTTATAAATACTTATATAATATAATATATATATATATATATATATATATATATATATATATATATATATATATATATATATATATATATATATATATATATATATATATATATATATATATATATATATATATATATATATATATATATATATATATATATATATATATATATATATATATATATATATATATATATATATATATATATATATATATATATATATATATATATATATATATATATATATTCTGAAATGGACCCTATCCCTTATTTAGTTAATAAACTTGCCGGACCTCTGTTTTGTTTAAAGACGAGATACCGATTTTTAAATAACAAGTGGTTACGGTATAAGCACGCACTAGGAAAGACGTGGTGCGGGGTGGGTTAGATAAGTCGGGATATAGGGAGACGAGGGATTGGATATGGGGAAGCAGGTAGTTGGGCTCTGGTGTGTGTTGGTGTTTGACGTGAAATTTCACAGGTTAGTAAATATACTTAATTTGTAATGTTTATTATTAAATTTATTATCTCGAGAATTTATGCAATCTTTTTATTAAAATTATTATGTTTTGAACTACAAATAATCATGATACGTTATGCATAAACTATGAACATTTTACTTGTTTATTTAGTGTGTTCAGCTCATTCTGTTTTAAGATTATTTCATTTTGTTTTATTCAGTTCGATCTAAGTAATGCTGTTGGCCTTTTTGTTCCATTCATGACTATGAGTAGGTTTTTCATACTTGTGGGTTTTGGCTTATAACAGTGACTTAATTGCCGCTTATTGTATGATATGATGAATGTTTGCGCCTTGTTGAATTTATTAACACTTTTCTCCCGTGCCTGGGCGAACACGCTAGTTGCCTCCCGTATGGGACCTTCGTTTTCGCACCAAAACCTTACAACTACTAGCTGGGTTGCCTCCCGTATGGGACCTCAGTACCTTCTGACGAAAGTCGGCTAACTAACAACAAACTCTTCAGTTTTGGATCTTGAGAATGATGGTAGGTTAAAACACAAGTATGGCAACCCGTAAGTTTTCATTTTACTTTCACCTAAGTGTCCAACAGCATTATTGCAATTCTTTTGAATAGAGATCGAGGGTTTCTTTGCCGTGCTCTTTCCCCTCGTGAATTCAAGGCTGAGTACAGCATTTATTTATTTTATATTGTTCATAAATTAATACCTGTTTAAATAAATCAGTAGGTGTATTAAAAATGCTTAGTCTTTTCTTATTCATCTCAAAACTCCCGCTTTTCGTTAGTAACCAGTGCATCTCGGACAGGGTTAATTTAAATTAAATACAACGTAGGGTAGGTATTTCCCCCTTTTGACGATCACGTACCCCGGTCATGTGTTTCTCTGTTTATTATGTTTAACCGACCCGGGTTGGTTACATTACAATATATATTATAGAGCCTTTACTTAAAAAAAACTAGCGAACAAGACCAACTATGAAATAGGTAGAAAATAAAAACATAACAAATGTTGTCATAGCTCCATTTCTTTCTAAAATTTCGTTTAGTCGATTCGGCAATGACAAATAAAGTGCTTGTATAAAGTTCGCATCTTCGCTCAGTTCGTCCCAAGTCAGCTCTATGGCATTTAACAAGTCCCTCCTATTTTGGGGCGAAAGTTTGTCGTATTTTTTTTTGCCAGTAAGCCCCATACGTTTTCAATAATATTAATATCAGGACTTTTGGCAGGCCAAACCATCGTTTCAATATTATTAGTTGCACACCACTATCTTATTATGCCTGCGTTATGGATTGAACAATTAATCTTGTTGAAATATATAATTATTACCAGGAAAGTGCTGTTCCACAGAAGGCAACGTCACATTTTCTAGGATATTTCTATATGCTAGGGCATATAACCTCCCTTCTATGCTCCAACATACTCCAAGTCCATGAATGCTTAACCATGCCCACAAATTTACAGAGAATCTTCCAGCTTTATCGTAATTATATATATTATATTGCTGGTCGTATCTAGTATTGCGAGGTCTATACACTCTTATAGAAGGAGCCCATGAAACGTGGACTGAAAAACTTTTTCGTCTGTGAAGACAACTTCATCCCAATTTTCGCGGTACAGATTATTTGAGGCAAATAGTATTCTTCCCTGTTTATGATGTTGGGTGACTACCATTTTTTTCGCTGCTACATGATTACTTAAAGGACAATGTTTAATTCGCCGACACGCAGTTACTCTTGAACCAGGAAAGTTTGTCTCTTGTATAGCACTTCTCATTACATCAAACGGATATTGTTCCAGGTGCTGTATAAGGGCATTATCTTGCTCTCGATTGGAAACTTTCGGCCTTCGTGTGGATATCTTCTTTTCAAGGGTTCCGTCTATTTCCCATCTCTGCTTAATTTTCAGCACAGTGTTTTTACTTGTGTGCATAATATGGGCTACTTCCGTCCATCATATAAAAATGAAACGATGCGGGCTCTTTCTGTAAGGTTCATTGCAGGCATTTGGATTGCAGAGTTTTGAACCAGTTTTTTATTGAACCAAAGGACCGTTTTTGACCTTCAACTCATCAAAAATATCTAAACTAATACAATGCGTTGAGACAGGATAACATAATTAAAAGACAAAAGACAGTTAACCAAATAAACAAACACCTGTAGAAATTTAGTTTTTTAATTCAGGCGAGATTTTTAGTAATTAGAACTGAGCGGCCACCTCTCGCGGTGACCCACCCTGTAGGCATTGCTCTCTACCTCTTTTCGTGCCAAACCAAAGGTGGAATGTATACAGGCGGATCGTTTTAATACACGCTTAGTTGCCTTCATACACCCAGTTGTTGGCTGAAGTAGTGTTGAAATGCTGTGCAACAGTATTTCAATCAGACTGCCCCTCGCAACAAAGTAAACATCGAAAGTGCTTAGTTTTCGCAGCAAAAGAAGCCCAAAGATCCGGGGAAAGTTCGCGGGAGTCTGCAGACGACGCCCCAGAAGAACCCCGGGACCGCGAAATCGCCAGGTGACGGAAGGAAAGTGACATATGAACCAACGGTGTGTGTTATAGTGTTATACAACGAAAAAATTGCATAACGAACAAAATTATATAGGAACAACGACGCAGCAGTGAAAACAAACATTTACAGCTACTATTAGAACAAGAAAATACCGCCGCCGTTGATGGAAGCCATAAAATCGAGCGTAAACCCAAGCAGAATGCTTGTGCCAGATATCTAAAGAAAATAAACGGCCATTTCTTGTTACTGGGACGTGAACCGCAGCCGAAGAAAAATCCCAGGCTGAAAACTGTGTAAATAGTAATCAACGAAAACAAACATTTTCATCGGTCACACGATTGACGACTTTTGTCAGCGTATTTTCGGAACGGGCCGCGAAAGTGCATGGTGTCATTGTTGTGCGAACCGGAACTAATCCGCTTGTGCATCGGGATATCGTGACAGCGATGTAGAAACAGTAGAAAGGTAGGTGGATGCTATACAGTACATGCTAATGTTCAGCCGCTAACCTATATACCCACCCAACGGGCTAAACTTGGATTACAAAATGGCAAATGCCTCGCGCAATATTGTAAATTAGCATTGCAATGTTGCCGGAATTGTTACGATCCGTAAGCACCTAGCGGGCCTGGGTCGGGAAATTAGGCCATCCATTTTATGTCATTTTTGACAATGGCAGACAATTCTGAAAATATAAAACCACGATTATGACAGTTCCAGTTGATTTTATGTACGAGACGAGAAGAGATCCAAAAATCCATGTAGGTACCACTATTGTAAAACAATCCGCGACTGTAATGATTGCTACTATGTACAATAATTTTCTATCCGGTTGAACAAAGAACTATCGCTATTCGTCGCTCTATTTTCGAAAATATGACGGAATTTTGTAGTACTTCGTTAATAAACCTTCAATAAAAAGAACTGCGGCTCTGAAACTCTTCCTTGGGGACTACACTTTCTTCTATGCTTAGACAAACACATATGTTTACAAAAACTATCAAATTTTATAAATTTCTGTTTATTCTTTCAACATAGCATTTATTTCAGTTTATAGAACACATTGCAGCGATTACAGAACCGTGTTAATCCAAAAAGTGAAAAAAAATCACATAGCAGCTATTACCGTGCCAACGACGATATGCACCTAGACTTTTGTGTTTTTCAGTTCACTTAATATTTGATTGTGTTAAGCTGTTGAATTTCATTACACTATTTGACCTTTACCTTTACATGTTTATTTGAGTTTTGCGATGACAAACTCACTTCCCTGATCAGTTACGATTTTTTTATGGTATCCCATATCTTAATACAAGACTAGTAGGGCGAATATAGCATACGCAATTGACACTGACCATTAACGAGCAACAAGAACTTAAAATACTAGACAGGAAGGTAATAAGACGGGATTATATACCCAGTTACGGGTTGATTCGGGATATTAAGTTCTCATGAAACAGAAGAAATAAATAGATACATAAAAAGGCAACATTTTACTTCCAAACCACCGTTAATGTATCGAAGCGACAGTACGAGTAAGAGCAAATTTTTCTTGCAACAAATCGAATGCACAACCTTGGAGCAATGATTGTGTACCTATGAAAAAAATAATGTTGAAAACAATAGCATAGAATAAAATAGTTATTAACTGTTTCACACATCTTGCTACAGGCTTACCCTATATGTAACGTTCAGCAACTTTAAGAATTTGCTCAAAAACTACTCCGGTTTGGTAGAACTTATATTATACCCGTCTGTAATATATATCTTCCAATTCAATTTCCTTCGCCACCGGCCACACCATTCGTATTATCGAGCGTTATGTAACCTTTCGAGTTTTCGCTGCAGCTAAAAATAGCTATGCGTATCCTTGGGTGGACAAAAAAAACACGCGGAAATGAATTCAATTATTTAAAGCGATGAGAGAGTTTTTGGGAATTGGAAACAGATTAGCGGTAGGTATTCGGCGTACCGTAACCGCGACCCATTAGCGTTTCTCCCCGATCGAATCCCTCAACTTAACATTGCGGTTGGCGTGCAAGTGCTTCTTTATAAAATAAAATAAACACCGCGCCTGAGCGAGATCAAATTGCTTTCTGTTGGAAAGAACTAACGGGAGGATTTGTATTTAAGGATCCCTCTACCTAATTCCTCAAATGTGCAATGCTTGGACTCAGCATATTTTATTCAAAAGTTCTAGCTTTACAGCAGTCTAAAATAATAAATAAGCACATTTAATTTCCAAAGAATAAGGCGTTTAGAGTATCTACTCAACACTAAGTGTTGAGTAACACACGGCTCTGGTACAAACATTTTATTTCGAAAATAATGTAGCATATGAAAAAACTTGGAAATCTTCCTTAAATCCTCAAAAAATATAATTCCTATAAGTGTCAAAACTTGGACTTGGTAGGTATATTTTATATTTGGTCTAAATAAAATAAGTTCATGGTAAAATAAATATGACTACTAATTATTTAAGCAATTGTAGTTGTAGATGTAGATGTTGATAATTCCAGTTTCAAAACTTGGACTTGGTATATTTAATATTTGGACAAAATAAAATAAGTGTACAGTAAAATAAGTATAACTACTAATTATTTAAGCAACTAGATACTACTGACTGTGTTGATAATTCTCCAAACTTTCAGAAGGACTTGACATATTTTATATTGGGACTAAATAAAATAAGTTCATGGTAAAATAAATATAACTACTAATTATTTAAGCAATTGTAGTTCTAGATGTAGATGTTGATAATTCCACAAAGTTTCAAAACTTGGACTTGGTATATTTAATATTTGGACAAAATAAAATAAGTGTACAGTAAAATAAGTATAACTACTAATTATTTAAGCAACTAGATACTACTGACTGTGTTGATAATTCCTCCAACTTTCAAAAGTTGGACTTGGCATATTTTATATTTGGACTAAATAAAATAAGTTTATGGTAAAATAAATATAGCTACTAATTATTTAAGCAACTAGATACTACTGACTGTGTTGATAATTCTCCAAACTTCCAGAAGGACTTGGCATATTTTATATTTGGACTAAATAAAATAAGTTTATGGTAAAATAAATATAACTACTAATTATTTAAGCAACTAGATACTACTGACTGCTGATGTTGATAATGGGGTATTTTCGCTCGATTGAAACAAAAATGGGCAATTGCATATTCAACAAGTACATTTTTTTCCTTAATTTTTGAAAAAAAAAATACAGTGTCATATTCAGGAATAAGTGTTTAATTGCAGCTTGTATTTCTATGACGTCACTAAGCGGAAATAGAGAAATCACTAGATATATATGTTATATATGTATATATAAATACTAATATCCACAGCAATGGCCGACAGGCAGCAGTGGGGCGTCGCTGCCGCCAACTTACAGACGGAATACCCTAAAAATCACTACATTTGCCGCACTATTTGTATTTGCGCTTAGTGACGTCATATGATTTCATTTATTTTTTTTATAGCTTGTTTTAGAACTAAACAAAAAAATAAAAAATATGGGTAACTTCTTTTTCCATTTACTTTCTGCTCCCATTGTTAAAAAAAACTGCGAAAATACCCCATTCCCCAAACTTTCAAAAGGACTTGGCATATTTTTTATTTGAACTAAATAAAATAAGTGTATGGTATAAGTATAACTAGCTACTAATTATTTAAGTAACAAAATACTACTGATTGTAGATGTTGATAATTCTACAAAGTTTCAAAACTTGGACTTGGTATATTTTATATTTGGACAAAATAAAATAAGTGTACAGTAAAATAAGTATAACTACTAGTTATTTAAGCGACTAGATACTACTGACTGTGTTGATAATTCCTCAAACTTTCAAAACTTGTACTTGGTATATTTTATATTTGGACTAAATAAAATAATTTTATGGTAAAATAAATATAACTATTAATTATTTAAGCAACTAGATACTACTGACTGATGATGTTGATCATTCCCTAAACTTTCAAAACTTGGACTTGGCATATTTTTTATTTGGACTAAAGAAAATAAGTGTACGGTATAAGTATAACTAGCTACTAATTATTTAAGTAAAATACTACTGACTGTAGATGTTGATAATTCCTCAAATTTTCAAAACTTGGACTTGGCATATTTTATATTTTGACTAAATAAAATAAGTTTATTGTAAAATAAATATAACTGTTTATTATTTAAACAACTAGATACTACTGACTCACTCGAAAATTGCTCTTTTAGAACATGCAATATTTTATATTTGGATTAAATAAAATAAAGTCTATGTGGTAAAATAAATAAAACTACTAATTATTAAAGCAACTATTTTATTTTCTGAAAAGTTGTAGCTTTACAATAATCTAAAATAATAGCCAAATAGCTAATTATTGACACGGTTTTTCGACTTAGGTATTTTTGTAATATATATCTATGTCCATGTAGTGCAAGATACATCTACTATAATCATATATGATTATGTCTAGAGTTGAGCATGTCTACTCAGTGTGGAACCTAATAAAATCCACGTATTTTCCGATTTTGGACTTAGCATACTTGGTCTCTAGACACAATTTAAATCATGTAGCGCTTTAAGGTGTTAATTTTAGAAAAAAGGCCGAAAATACTTAGACTGAATACTAGAAAAAAATTTTTTTTGGTCATGGATAACCTTGGGCTAAAATATGTTAAGTCCATTTTTGCCTGGAAATATTTTACTTCAAAGTATTTTATTAATAATTCCGCAAACCCGTGACCATTCCAATAATTAAATCTAAACGCAGCACATGTATGGACTTAGCTTAGTTATGGACTTATAGGTATAATTAGCCCAAGTATAAGCACAATAATACTTGTCAAAAAAAGCGAGACTACAATGCATAACCCATTCTACAACTTAATCTAAATATACATACATACCTATTCGTTGATTACAAAAAGCAATTATTTTTATTTTACACACATTACAGGTACACGTGCGTAATTTTATCCTTGGCCGTATACGTGTATATTAAGAGCTAGTAAAAAAAATACCGCAATCGAACGTAGATATTACCTACCTATATCGCGCGATTTCTCTTTGCCACTTCGCAAAGCGACGGAATTTTCTTGCACAATTGCTGTCGAACTAATAATTGCCTATATTACACGTCTAGCGACAGGATCATTTATCATAACCCAAACAGCATTGTTGACTCACTTTTTCAGATTGAATTTTGATAAATGATATTAAATCCCCTGGCAATTGTATTTTTAGTACTTATCCACAACCTGATTTGATACTTGATAATATCAGTGACAGTGATCACCGATCCCATTTTTGAACTCGCCTACCTATAGTTGAAAATGACCTACTAAAACCCGTTCTCATCAGATTGTAAATCGGAGAGAAATGTAAGGAGTTTGCCTGCATTAGAACGCATGTTCTAATCCTTATAAAGGATAATCTTCTTGGTAGGTACCTCGATCATAATAAAGAATTTAAAACTGCTTGGAATTTTTTCAAGGACAATAAACAAAATCGTGTTGCAAATAATTCCATAATAAACAAATCGCCATATACAGAATTTCGCAAGTAAGGTAATCAGTTTTTGCTACACCGTGATTCTGCAAGATTTACTTGAAAATTAAATAATTTGTCATTAAAACCATCAATGGATGGATCGTACTATATGCTCTTACTGGAGGTTTCGCTAAAGTTACGTAACTTTTTATACATTAACAGACTTTCACATCACGCTCATGTTTCACTCTAGTTATCGTGAGATACCATTACAAGTTTAATTTTTAAAGGCACTCTTCTGAAAGTTATACAATATCGCGATTTAGGAAAAAAAAAGTACCATACCTACCAAACTTATCAAACGATAAGACCCAAAAGGAATGATGGTTAAATTGGAGCGTGTAACACTTTCGATGGTAATTATATAATTATTTCCACACAATGGTGAGGATATTCATAATAACAATGGTATTGAAGCGGCGACCCAGATGCATACATTACTTTGTCAAAGTCGGGAATTATAAGAGGGAAAATCACTGTGTCAATACCTAATTGTCTGTGAAGATAAGTGCACGAGCTGACGCCGCATCGCAAAGAAGCGAGGAAAATAAAATTACAAAGAAAAACAATATTTACAACCTGAACCCCGGCCAAAAACACACAACGGTCCCACACGTGTACTTTTTTAACCCTAACCTACGTACACTAACAAAAACACTACAGGATGTTCGTCAAGGCCGCCAGAATCAGATTTTAATTACGAAAGATTCGAAAATAATCTTTGATCAGGCTAATTAAAATAGTAGGCTTGTATCGCAATTTTATCTCTGCTAAACATTTGCGCATTGCAAAACTCATTAATAGTATTCCATAGTTATTAATAAATATTGATGTATTGCAAATGCCTGACATTAGTGAGCGTACCGCTGGTGTCATTGTAATATCTAGTATTATACATATACTTTTATCCATGTAGCAACTCACTCTTATCGGAAATGACGTAGCCTAGATTGCGAAAGAGCATTCGCTATGATTTGTAGGAAACCGCGATTAAAAGACGTCAACGTTGGTCCGGTTCTAGGCAGGAAACATGATTTTTCTTCCCTATGTTAGAAGACATCAGACCTACAGCATTGCAAAATACCTAAACGTCATAACACACCCTGAATTAGAAAAAAAAATTAAATCACTACTAAATTTTTCCTATTTTATAATAACTACATGTTCTAGATTTTTCTATGTGTCATGTGGGGATAATTTGCTGGTTTTGAAACAAATAATTGTAGGAAGTAAATTATTTAATTACAGGTTTATTAAACTGCTGCATAATTTCCATTGACTGGAAGGATTTACACGACCAAATTCCCCGAATGAAACTCCTAACTACGTGCACTCGGTCTATTAGAATATATTAGAGTACTATTTATTAAAAGAAATGCAGAATTCTATCTAATACCAGTTGCAACAGGCAATGCCTACTGTTCATTTGACCTACAAGGAGGAGACCGTGAAAATAAGTTGCGTTTCGATAGTTTTACGAGTCATAATCTACTTACATTCCTGTTTTGATTTTCTTTTAAATTTCCAAGAGAAAAGCACAAGAAATCATTGGACATTATTAAAAACGTTTTCTGTGTCCATATTTCTGCTAGGCAACCATGCGACTGTCCGAATTCGATGAAATGTTGCAACACGCAATGCCTACTGTTCGTTTGACCTACAAGGTGGATACTGTGAAAATAACCTGAATACACATACAAGTTTTGATGATTTTATGAGTAAAATCTACAAATCAGCAAAAAATAAGCAAAATAAATTGTGGGACCAACTGAATTTGACGAAATCTGAGTGTTGCAACACGCAATCCCTACTGTTCATTTGACCTACAAGGTGGAGATGACTGTGAAAACAAGCCGAATACAAGTTTTGACGGTAATATGAGCAAAAATCTACAAAATAGCAAAAAAACAAGCAAAAAATATGAGACATTATTAGTGATGTTTTTTTCAATAAAACGTATTAAAACCTCAACTACCAATCAATCAAATCGTAATAAATCCAGTCGATTCGATCAAAACGTAATAAATCCATTTTTTTGGTGATAATTACTCATATTATACAAGAGCTACAAAATATATTGTGTTGTTATGTTTTATCCATTCTGCGCATTATATCCAAATGGCTTTTTTTAATTCCTAAGGCCTTTCCACTAAAAGTTTTTCCTTTTTCCATATATTTCTTAAAGTGGATATATTGCGTTTTGTTTGATCACTGAAACGACCAACCGAATTTAACAAAATGGAGTATGTTGCAACACGCAATACCTACTGTTCATTTGACCTACAAGGTGGAGACT
This sequence comes from Tetropium fuscum, assembly GCA_964058915.1. Classification (NCBI taxonomy): domain Eukaryota; kingdom Metazoa; phylum Arthropoda; class Insecta; order Coleoptera; family Cerambycidae; genus Tetropium; species Tetropium fuscum. The sequence goes on from CAXKVY010000915.1 coordinate 837,620, forward strand.
GAAAACAAGCTGAATACAAGTTTTGATGATTTTATGAGTAAAAATCTACATTCCTGTTTTGATTTGCTTTCAAATTTTCGAGAAAAGCAAAAGAAATTATTTTTATATTTCTGCTAGAGAATCGACCACCCGAATTTAACGAAATACGAATGTTGCAACACGCCTACGATTCATTTGACCTACAAGGTAGAGACCGTGAAAATAATCAGAATCTACAATCAAATCTACATTCCGGTTTTGATATTCTTTAACATTTTCGAGAAAATTAATTATCGGACACTATAAAAGGTTTTCTATGTCCATGTTTCTGTTAGGGAACCGACCAACCGAATTTAACGAGATGCGAATGTTGCAACAGGCAATGCCTACTGCGTCCATTTGACCTACAAGGTGCATGGGGGCGAAAACAAGCTGAATAAAAGTTTTAATTGGCAAATTTTCAGGAAAAGCACCACGACAAGGACAATATTAAAAACGTGTTCTATGTCCATATTCTTGCTCTTGATGCACAAATAGACATGGAACACATTTAAAAATTGAGACCTGCCCTTCATTTCATCTACAAAGTGAACATTTCATGGATCACAGAATACAATTTATCGAAATAGGACTAAGCTTTGATGTTTTTTCCGTCTGCCAGTTCCATATTATCAACAACTTTCATTATCGTTAAGCATGCAAAGCGATTTTCATTTGCAATTTTGTTCTATATTAGTACAGAATGTAAATATGTTTTCATATACAAATATTATTTCGCAGTAAAACAATTGAAATGTCACACACTTTGACATACATTAATTACATCAATCCGTGCCCAACGTCAGAGTCAAGAATGAATATTCATTTTTCTGACCTGACGTCAATATGAATTGCATTTTTTCCGCGACAATTGCAAGCTAGTGAGTAACTGCACTAATGAATGCGAAACTGCTAAACAAATATACCTCAACGACTGTACATAGGTATGCTCCTAGAACAAGGAATCCTTAATAATTGTAAAATTTTCCTCGCTGCTCTCTGGACTCGGAGCGTCATTCGATGCGAGAACTGACCAAAATAAGCTGGCTTTGGCACGCGGTCAAGACCCCTGATTGACGTTTTGGGATAGAGCTTAAATACCTCGTTTGTTGATATAAATAAAACAATTGAGAAAGTTGAAATTCGCGGTAGAATAGTAGAGGTGAAAAATGTGTAAATACATTTACCCCATTTATCTTTTCTGTATTATATTTAAATAAAATATATCACAATGAGTCAGTGCATGAAACCCGCGCGAAACACAAAAATAAAACAAAATACGAATTCTGTAGAAGCTAACAAGTTACTCACACCATTTCGCGGTAGCATTGTTAGAAACCATCAAAAATTGTTTCATGGTTTTAAGTGAGCACAACTGATTTAATAAAATCCAATTTTGAATCACATCTTCAAAGAAGAAACCACCGAAAAGTAGCTGATACAAGATGGCTTAGAAAAATTACATCAGATCTTCGCTTTTGACCGCTCTGGCTTTTCTACGACTTCAAGCTAAGACAGCAAAATCCAGTCATCCACTATTTTTGGCTCCAAATCCACATTTTAATATCCCGGAGGAACCTGATTCGAAAACAGACTCATATGAGTGAATGAGATATCGGCTCGTTCAGAAAAACAAGCAGAGAAATGAATGAAAAACCCTCTCGATTCATTAAGATCAAAAAATTCAATCAAATTGCAAAATTTACACCAGCTGATTTTAACGATTTAGCCCTACGAGGTTTCTTAGTTTTCTTGATGAATTATACTAAATACTACACTATTCCTCAAGGTGCTTCTGCAATAGACAGTTGTAGAAAGTCCGTAATATATTTTTTTTAAATCTTGTTTTCACTTGACGACGACACCATGATAACAAATCTCGGCAAAACTTGATTACTTAAACTTTCTCTCGATATCGTCTTGATGTTGATTTGTTTTGTAACCACAAGAATAAATACAATGGTCATGGATAACTGCAAATATGTTATGGCACACATCATAACGTTTATAACCATATTTCGGTAAACTTTCTGTAAACCGACCATCATGATCTAGATGTCAAAAATTTCCTGAGAATTAGCGATCCGTCAGGATAAAATGAACGATCGTTTCACAGGCCAATTAAAAAATGCTACAACAGTTTTTAAATCATAGATAAATCTGATTACAATACTTGTCAGATTTTCAATTGTGCTAGTTTTTGACAATAATTGTCTCTTTAGCAGAATGTTCCAGACGACCTCAAAAAATTGTAAATCGATACATAAATAAAATATGTAGTTACAAATAGAAAACAAAATATTTTTATCCATCCAATATACACGGTAGTACAGAGAGGGAAAATCCAGAATCCTGCATCATCATGAACCACCGACTCGAGAGGATGTTGACCAAATAACACGAGGAGATAACGGACAATTGACCAAGACCTCCGGATTCGAAAGATCGTGATTCTTGCTATCATATATCTCGTATATGATAAGAGAGGACTGGTTGGTATCACAAGAATATTTTAGATTGTTACGTCACAGAAATTTTGGCACATTGTCCTTGATATTATAAATTTATGTATCCTCTTGCCCAATTTCAGACATTTATGAGGTAGGTAGTACCCAAAGTTGATACTGCTGCGAGACGCTCGTATTCAACCAGCTAACCATTTGACATCAAGTTGGCAAAAACCAGTTGAAAAAAAAATTCACAACGGACTATTTATTACAACAGGCACGGTTTTTTTGTTCGGCCATCCGGTATAAACGCAATCTAAACATGTGCCATTACTTTGAGGTTTTTATGAAACGACTTGCGCCACTTATCATATTTACTAAATAAAGCAATCTGAATTAATAATCAGGTTGTTTATGCGAAGATAATAGGCAAGCGGCGTTGCGAAGGCTTAAAAATATGCAGCGGAAGCAGAACAGAGCTATATATTCGCCAGGAATTATAATAATTACCTAGAGGAAAAACACACGAACGCATTTTTATTTATCTGGTTATATTTTATCCCGAATAAGGAGCGATACGTTTCGGAAACTTTTCTAAAGCTTGATTTATTCCCATGCCTTGCTTCGCTGAATCCGTGTATCCTCCAAAGCGGAATGGGAAACTGGATATTTATACGGTTTTAGGAAGCATGATGTATCGAATTTCCACGCATTTTAAATGGGCCACTTCGTATAATTAATTAAATTAAATTCAAATTAAATATAAATCTACTAGCTAACTGTTAAGATGTAATCCTATAAACATATTTCCTGTATCGTTTGCCATATTAATTGTTCAGGGAAAACATTCCTTTGTTTCAACTTCGCTTATTCGCGTCCAAGGCCTCCGTCGATCGAAATGTCGAAATATGCCCGCTATTTCGGTGTGTTGGGTAATAGACAACTTAAAAATATTGCTCCCTGAAAATACACTTGAATTGCCATATTTTCAGAGAATGCTCAGCTGGTTGTTTCTTAATTATTGTCTACATTTTTCCCGGATTCCCGTACTAGCCTGTCAACGGGAAAGAGTGGCATGTGTTTATCTAGCAACAAATGGGACCGGGACGATATCAAAGCGGAAAAATGTAATACATTTCAGTCATTAATTGATTCGTCAACTGTTGACGTCTAGGTCGATCTTCAGGGCCGTCCTTCGATAAATGCAAATGATTTCGCTTCCAAAATATTTTCATTTTACATTTATTTTCGTAAGGGCTCGTTTTATTGGGATTGAGTTGGTGCATTCTTACCAGATCATCGCCCTTGACTTCACCATGCATTGTAACCGTCAGTAAAATTGCTAATATATGGATACTCCAGTCAGCTCAACTCACCATATTGGGAAGGGAATATCTTTCTGGGCTTTCGGTCCACTTTTTGTGTGTGATGTAAGTAAATCACTCCTTTTTACCACATCATCGATGATTTGGTCACTGCTCAAAATCGTTAGCAAGTATTTTTTAACCGACATTTGTACTAAGGCAGCCAAGTGATCTTATGATTGGCAATTTCTATGTTTATTTTGCACAAATATCAGTTTTGAAAAGGTGATTTCACGAGACACTTGAGGCTGCAAGACAATGTTAGTACATATTTGTAGGCAAAAACACATTTTTATAAGCTACTGTGTGCATTTTGTATTATACAGGGTGTCACAGAATCCATTGTCCATGTGATGCATACAAGTCACACATCTATATGGAGGGTATTAAAAGAATACCAGAAGCATCCGTTTCACATTCAAAAAGTGCAATCCTTAATTCCAGCTGATCATCCCAACAGAGTTCAATTTGCCGAATGGTACTTGAATAAAATTAACGACGAATCAAGATTTCCTGGGATTGTATTATGGACAGACGAGGCATGTTTTACAAGAGAAGGCTATTTTAATACAAGCAATAGTCACATTTGGATCGAATAAAATCCTCGCGCCGTTCACAGTTTGCATCATCATTATCATGAATGGAAGTTTTCTGTTAATATTTGGGCTGGGATTGTTGATAATTATGTAGTAGGCCAATATCTATTGCCTGCACGCTTAGATGGTCATTTGTATAGAATTTTTCTGGAACATAAGGTAAATGCACCAGTGTTTGACTGTGTCCCACTATTTAACACTTTAGATTATTTTAATTTGAAATAAGTATCTTTAAAGCCAAACAGTTGATCCCAGTTAACAACAACAATCTTTGGTACATCTGACAACCCTGCAAAAAATTTGTCAGTAGTCACGTGATCAGAACATGCGTTGAAACGAGTCTAAAATGGTGGAGTGTTTTGTTCCCAAAATGGAATAGAACTCTTCGCCTTATTTCCAAATTCAACGCATTTGACTCAACCGATGGACGTTTCTGTCTTTAGACCGTTGAAGATATTTTGGAAAAATGACGTTCGGGATTGGCATATTGAAAACCATGACAGTAAAAGAGGTAAGGCAAAACGGCTTTAACGCCTGTCTTTAACGGCTTTAACGGTTGTCACCATTTAACATGGACAATGTGAAATTTTCAAAAATTTCTGGAAAAAAAACGATTACTCAACATTTCGTGAGAATAAAAGAATCTTTAACGGCTATGGAGAAATGTATACCACAAGATAAATTACAAACATTTAGAGCAGCTTTTAATCAGGAATGGACTGGAAGTGTCGAAGAGTTCTATGAAAAAGAAGTAAACAAAAGTACGAAAGGGAAAACTTCACCAGATGAATACAAGGAAACATACCCTGACACTGGCGATGTTTCAGGAGATGCTTCAGCCACAAGAATTTGATGGGGAAATTTGGCCACAAGAACTTGATCCGCAACCAAGTTGCTCTGGCATACTCAATATGCAAAGAGTGAAATTGGGCGAGTTTTTGAAAATCCAAAAACTCCACCCATAATAATAAACTCAGAAGATCAGAAAAAACGTAAACGAAAGAAAGAGTTAAAAATGCAAATGGAATAAAAATAAAAAGAAAGAAGAAACTTGACAAGACAATTTAATACCTGAAACTTCATCTGAGGAAGAATGATGGAATGAAGGAAAGATGTTGAGGCCTTCCCAACTCCAGAATTAACATTTAAGGACATACAAATAGGAGATTACGTTCTAGTGAGATTTTTAGGGCGCAGAAGAAAAACTTTATCTGTAACAAAAAGTTTTTCTTTTGTATAATAAGGAATATTTATTCAGAAACCGATATAGTCTCTTAAATCTTTAAACGAAAAATGTGCTTGTAACCTAATTGAACGTGATGTTTCTAGTATAAGTTTTGATGACCCGAGCTTCAAGGAGTGGGTGATAGGATAAGTTGTTTTTTTCACAGGAAATAGACAGTTTTGAGCCTTAGTTAAATAAAATTATTATATTTTCACGTGTGTCACTGGCACGATGGAGAATTTAACTGCCATTTACTGGTGATAGTAAAGATTTTTTTAAAATAATTTGAAAAAAAAAGCCGGTGCGTTTTCAAACAATCGTAGTAGGTGGGTCTAATGTACAAATCCATAAATTTTATGACTAAAAAATAAAAATTGAAAAATTAAAAAAAAGGAAAAATTTGTTTTTTCATTTTTTCTGCTGTCAATCACTGGTGCGTTTACCTTAATATATTCGAAGAAATATTGTTTTCCAGCACACTATGGATTAAATTGCCGCAATTTTCTAAATGCACAATTTCCGAATGGATAGATCGGAAGAGGGGGGGATTTCTTGGTCTGCACGTTCACCAGATATGACTCCAATTGATTTTTCGCTGTCGATTACACATCGTTACAACTCGTGTATCGAAAATGGTGGTCGGGAACAATTTTTATAAAACTGCTTCAATTTAGTAAGTATTTAAGTGACTACCACTCTTTTCTGTTGTAATTGAGATATTGCTTTTAATGACACCGATAAATTGCCGGGCATTAGTTTATGACTGGATAGGGCTGGAACCTTTGATGTAACTATAACACTCGGAGTAGTTTCCACAAACACCAAAACACTTTCACTTCGCTCGACGCGCGTTTCGCCAACCAAGTTGGCATCAGCCGGAGACGATTAAAACTAATCTTAAACTACAAAATCTACCATATTTATACTATTTTCATGGTGACGTCACTAATGATATCACCGTGAAATTTACGTGTGACTAATCACGCTTCAATGATCGGTTGCTAAGCAACGCGTAAAGTGGGCTATACGGTATAGGTCTCTTGTCGCTATTCATACTACTTTTACATTTTACAATTTCTATGCTCTCAAATGCATCCAACTGTCTATTATGGGTCACATTTCTAACTTATCTTAAATTACTAATATCTATTCTATGATTGTTGTCAAAAGCATGTTGTGCAACACTAGACTTATCTGTTCTTCCATATTTTATATGAGCCATATGCTCTTTAAATCTGGTGTTAATTGATCGTCTCGTTTGTCCAACATATTTTCGATCACAATCATTACAACCAATTTCGTAAATCCCAGACCTTTCATTTGGAACAATTTTATCCTTTGGATTGTCTAAAAGTTGTTGTAATTTATTACTCGACGAATGAATCGCTGTTATACCCACGTTTTTGAAGACCTTACTCAAACCACGAGTAAACCGGGTTTCGTACGGGATGGATACATATTTTGGAGTCTCTATATCCTTTTGAAAGGTCACAGAATTACGAAGTGTGTCCTTAAATTTACGCTTCCTAATTAGTTTTTCAACTATATCTCTAGGATAACCATTACTCACAGCTATATCTTTAATTAATACCTTTTCTTTTTCAAACCTCTCATTACTGAGAGGGAAACTTAGTAAACGATGGACAAGAAAATTAAAACTTGCCATTTTATGTTGATAGCAGTGGTGAGAGTGATTAGGGATATATCTGATCGTACTGGTATCTTTTCTATATAAATCAAATTCTAATCTATTGTCACTATTTTTAATTACTAATACATCTAAAAATGGAAGTTTTCCATTATTTCCTAGTTCATATGTAAACTTTACAGAAGTGAAACGACTATGTAATTTGAAAATAAAGTTTTCTACATCCGCAATCTTAGTGTCAAACACGGCAAAAATGTCATCCACATACCTAAGCCAAATCCTAGGAAAATACTCGAATTCTTCTTTTGCTTCAGTTTCAAATCGACTCATGAAGACATTAGCAATGAAAGGCGATAAACAGTTACCGATTGCGGTTCCTTCATGTTGTTCATAGAACTTGTCATTGAAACGGAAGCAATTTTGTTTCATACAAAGTTTGGTAAGGTCTAAATATATTCTTCTATTACTTCTTTTCTATAGTTGTTTAATTCGAGTAAAGCCTCAAGATAGTCCAAGGTCTGTGGAATTGGTACACTAGGAAATAATGAACAAACATCAAAGGAAATCAAAATTTCACCCTCTTGCAATTGAATATTCTTGACCTTATCAATGAAATCATTCGAATTTTTAACTGAAAAACTAGGCTGTGCAATGGGCAAACTTTCAAATTCCTTAGTCAACCATTTTGATAAGTCGGAGATCCAATAGACGATACTATTGGACGCACCGCTTATGAATTTTTGGTAGACAATATAATCTAGGTACAGTAGGGTTAGATAGACGTAACCTATTCTTAACAGGTGGAGTAATAAGGTTGTTACATGATTTGAGGACATTTTTTATTTCAGTGGTCATTCTTGGTAAAGGGTTTCTAGTAAGTTCTTTATAGGGACCATTACTAATTAGGTTGTTTACCCGTTCATAATCGTCCTCTTTATCTAAAATAACAACATTATTACCTCTATCTGCTTTTAAATAAAAAGAGCCTTTCGCGCACAATCTTTTGATAGTCTTTCTAGGATTCTTTGAGCATGACTTTCTATTGTCTACGTTATTCATTATATTTTTAGAAATTTGGTTCCTGCAAGCCACTCTGACGAGACCCTTGGATGAATCAGGCAGATATTGAATTGAACTTTCAATCCCTGCCACGACATCATCCAAAATCTCATCAGAAGGGGCTACAGCAAAGTTTAAACCCTTGTTTAGAAGGTCAAGTTCTTCTTTATCAAAAGAGTGTGACGGGTGATTTTCCACAATGTTAACGACCTTCCGAGGAATATTTTTTGGTACATTAGTAGTCAATTTTTTAAATTTTTTATTTTGCGAAGACATTTTTTTGATAAATTTCGCGTTGATTGATAAAAACATTTTTCCTCTGAAATTCGCACCATTGTTCATAATCTAAATTATTTAACTTAAAAGTAAGCTTCTTGTAAAGATCATATGCTTGTATTTCAAGCATACTCCCGTTTACTGTACATATAATTGATTTCTAAATCCAGCCATTTTTGGTTTGCCAATAAAGCAACCTTATTTGAAATATTCGAACCATTTGGAATTTTAACTTGAATGAAACTCGGAAAAACAGAATGACGTTTACAGGATTTTAGAAAACAAGTATCAGAACCTATTAACCTAATTTTAGTACTGTACTTGCGATAGAGATTCAGTTCCGTTGACCGTGAAGTCATCTTACTACTGGATAGGGCTGGAACCTTTGATGTAAATATAACACTCGGACTAGTTATACGTCTCCGGATGATGCCAACTTGGTTGGCGAAACGCGCGTCGAGCGAAGTGAAAGTGTTTTGGTGTTTGTGGAAACTACTCCGAGTGTTATTAGTTTATGGATAAAAAATATTTATTTAAGTGTCCTCGCTATCATTTCTGAAAATTAGGAATATTCTGTGACACCACGTATAAGGTAAAAGCACCATATTCCGACGTATGCTGAATCGAGCCCCAATCCCGCTCTATTTCCTAAGGCAAACTTTGTCAGTCATTTTTTTTGACTGACAACGAAAATCTAAACGCGTTGAAACCAAAAAAAACTTTACAAAAACTCTACAGAACTAGTTGCGCAATATTTTACTTCTCGTAGCTGGTTGTGAAAAGTAAGGCGTTTCCTAACGTCAAAGAGATTTGAAAAGAGTTACTTTACATGTCAAAAGTAGAAAAAATCCTTTATTCTATAGCGTCCTTGATTATTTCGGTTGTGTTTTTCTGACTGGCCATGACGATGGTTTTGTTTATTGTTATTGTAATGGACTCTTTTAAGCAATAAGACCGCGTAGCAAAAGGTCGAAATGTGTCGCAAGCGAAACCGAGAAAACACCAGTGGGGAAAGAGGGCTTTATTCAGACAATAACAAAGTTAATTAAACAAACAAGTGCCCAATATTGAGTTCATTAATGAGAAATGCACCTAATAAAAATCAGATAATGATCGAGGAAGCTGTGGATGAGTCACGCCGCTTATAAATAGAACAATGAACGTCGAACATAGACTCCTGTTGTGTAATTTGAATAAAAACGGATCCTTGTAACCTTAGAGGAAGAGAAGCAATAAAAAATGGCTGATAAATTGCCTTAAACGGTTATAATACGCATAACCATGGTTCATTAATTTCCGTTATGCCTAGCATTGACATTATAATAAGATATGGATATGGCGGATTTATACGTTTGTTGACGCGAGACCATAAAGGTGGCAATTTCAAAGGTTTCACAATTTTTAGGTACACACTTTCGTAATAAGTAAGATTCGCCGTAGCTATTCTTTCATTAGAACTTTTTTATTAAATTGTCCCTTATTTTCAAGGTGGATTAGTCCGTATTTCTCTCTCATATTGACTGGCAAAGACGCAGCTTTGTATACCATCCTTTTACAGATAATGGCCCTATCTGCCAACCCCAAAAAGACGAAAATGGTTATCTTCACAAGGAAAAGGAAACTGAATCCAATAAGAGCACCTCCTCCTAAACACATCATTAAAATATGCACCGCAGGTTAACTAACTGGGTGTAACCTTCAATGCAAAATTAAATTGGAATATTAATCTTGAAACAAGTCCTTATTTTTGGTCTTTATTCCCTGATTTAGTCCGGTTATTACAATTATTAATACTGCAATCTAATTCACAGACGATTCATAATAATTATTGCTTGTGCTATTTTATCTATATTCTATAAAGTTTGGAAAGATCATCATAATGTGGCGCGACACCTTATCGGATAGTGTGCATAAATACCTAAAAAATAACAGTAAAGATAGATAAAGAAAACACATTCCCGTAAATTTATGTTTATCCAATAACGAATAGGAAGCTTACAAGAATACAACTCAAATACCCTCATAATACGTGACAAAAATCTACATGCGGATATGTAGATGCCGATAAATTAATATACAAGGTAGTCACACTTTTCCCGGTAGTCGTCATTGTTTTCCTAAACCATGTTACATCTCTACATGTTACTTTTCCATTTCGACACATACTCATACTAAACGGTTTTCTCACGAATCGCGAATGTATTCTCAATAGCAGATAACTAAATGGGTGTTTCGTCTGACTGATATATTCATGTAAATCAAAGTTCATTTTATCTGTGATTCTACTCTATTTACCGAAATTCCATAAGCTCCATTTATTGACTTCGTCATCTACATGACGATTTTGTACGAGACAAACAATGTATATCGAAACAAAAATAACCACACAATTTTAAAATAAAATTAGAAAGTATCCATGTTTATATTTATGTTCTATGACATCACTAGTAATATTTACGTAAATCCAAGCAGCTCATTCAAATCTCAAATCGGGTAATAGTCCTACTTTTTATAAACAAATACTAGAGAAGTACGTTTTATAGACTGCTAAGAAATATGAAATATCACGTAGTATCACACACGTAAATATTTAGAAGAACGAGCTGGGAAATATTATTGCTTTGTGACCTAGAAAAATGTTTGTTTTTATTTATTGTTTGGCCATCTACGTAAGTGGGCCGGCCAACCCATTAAACAGCATTCGGTTTTTAGGTAATTATTGTTGATGCACGTTAAGCAGTTGATGCACGATTTTATGGTATTTTTTAACGAAATATTGCTGCCATATTTTTTAAACGGTTGATCCGAAATTCTCACTACCCCGAAATATGGTCCAAAAGTTTACGGAAAATAATTAGATGCTGATCAAAACTCTTTTACTTTTCAAACTAAATATTACAACAACTAACAATAAATACGATCGTACGGAGTAATACAGCTTGTGCAATGAACTAGCTATAGTTTTGGAATACCAATTTGGAGAGAGAGCCTAAAAATCATAGTGATGACTGCTATGTTTGTTCTTGTAAGGTGCAAGGTTTCAATTTAAAATATAAGGAGATGCCTTATCCTGCCTCATTCCATTTTCTACTCGTCCTATTCCTCATGGACCCGAAGTACCAAACCTTCTCCTCCAGATACTCTGGGTGATATTTTAGATGACCCTAAACCAAGTGCTCCACCATGTGGTGATTATTGCTACAATCCTGGCACAGGCAAACCAACTTTTTTCACTCACTGTGAACTGAATGATTTAATTAGAGACTTGGGTCTTCCAAAGGAAAGTTTTAGGATCTAGATTAAATTGGGAAAAATGTTGGCTCGGGGTACTTCCGTTTATTGGTATCGAATGAAATTATGGCAAGTTAGTTTAGAATAGACTCAGAACATTGGAGACTTTTTAGGAAAGAACCCTAAAAGCAGTTCTTCTACACAAGTCTTTCAGTCAATTTAAAAGAATGCCATGAAAATATTCAGCTGGTCTAAAACAAAATTTGTTACTTAGATAACAAATGGACGATATGCTTCTATTTAAAAGTGATTTCCATATAGGTCATGCTTGGTCAATAAAGTGGCTACACAAAATTTCCTTGCTTTCCATTCGAATGGGATAGTCGTGATAGAAAGTCGTCTATATCAAAAATGTGTCAAACTATGTCGAAAAAGAATGCAAATGAAACAATTTGTGAAAGCATTACCAAAAGAAGGCGAATGGTTTACGTTTACATATCTTTGTGAGCAGTTTCGTGGTTTATCCGAGGCAAAGTAAAAGAAGGGACTCTCCTTCTTTTACTGGTACATTGTACAGTGTAGCTGAAAATGTTACGCGGGGTCAAAGGTCACGCTAAACAGTTTTTTTAAACAGTTACAACAGTATTTTTTAAGTGGACCTGATATCAGGAAACTCATGAGGGATGCTAACTTTGAGCAACAAATTAATACAAGAGAAAAAGCAACGTGGGTATCTTTCAAACAAGTTGTAATCAATTTTCAACAAGAAGGCCCAAACTACCAAGCAATCGTCGCTGACATGCTGGACCACTTCAAGAAATTGTGCATTTTCTCCACTCACACCTTGACTACTCCCTCCAATTCTTGGAGATGTCAGTGAAAGATCAGGATTAGGTGGGCGAAAGGTTTCATTTTCAGGACATCAAGAAAATAGAAAAAAGGTACCAAGGAAGATGGAATGTCGACATGATAGTGGATTTCTGCTAGATGTTAAAAAGTGACAATGAGAAGTATTGATGAGAGAACCGAAAGCGTTTCTATAAAGACTTGTGACTAATTAGAATTTAACATTTTTGAATATTTTGTTGTGTAAATGGAAACTATGACATATCTTACCTGTTTCATAAAATATACAACCTTAAGAACTTGAAATGGACCCTACCCCCTATTTAGTTAATAAAACTGCGATGTCCTCTGTTTTGTTTAAAGACGAGATACAGATTTTTAAATAACAAGTGGTTAGGGTATAAGCACGCACTAGGAAAGACGTGGTGCGGGGTGGTTTAGATAAGTCGAGATATAGGGAGACGAGGGTTTGCATATGGGGAAGCAGGTAGTTGGGCTCTGGTGTGTGTTAGTGTTTGACGTCAAATTTCCCAGGTTAGTAAATATACTTAATTTGTAATGTTTATTATTAAATTTGTTATCTCGAGAATTTATGCCATCATTTTATTAAAATTGTCCGTGTTATATTATGTTTTGAACTGCAAATAATTATGATACGTTATGCATAAACTATGAACATTTTACTTGTTTATTTAGTGTGTTCAGCTCATTCTGGTTTTAAGATTATTTTATTTCGTTTTATTCAGGTCGATCTAAGTAATGTTGTTGACCTTTTTGTTCCATTCATGAGTAGGTTTTTCATACTTGTGGGTTTTGCTTATAACCGTGACCTAATTGCCGCTTATTATATGAGATGATGAATGTTTGCGCCTTGTTGAATTTATTAACAATTTTCCCCCGTGCCTGGGCGAACACGCTAGTTGCCTCCCGTATGAGACCTTCGTTTTCGCACCAAAACCTTACAGCTACTAGCTGGGTTGCCTCCCGTATGGGACCGCAGTACCTTCTGACGAAAGTCGGCTAACCAACAACAAACTCTTCAGTTTTGTATCTTGAGAATGATTGCAGGTTAAAACACAAGTTTGGAAACCCTTGTAAGTTTTGATTTTACTTTCACCTAAGTGTCCAACAGCATTATTGCGATTCTCTTGAATAGAGATCGAGGGTTTCTCTGCCGTGCTCTTTCCCCTCGTGAATTCAAGGCTGAGTACGGCATGTACTTGTTTTATATTGTTCATAAATTGAGTACCTGTTTAAATAAATCAGTAGGTGTATTAAAATGTTTAGTCTTTTCTTTTTCATCTCTTTCATCTTAAACTCCCGCTTTTCGTTAGTGCTGGGTCAATATCTACTTCAGGTGTTGAATAATCGAAAGTTTATCTCACAAAATAATTTATAAATTCATTTGTCCTATCCATACCGTACTTTCGAAGAGACTAGTTCCGCCTTGCCTATATTTAACGCTGATTGCGCCTTGTGCCGCTACGAAAACAAAAGCTAAAAGTTTATGTTGACCGATGCCAAGTTCGTTACACCATAAAACCTATAAGTTCACGATTTATTTTAATTACATTACGACTCTACGTAAATTTTCCTCAATGAAAAAGAAATCTGGCAGCAGATACATCATACAGCGCGTTATAACTAACATGCTTATTTATATGCTGGCGCGAAATGTATAAATAAGACATTTATATTATTTCTTGGCAAGAAGCAATACCATACATTAAAATGTCATATATCACACCTAAACCGACACATCCATTGTGCTGGTTCAAACTAGTACCGGTCAATCTCCATGCATGACCTATGAACTAACTTACACGCCGATTAACACCGCGACTAACGACGCCAAGGCCCCGCACTTGACATTGATCGTCGTTTTGATCAATAATAAACATCAGAAGCAGGTCATGCCGTATCGCGTTTTAAAAATGCTCTTTTGAAACTCCCCATTCGATGCCGTTAAATTTTGACCCAAATAATGAAGGACACCAATATTTGCTATTCCACAAAATTATTCGAGAAATAACACAAAAGTCGGGATATTATTTTGTAAAAACCCGACCACCAGATGTGCGGTTGTTTATACAGACAGTGAAATCGAACACCTAATAAATAAAATAGCTACTCAGGCATAATGTTTAGCCGGTGATGCACATGCGAAAGTGGCTTATATGCAGAAAGAGAGTCAAGTACCCCGGTGCATATCGAAAAGTCACCTTCTTCATCCCATATGCACCGATATGCATCCAAATTCCGTAACTTGTTTTCATTTCAGCATCGGCTATCGCTAAGGCCGATGAACGGTAGGTGATTTATCGTTTGTTGTTATGTTTAAATCTCATACAACTCACTTATCAGAATACCTAAGGTTTCAGGTCTTGTGCGTTGTGTCTGATGGCAGGTAATATGAGTAAACATTGTGGATTTCAATCCATATTAACATTACTGGAATATTTTGTCAGAGAGAAGACCTGATTACATCAAAAAATAACAAGGAATGGAAGACTGTGCAATAAAAAGCGTAGATAACTCAAGAGATTTTTTCCTTTTGAATATCTGTTTTCACGGAGTTGTCTTAGAGAATATGGGAACCTTCAAAATAAACAGGTTCAAGAAAAAAAATCTGAGTCTTACTAAAATGAAAGTTAGCCACGCATCATTAGGTTCATACGATCATTATATTATAGGGCGATTTGCAAATCTTTGTTTTTTGTCCATATTTTTCATGGCTACTTTGATTTTAAAAAAGGATAAAAAGATGTAATTGTTTTAAGTTCTGTTATAATAATATTATTTAAGCTTGGAATGTAAACAGTCTTCATGCGGCGCCCGAAATAAAGTGCGTTATTAATTAGGTCATGACTCTCACCACTTATGGGTTCAGGAAACTCTTTGCTAAAATGCTGGAGATGAATTCGTCTACACCGACAATAATGCGAAGCATGACAAGATGCGAGAAGGTTATTTAATCTAAAGGAGGACCTACTAAACACTAGTCACTAGTGATAAATAGTTTCTCATATTTGTTTAATAGTTTTTTACATACTTTTGTTGTTATTTTATTTGTTGTTGTTGTCACTACTGTTGTTTTTGTTTCCTTTTCTGTTGAAAGGAAAGAAAGGTTCTGAGGAAGAAGAAGATAATGAAGAGATGGAGATGGAAGCAGAAATGGAGTCTGAAGAAGAACCATCATAATGAATGATGCACTGATGACGAAAAAATTAATTATTTAATCATTTTATAAATACATTTTTTTATTAAAATAAATATTTTTCAAATAAATAAAAATATTTAACAATAAAAATTTATACAATCAAATTTAAATAAAATCAAAAATAAAATTTAAAAATTTTCTCAAAAAAAGTTTTTTGAAAAAAAAACAAAAATGATTTATATCAATTTTATAAACGATCATTTTACACCACTTAAAAAACACTTCTTGTACTCCACTTAAAAAATACTGTTGTAACTGTTTAAAAGACTGTTTAGCGTGACCTTTGACCCCGCGTAACATTTTCAGCTATACTGTACAATGTACATGTCTCTATTCGCCGTATTAACAGTAATATTGGTAAAACACTATTGAAATGGACCCTACCCCCTATTTAGTTAATAAAATTGCGATGTCGTGACCTCTGTTTTGCTTAAAGACGAGATACCGAGTTTTAAATAGCAAGTGGTTAGGGTATAAGCACGCACTAGGAAAGACGTAGTGCGGGGTGGTTTAGATAAGTCGGGATATAGTGGAGACGAGGGATTGCGGATGAAAAGCAGGTAGTTGTACTCTGGTGTGTGTTAGTGCTTGACGTCAAATTTCCCAGGTTAGTAAATATACTTAATTTGTAATGTTTATTATTAAATTCGTTATCTCGAGAATTACCGCCATCATTTTATTAAAATTGTCCGTGTTATATTTTATTTTTGAACTATGAATAATTATGATACGTTATACATAAACTATGCACATTTAACTTGTTTATTTAGTGTGTTCAGCTAATTCTGTTTTAAGATTATTTTATTTTGATTTATTCAGTTCGATCTAAGTAATGTTGTTGACCTTTTTTTTGTTCCATTCATGGCTACGAGTAGGTGTTCCATACTTGTGTGTTTTGCTTACAAGTGACTTAATTGCCGCTTATTGTATGAGATGATGAATGTTTGTACCTTGTTGAATTTATTAAAACTTTCCCCCGTGCCTGGGCGATCACGCTAATTGCCTCCCGTATAGGACCTTCGTTTTTGCACCAAAACCTTACAACTACTAGCTGAGTTGCCTCCCGTATGGAACCTCAGTACCTTCTGACGAAAGTCGGCTAACTAACAACAAACTCTTCAGTTTTGTATCTTGAGAATGATTGTAGGTTAAAACACAAGTATGGGAACCCTTGTAAGTTTTCATTTTACTTTCACCTAAATGTCCAACAGTATTACTGTGATTCTTTTGAATAGAGATCGAGGGTTTCTCTGCCGTGCTCTTTCCCCTCGTGAATTCACGGCTGAGTACGGCATGTACTTATTTTATATTGTTCATAAAGTGAATACATGTTTAAATAAATCAGTAGGTGTATTAAAATGCTTAGCCTTTTCTTTTTCATCTCAAAACTCCCGATTTTCGTTAGGAACCAGTGCATCTCGGACAGGGTTAATTTAAATTAAATACAACGTAGGGTAGGTATTTCTCCTTTTGACGATCACGTACCCCGGCCAAGTGTTTCTCTGATTATTATGTTGAACCGACCCGGGTTGGTTACATTACACTATTGCTTTTTAATACAGAATTTAGGGTTTACTTAAAATGTCTATAAAATTTTTTTGGACGTTGATATAGACACAAACTATCTTTTTTAAATCACATTGTTGAAAATAGTAGAGAGTTTTTTTATTGTATTGTCTGTGATCGAAGGTAGCTGCTGTTGCGTCAATAATCTCCTGAAGACGATTGAAATTACTCGGTAGCGGAACAACTGCAAACAAGCGACATCTCGTGGGCCTTATTACCAGCCGGGTTTTATTTTCTTATCTTTCGCATCTATCTTATATTTTCTCAACGCATTTTAACTCCGCCCCAAATTGCAAATCTTGGTTAAGGGGTATTTTTTTTTTCTTGTTGTAGATCAAACAACCAAGTCATGGAAGCAGCTTCGGATGAAACGCTGGGAAAACCGTCTAAATGGTAAGCAATATGAATTTGACAATCTGTGCGCGTTGGTATCGGCGCCTTCTTTTATCGATATTAATGAGGGTTTTTTGCTCGGGTTTTTATGTCTCATATTTCTAGGTTTAAGAAATTATAAGTTCTCTGATAAATTTTAACACAGCGTATATTAATTAAATATTGTTTGGAACATCGAAATATTAGACATAAAAACCCCAGCAAAAACCCTCATTATATCGATCCCTTGACACCTGTTACCGCATTTTTAACAGCGTTGTTAAGTAAAGGGTCCGCCAATAAGCGCGCTCGATCTTTAAAATGAAATAAAGCAAGTTGTGTGAGAGGTATAAATGAAATTTATTTTTTGTTTGAAAGAGTATTCGAAGGCATTATGTATGGAAAATAATATCGGTCAAATGTCCACCTCGGCTTCGCTGGGTGGCGCGCATACGAGAAGTCCAATTTTCAATGACTCTGGCGCACAAATCGGGCTGTATTTCATCGATGGCGTGGCGTATGTTGACTTTGAGGGCATCAGTGTTTTGTGGTTGGTTTGCGTAGACCTGTGATTTAAGAAAACCCCACAAGAAATAGTCTAGTGGGGTTAAATCGCACGATCTCGGTGGCCAGTTGATGTCGCCTCCGCGCGAGATAACCATTCCTCCGAAGCGCTCGTGCAGAAGATCCATTGTGGCGCGCGCTGTGTGGCTCGTAGCGCCGTCCTGCTGAAACCACATATCCTCGACATCCATATTGTCGATTTCATGCCAGAAAAAGTTCGTTATCATGGATCTGTATCGTTCGCCGTTTACCGTGATGGACACACCATCGTCGTTCTCGAAGAAATACGGCCCGATGATGCCTCCGGCCCAAAATCCACACCAAACAGTTACCTTTGCTGGGTGCATTGCGACCTGGTGGACCTCCTGTGGATTGTTCTCGGCCCAATAACGGCAATTCTGCTTGTTGACATTCCCATTTAACCAAAAATGTGCCTCATCGCTGAAGATGATTTTGCGACCAAAATCGGGGTCGACTTCCAACTGCTCTAAAGCCCAATCAGCGAAGATACGGCGCTGTCTATGGTCGTTTATTTTGAGCTCTTGTGTCAGCTGGATCTTGTACGGATGCATGCCCAAATCCAGATGCAAGATTCGGCGAAGTGATGTTTCCGAAAGGCGGAGTTCCTGTGCGCGACGTGAAATTGACTGTCGCGGATTTTCACGCACACTATCGCGCACAGCGGCGACATTCTGGGCAGATCGGACGTTTCGACGACGCGTCGGTGTTGGCTGATTGTTCACCGAACCGGTTGCCTCGAATTTGTTAATCAAACGACGGATAGTCGACTCAGCAGGACGATCAATTGCACCGTAAAATTGGCGGAGCGCGCGGAACGTTGCTCGAACCGATGAATGATTTTCGTAATAAGTTTTAACGATTTGCACATATTGCTCGCGGCTGAATTGGTTCATGGTGATTTGTGAAGATACACTGAATAATAACAACTACGTTTGCCAACTCTACCACAAACAACATGGCCGCCATGAGCTGTCAAAGATCGAGCGTCCCTATTGGCGGACCCTTTATAACCGATTTCGTGGAATTTAAGGAAAAACAAATGATATATAAAATCATTTGTTTTTCCTTAAATCGCCAGTCACGTTATGACATTATCATAGTAGTATAACAAAATATTGATCACATCATATCATATCATCGTCATTCGTCATATCGTAAACCAATTGGATGGTGAATGTGATGCAGATTAAGAATATTTCCCATTCAAATATTACGGATGAATTTTACATGTTCCTCGGCCGTGTCACATGGGCATCATTGGCATTCATTGGATGCCTAAATTGCCTAATACCATCGAACGTTTTGTGGTAAAGTGGGGTCAACAATAATTCTTGAGTTCTTGAAATAGAAGTAATACACTTATTCTTTAATGTAGGGTATTATTTTGATGAGTTTTGTGTTAAAATTGATTAGTTATTAGTATTCAATCAAAACATAATAATTTGTTGAATGCGAGCGCCTTTATAGTGGCGATTTTAGCTTGCTGTAAGAAAAGTTATACTGCCCCGATTTCCCATTGTGGCAATTGTGGGTACCTATCCTTTGAAAAATGTAAACCTTAAAACTTTTAAACCAGCCTAATTTTTTTTGTTTGAAAGGGCGATCCTTGCGGATGACTATTTTGTAATTGGCTTTCCATAAAAAATGTATTTTTTAATATGTACAGCCTTTTAAAACCGATTATGATTTTGACACGAAATTTGATTGTCGCTGCGGAGTGAAATTTTATTTGTATTGAATTCTTAGGTTGGTCACGGTGATTACCATTCTTTTTTCGATATTCTCTTTTTTGAATCACCTCTCTAGCCCCTTCAGCAACGAAGATGCGACATTTTAGATGAAACGGTGTTATTAAGTTTGATATTCAACAAGGAGGCCGTGGAGCTGAAAATGTCTAAAAAGTTCATCGTTTAAAACATGTTTACCGTTTTCGATTACGGGCGCTGAAATAAATGTTACTTACAAGTACAAACAACATCAAAAAGAAATAACAAACAAAGAATTATTCGACATTTTAGTAAAACGACTGCAATTATTAATGATTAAAACAATACTTAAAAAATAACTGAACAACAAACTAACTAATAACGAGTATTTCCTCCTCTGGCTGCTATAACAGCCTCCATACGCCTAGGCATGCTTTCAATGAAATTGTGATAGTGATTTGAGGGATATTGTCCCATTCTTCTGTAAGAGCAATCCTCAATTCATTCAGATTCTCTGGGTTGCGTCTACTAACACGTTGTCCCAATTCATCCCATAAATGCTCAATGGGATTCATATCAGGGCTTATGGCCGGCCACGGCATATGATTAATTCCGACATCGTTTAAAAATTGTGTTTTCATCACTGCTGTATGCGGTTGTGTATTATCTTGCATTAAGAGGAATTCTTCGCCAATGTAAGATGCAAATGGGACAACATGTTCGTTCAAGATCTCTATGTATCTAACTGCATTTAGAGATTGCCGTGGTGGAAACACACATAATTCTGTACGGGCATCGCTGGTAATTCCACCACATACCATTAGTGAACCACCGACAAAACTCTCCCTTTCACTGAACATACCATCCTCGTATCTTTCCCCACGCCTTCTCCAAACCCTCCGACGCCCGTCTACTGATCTCAACATGAATCTTGGTTCGTCAGTGAATAAAACTTGAGACCATTGCAACTCATTCCAAACAAGATGAATTCGAGCAAAATCCAAACGAGCTACTCGATGTCGTCGAAGTAATCGCATTCCAATAGCAGGTCTTCTTGCGATAAAACCGAGACTCCTGAATCTCCGACAAATTGTTCGATCTGACACAAGTGTTCCTCGTGCGTTTCTTAAATTTCGGTTTGTGATCACAGCTGTTTGATAGGGATTCCTCGATATTTGCAGACCAATATAATCGATCGTCAATATTTTGCATAATCCTGGAACTACCCGAACCTGAACGTCTGCTGTATTGGCCCGTTCCTCGGTAGCGCTGGATCGCTCTTCGGACAGTTGTTTCTGGTAGACCAACAATACGAGCTGCATATCTTCGACTCCTTCCATCTTCTACCAAAGCCACAACTCTAGCTACTTGAATTGGACTAATTTGCTCTGGCATTTTCTTTTAGAACGTTAACTGATTTTTTTTTCACGATAATTTCAACTGAATCTTTTAACGTTTCAGTGTTAACCGGTACCATAGCCTCCTTGTTAAATATCAAACTTAGTAACACCGTTTCATCTAAAATATCGCATCTTCGTTGCTGAAGGGGCTAGAGAGGTGATTCAAAAAAGAGAATACTGAAAAAAGAATGGTAAACACCGTGACCAACCTAAGAATTCAATACAAATAATATTTCACTCCACAGCGACATTCAAATTTCGTGTCTAAATCATAATCGGTTGCTAAAGGCTGTACATATTAAAAAATACATTTTTTATGGTACAGCCTATTACTGTTACTGTTATTGAACATCAAATTTGGGACAAAATCTAGGTGCGCCACTTTTTTATCCGATAGTTTATTCTAAAAAAATTATAGTATCGGCTTTAATTTAACTGTATGGACGCAACGAACGTATGCTTTTAAATTAAAGAAGATTACACTCACGATAAGAATACTTTTATAATACTATCTTATACTTTATATTAAATATATATTTTTTTCAGTATAGTAGGTACATAGAACTAGCTAATTACGATAGTTTATATTGATTGGTCAAGATATATCATTATCGACCAGTAGTAAAAATAAAACAGACAAGTTGCTTAATTTCCATATAATTACAAGTGTTTTTATTGGATGGATAATAATTAAGGCTCAGAATGAACACCGAGGATTGTAAGACGTTTTGTTTAATGCAATGATTCACTTAAAGGACGCGATATAATCGAATAGTCGTTGATAAAAAGTACAACAATCGCGAATGGCAGTCGTGAAGGTTCTATAATATTAATTATTATTATTATTCCCCGGTAGAAGGTTTCGCTTTATAATTAAGGAAAATTAAATTAGCAAAGGAATATTTTTAGTAAGTATATTTAAAAACCACCGCATTGCATGTTAGGGTTGGCTTTTGGGGATTAACGGCCTAACTATGGTGACACCTTGTTAACTTTACTAGTTATTATTTTCTATTGTTACTTAAAGATAGTTGTTACAGTATTGGGCAAAATCTGTGGGATGGTAACCACCTTGTTAGGCTCAAATTAACAAGCCCATATTATAACAAGGATTACTACTCTAACTAACTTCAGAGTGGTTGTTTTAGGTTAGGAAATATTAATTTTATTTGAAATTTCCGCTATTCTAGAGGTTAATTATTAAGTAGTGCCGAAAGCTGCGAAGTATGCCAACAAAAAGAGGATGTAGAATGTAGACGACTACGCCAAAAGAATAAAAATTGATTTATATTACAAATAAGTACGTCTCTAAGAATTGAAAAGCACGCCACTGCTCCAGTCTGGATAACATCCAGTCTTTCGAGCTGTATGTTATAATATAATAACTCGTACTTAGGATTTTGATGAATATTATACATTTAGAAGGGCGTCATTCATAACTTGAGACATAACTAAGGAAATTCCAGCGAAGCCACATTACAATACAAAATAATTCAATTCCGCTTCAAATGATGAATCGATCGTTGGTTGAATATCATCGATTGTCTTCAAAATATTTTTGGCAACTCGATGAAGAATTTTTCAACCTTCCGTCAGAGCTATAATCGTCTTCTTGTTCATTGATTAACAAAAATCTTATTAGGCTAGGCATATTAGGGAAATAAATGGGGGTTCAGAGAACGTGTCAGAATTTTGGCAAAAAGTGCCAGAAAAGCAAGTTCCGGGTCAAATTTTTGCCATCAAATTCGTGTTCAGCGACCCAAAAACATACGAGGTGAGAAAATAAAAACTATAGCAAATTGTTCCTATGGGAAACCTAATATGCCCATTTATATTATAAAAAAAATTTACAAAAAAAAACAAAACAGACTTCAAAAGAATTTATTCTAAAAACTGCACTAAAAAGTAAAAAATAATTACGGCATTCATTCTTACTTAGAATACCATCAGTTTTTTAGAATAGATTGTTTTGGAGTCGGTTTTGTTTTTTGTTAAAAATATTACTTTTTAGTTTAATTTTGTACATGTAGGTGTAGTCTTGAAGTCGGTTTTTGTTTTTTTTTAATTAATATACTTCGCTCGACGCGCGTTTCGCCAACCACGTTGGCATCATCAGGAGACGATTAAAACTGATACTAATATATTAATAGATTAATCAAGTAGGTATCTATTAAGGTTATTTTTGCTTTGATTGGCAACGATTCCAAAAATAACCGATTAGAAATTGTCAATAATTTCGTCGATTCTCTTGATTGCGTATGATGAAACGAAGACTAAGCCGTTTTATTTTTTAAGATCGGTTAATATTTAGAGAAGTTCTGGGCATTTTAAAAATTTTCGTTTTCCCCCATCTCCCCTCTCTCCTTATTATCCCACCACCCCCAGGCCTGCGGTCTCGTATTTCCTTTGTAATAGCTCATCCACACAAAAATTCCCACTCGATGAAAAACCAATTTGATTTTTCCTATTTTTGCAACTACGATCCGCGATATCTCGCGAACTAATTATCCGATTTCGCTCAGCTTTAAATGAGCGTGTGTGTTTTGTTGTACTCTGTTAATTTTTTATATATTTTTGTAAAGCCAAAATCCGCCGACATATGCACAAACAATGCCACAATGATGGAAATACCCGATTTGAGAGATTGGGGAATTTTTTTTAATTTGTGTTATCTGCTTTCGACGCATATTTCTCTCCGGATCCACGACACTATTTATAGTTTAAGTTTGTACATGTAGGTACAGTCTTGAAGTGGTTTTTGTTTTTTTTTTTAATTAATTTTATTTTCCAGTTTTTATAGAACATATCAATATGTTCAGGGAGAACAATTATAAATAGTAGACTAGGTAGTCGTGTTCTATGAATGCGAGTTCTCTGTCAAAACTAATGTCACATAAAAGTGTCACTGTGAGAATGGTAGGTATTGATAGTAAATTCAAGTATAAACTACCAATTAAATAAATCATACATCATTCTGAAGAGCCTCAATAAAGGCGAAAGAACTTGTCCTACTTCTAAAAGATTCATTCATTCTAAACGGTTGGACTGATTTTTATGATGATTAAGTTGATTCGATGAATTTATATTCACCATTTCATGCTGCGAGTATGTAGAAGCGTTGACTGAGCACGACTGAAGCAATCAACGACAAGAGCGTGTTGTATGAGAAGATTAGCTTTTAATTGTTATAATTTTAAAAATTCAAATCAAAATCTTCAGTCGACCCACGTATCATCATTCATTTTTCTCGTTCCGAAACTATTTATTAGCAGATCGTCCTAAGTCCCTCACTCCAGTCACACTGATTGGAGTGCTTTCTACAGAGTGGTGCATTATGTAGGGTCAGGAATCGTCTGAGGTTTTTTTTATGAAAAGGAACTATTACAAGTGGTGAGTGAACATTTGGACACAATATCCACACTTTTGTTTTTTAAATGGGAACCCCCATTTATGGTCTCATATTGTATTTTGTGAAAAAATAAACATCTTTTGTCTCGACTTTTTTTATTTCTATTCTATTCTATTGTTCTTAGTTCTATTGTATGGAGGTAATGGACAACATTTTGAGAACCTTCTGATTTGATGTTAAATAAAAAAAAGATAAAACTAATTGTTGAGGTTCAGAAAGAAAGAAAAGTTCAGACAAAAGATGTTTATTTTTTCACAAAAAACAATATGCGACCATAAAAGAATGGGGATTCCCATGTAAAAAACAAAAGTAACCCCCTCCCATTGCCAAGGGGTGAAGGGTTGGCCATGCATATTGTGTCCAAATGATTTCGCCCTCGGAACCCTGCAACTTTTGTTTGAACTTTTTTTTGATTAACCCTTTTGTTTTTTAGAGAAATCCGTCTAAAGTTTAAAAGAACACGGTATACAGTTCGTACAATATGTATGTATAGTTGAACGACCGGCAACCCTGATCTACACGATGTTTTTCATTGGCGTAGACATTTTTTTTTCTTTTCTTTTTTTCTTTTATATGCATATTTTCAACACCACAGCTGATATTGAATGCAAGTTTCCACACCACTCATGAAGTATTGCTTTCAGCGCGATACCATTTTTTAGTGGGTGGTTCGCCAGTAGCTATATTTCCCACAAGTAATAAAAATAAATATGTACAAAACAGCTAAGTAGTCGAGAAAAATAAACTTTAAAACGGAAAAATAAAATAAATATACTTGCGAATGAAATACAATCATATTTATTGTGTAAGTAGGTACCTACCTAATCTACCAAATCGTTAACACTCAACAAAGGCAAAGATTATTAACAGACAAGCTTTGACAAAGATCAGAGTTTGTGTGTTAATAGGTACCTACATAACTAAACCGAGACTAAATTCAACACATTTTTCGAAATCATTACAAATGCAATAC
The DNA here is from genome assembly GCA_964058915.1 of Tetropium fuscum. Lineage (NCBI taxonomy): Eukaryota > Metazoa > Arthropoda > Insecta > Coleoptera > Cerambycidae > Tetropium > Tetropium fuscum. Next base: position 863,561 of record CAXKVY010000915.1, read on the forward strand.
ATACCTACCTACCAGCTTCTCATCGCAAAGCGATTTCCAATACACACACTTTTCACAGCCAATCAAAATTGGAAACTGACCTTGAGGTATTTTACAGTCATTGAAAATTTTCCTTTCTTTTGTGGCTAGGTATGTACACGGTTATAATTTTATAAACAGTCTATAGAACTTTTAATTTTGCCCACTGATTTTGTAAATTATTAATTTGTGATCTAGGATGGTAGGTACCTACATAAAAATAAAGTCAATGGACAATAGGTACCTACTTATGTAATAAACCAGAGAGCGTTTTCAGTTATATAAATCCCAATAAAAAACCTAACTTATATCGTTGCATTTAGCATTTATAACCTAGCGGCCTCAAGCACTGGAATATTTTTTGGATAAAATTATTTGAGAAATGTCTTAAGTGGAGGATGTAATAGATACCTACCTACCTCAGTACACGTTAGTACCTACTTCGAGCAGCCCATAAATCAACTTTTTTTTTGTTAAAGTCGGCTCTGCTCTAACACCCACTATCCATTTTTGCCGTCAAATAATATTTTCCTTAATTTTTTTTAACATGCCTATCCTATCTCGTAAATAAAGCGAGGTCTGGTGGAAATTAACGTTTTTCAGGTTTCATACCAAACGAACAAACATGTTTGCTAACCGCCATACTCTTTTATTTCAACTCTCGTAGCGATGTATACCTACATAGGTAGGTATATAAATAATATATTAGCAATTCCCTCGAACACGCCACTGTAAGATATGCGAACCTGATCCTATTCGATCCGAGAATCCGATCCCGATCCGAGAGATACGATTCCAATAAGTTAAAAAGAGATATACTGCTCGAATATTCATTATTGGAAAGGTTGTGGATCGGCGTTGCCGCTTTTAACTATAAAAATAGATGTTTACGTAATTGTATGATTTAAAGTAGAAGAAAATAAATGTGAAAACGTAACATATTGGCCTATAATATATTATTGTGTGCACAATTATTATTTAATAACATTCATAAATAATATATACAACTTTAATATAGTATTGTGGAATTTGATATTTTAATTGAATACTGAAGAAACTTGAGAATTACATGTGGCAACTGCGCGGTATCTTATATGGGGTCAGTTAACTATACATACATATTGAATGAACTGTAGTTAGTTATTATTTTGTATGATCGGCAACTAATACTCTGACAGGCCCAAATACGGGGTGTTACATGAACGAGAATAATTTTTCAAGATCAATTGAACCTTGATAAAAAGAAAACATGAAAAGCATTTATGTTCATCATATACCGTTTTCCGTACTTGGTATTTTAATTGACACTGATGCAACTTATACACATGTAAACTAACATCCATATACAATAATATACATGCTTTATTTTTATTGCCCAGGCCAAAGAACAACGATATGACGTTTCCACAGCACTTAACATGTGGAGAGAAAAAACCTTGCACAATTCGTCCTTGAAAAGAATTCAAAATAAAATCCTAAAAACAATACCCAGATACGAAAAAAGGCTAGCAGTCACTCTATGAACTGGCTCAGGAATGCGATGTGTTTACGTTTAAAGTTCACACCTTTGTTAAACATTACTCAATTGAAGTAGAGGTTTCCACACTTCGATTATTTCATTCTATTAGCTCATCATCCCGACTTGCGATTATCGAGAGTAATAGCGCGAGAGAAATAGGCTTCAAAATGTTATTATAGTTTTTTTTACTTGGCACTTTGCTCCTGAGTAATACAAATGATTTAGCCTCGAAGCCTCAAATTGTGATTTTCGTTTGCACTTTGAGATTAAAAGCTAAAATCAATTTTAGATGATTCCCCATCATTAGAACTATGAAAAACGTCTGAAAGGCGTCAAAAAAAGTCCTATACGGGGTGGCTGTAGGGGATGAAATGTGAAAATTACCCTCAAAATGATTTTTGGATATTTGGATCCAAAAAAACAGCTGAATAGTTACACATAAGTACCATTTATCTCAGATCACTATACGGCGTACAATATGTATGTGAAGTTGAACGACCGGCAACCCTGGCCTACACAATGTTTTTCATTGGCGTAGATATTTTTTTTTCTTAGGGGGGTGAAAGTAGAAGGTTTTTATATGCATATTTTATATATGCATCACTCATGAAGTATTGCTTTCAGCGCGTTACCATTTTTTAGTGGGTGGCTCGCTAGTAGCCATATTTCCCACAAGAAACAAAAATAATATGTACAAAACAGCCGTGTAGCCGTGAAAAATAAACTTTAAACAGAAAAATAAAATAAATGTACTTGCAATTGAAATACAGTCATATTTATTGTGTAAGTAGGTACCTACCTACTGATTTTAAATTTTGCCCACTGATGTAAATTATTAATTTGTGATCTAGGATGGTAAGTACCTACATAAAAATAAAGTCAATGAACCTACTTACAAGGGGTTAAGTAAAGGGGTTAAACTACTTACAGGGGGTTAAAGTAGAAGGTTTTTATATGTAGATTTTCAACACCACAGCTGATATTGAATGCAAGTTTCCACACCACTCATGAAGTATTGCTTTCAGGGCTTTACCATTTTTTAGTGGGTGGTTCGCCAGTAGCCATATTTCCCACAAGAAACAAAATTAATATGTACAAAACAGCTAAGTAGCCGTGAAAAATAATCTTTAAAACGGAAAAATAAAATAAATACACTTGCAATTGAAATACAGTCATATTTATTGTGTAAGTAGGTACCTACCTAACGTACCAAATCATCAACACTCAACGCCGATTTACTTTGACTCAATGCTTTGACAAAGATCAGAGCTTGTTTGTTAATAGGTACCTACATAGCTAAACCGAGACTAAATACAACACATTTTTAAAAATAATTACAAATGCAATACATACGTACCTACCAGCTTCTCATCGCAAAGCGATTTCCAATACACACACTTTTTACAGCCAATAAAAAATAGAAACTGACCTTAGGTATTTTACCGTCACTGCAATTTTTCGAGCAGCCCATAAATCAACTTTTTTTTTGTTAAAGTCGGCTCTGCTCTAACCCCCACTATAAATTTTTGCCGTCAAATAATATTTTCCTTACATTTTTTAACATATATCCTCTCTTGTAAATAAAGCGAGGTCTGGTGGAAATCTGCGTTTTTCAGGTTTCATACGAAACGAACAAAAATTTTTGCTAGCCGCCAACTTATTTTTGCCATATTTTTGCTAACCGCCATTTTTTTATTTCGACTCTCGTAGCGGGGTATACCTACATAGGTAAGTATATAAATAATATATAGGTAGGTAAACGTCTTGCATCGCCATTTTGACTTTTTGTATAAGCTCCAGGATAAAAACTATTTAAAAAATGGCATTTAAAATTTACCTACCAACACTAGGAGGTACTTAGGTACCTCTGAAAATACATAAATACCTAAGTATCTGTACTGAAAATAAATAATTAGTTTATTTTTAGTTACAGGACTTTTTTGTTTCGTCAGAGGTACCACCTAACTACCCCGCTCAGATAATAAAAATAACCATATTATATTGTATCACAATAACATTTAAACTGCACTATATATATACGCGAATATGTCAACCAACGCGGATGACCGTTGCAGATTATAGAAATGATGATTATTCCACATCTCCAGGAAATTTTCCTTGCTATCTTATACGCACGCTTGTTGTAATTGAAAACTACCCGCATGCTTCGCGCTTGTGTAGTCTTCAGCAAACGCTTGTACACGTATATTTATTACCTATTCAGTCGGGCGACCCTGTGACACAAGTAATTGTGCTGTAGGTCAAAGGAAATAAATATAATTCTGTAGTCTATCTGAGAGGGCAAGGGAGGGAGTAAGTAAAGAAATGAGAAAAAATATAGCAAAAGTTGCGAGCACATTCGAACACGAAACCTTCAGTAAATAAAGCATACGCTTTACCTCTAAGCTGCCAACGCCCTGGCAAACTTTTACTTTCGGTTTGTTTAGATTTATCAAAAGAAACTTTATAGCCACGACTGTAAAAGTTCTGTCAATTAAAGTTATATCTCCCGCCCAGTGCAATGGCAATAAACTGGCAGCTTCGAAATTGTACGGGACGATTCGAAATTGTACGGGCCAATTTCGAATCGTCCGAAAGAATCACGTAGTGCCGTGGAAAGGAAGTGTACTCGTATAAGGCACGCTGGATTGGTCGAGTGGAGTACCTTAAATAAATAAGAGCAGAGGGAATAAATACTAAACTGCACCCTTAGAGTGCGTTGCTTGATTATTTAACCTAGTGACATGTATAACCTGTGGAATATCGGTTGTATGGCTCCCTTTTACGCCTTACAAGGATTTGCTGATTGATATGTCAAGATAGCTTAAATGAAATATCAGAGCCAGTGCCTTTGTTGGCTTACCTAATCGACCAGAATTTTGCTCAGCTGTTCGTGCTTACTTGCACTAAATTTCTATACAATACAACCGTTTAGTTTCCTTTTTAAACACCAGTTCAAACAAATAATTGCAAATCCAATCTTATAACATAATTTGCGTAGTTATTATAAGGGATGCTCTATCTAATAAAAACTGAAGTGTTTCTAAATAAATCTTACGAAAAAGTCTTCGCGATTCCTTCCTGCTGCAATTTCATTTGTCTTCGGGAATAGTTCGGGAGTTTAATTGGATATTGAGAAATTTGAGAATTACATGTGGCAACTGCGCGGTATCTTATATGCGGTCAGTTAACTACACATACATATTGAATGAACTTTAGAAATATTTTTTAAAAAATATTGAAATATTGAATTATGGGAAAATATCCCATAATACACGTTGTTAAATGGGAAACCTTAATACTCAAAACGCTCTAGTGAAAAGTGTCTAAACATTTTACGCATGCTCTACATCTAACCTGCTGTAACGTTTTTATATGTGGTGCAATTAAAAAATACCCTCGAATAACATCGTAGAACAGAGTTTCCCGAGTCTGTAAGACATTTCACTTTTTGATTTGGATAATTTGCAATTTTTTTACGAATTACATCGCCGTTACATACCTTCATGTTCTAACTTCAACGTCGGTCATTTAAATATAGCAAACATTTCAAACAAATTATATTCCTTTGATGTTATCAATTGTTCGAATTTAGATATAAATATTGATAGATTCATATTGATCGCTTGACAATAATGATAAAGACACACGGTTGCCGAAAAAATAGTGTACGAAACAGGGTCGGAAACAAGCTGTTTTTTTAGAATGGAACATTGCCAACCCGTCCAAAAAACAGTATTTTCCAGACTTGTTACGTAAATTGCTCTTCCAAAATACTTACTTATATTTTGCAACGTTTCTTTTCCTCATCAGATCTTAAAGGCCTGGCTTTTCGAAACGAATGCAAGTTCTTATATCGATCGAACGTGTTCTTCCGTTTGCGTAAAATGACACAAGCAGTCTTCAGACGCTTTTGCTATTTTTTTTTCGCTTTTGCTATTTTGCCTTCTTGCCGTCTTATGTCGATATTTGCTTCGTCCGGCATTTTTTTTTATATAAATTGATTTAAAAGTGCCAATAAATGTCTAATTTGCATTATGACTAACATTATAACAAATATAAATCGTCTTATATAAATCGTGGGCGACCTATCTTCGTCGTCTGTGGTCTGCATGGGCGTTTTCTATTAAATCATAAGGGAATTCGGAACTTTTTACATTATTTTGCCGACCGGTTTTTCTCACTGAGTCATTGAGTGTAATAAATCGAAGTTTTAATAATTAATTTCTCATTGCAAAATGTTCCATTTTCTCCTTGTTGTCGAAGCCCCTACGCAAAATCGCTGACGCGGCGGGGATAGTGGAGGTGATGCGAATTTTATAATTAAATGTGATTTTCCGACGCGCTGGGAAACAAGGTTGGAGTTCAGGGACAGGTAAATTTATGTATTCTGAGGGACTTAAATTTATGTATTTCTTAAACCATTATATATATTCTGCAAAAATTATATATATTCTTATATATATTCTGCAAAAATCTGCTCGTTACGCAAAATAGTACTTTTTCCCAGCTGGTTACAAAATAGCTATTGTCTACAAATTGACTAATATCGTACTATTATGCTAAATACAAAATGGTTTATTAAAGTGGCACTTTACCGCATAGAAATAGAAATATCACTTTACTATAATCCCCTTTCATATCACTTTACTATAATTATCACTTTACTATAATTATAATTATAGTAATGTCACTGTTGTAAAATACAGTGTTAAAACATGGAATATTTAGACTGGCTGGATGCCTTAAGAGTTTCTGCCTAAAATAATGAAAGACATTGTATGAAAAGCACTAAAATATGTATAAAAATTATCTTACCTTCTCAAAAAAATACGCTAGCATCACACTGACTTCTTAGAAATATATTTAATTCTTTTTAGCAATATATTAAATAGTTTAGGCCTAAATGCGACATACACTGCTGGCCAATAGGTCGGAATAATTCAAAATTTTAATGTAATTTTCGACGCATATATCTTCTGAATAATATGGAATATCAAAATACGGTTTTCAGGAAGTTTTTGGAAATTTCATTGGTAATAAATGACCAGAATATCATGTTTCTATCGTGCTCAGAAAAGGAATATACAGGGTGTAAACTAAACCCTTACAAAAAATCTAAATTTCATTCTTACCTAGAATTTAGGGAAACGAAAATCGAGATAAAATTTTTATAACAGGGTATCCTATGGACTAATTCGGAAAAAAATTGGCCCTTTTTTATATCTCGCTTTTTTTCGAATATACGGGAATATGCATCATTTACTGTTTAAACACAAAATACATCATGGTTTTATGGTTCTTTTACGAGCATTTTATTTTTTTATTCACTGCTCTATCTCTAAAATTATCCAACTTACAGCTTTTTTGCCAAAACCTTCCTGTTTTTCTACCCTACCGAGACAGTCGATGCACAGTTGATGGGCAATAATTTTATATTAATGCAGGATAATGCCCGACTACATACCGCGGCAATAGTGCAACATTTCTTTGAAGCTACGGATATCACTACATTACAATGGCCTACGAGAAGCCCCGATATGAACCCTATAGAACATTCGTGGGATGAATTAGGGAAAAGGGTACGTTCTAGCGAGAGGCCTCCGAAATATATCACCTGGGTTCCAAAATGAGATTTAGTTTTAGCAATCGATTTTGATAATTTTTTTTTGTTCGAAAGGGCGAATCTTGCGGTTGACTATTTTTTAATTGGCTTTTCATAAAAAATGTAATTTTTAATATGTACAGCCTTTAAAAACCAATTATGATTTTGACACCAAATTTGATGTCGCTGTGGAGTGAAATTTTATTTGTATTGAATTCTTAGGTTGGTCAAGGTGTTTACCATTCTTTTTTCGATATTCTCTTTTTTGAATCACCTCTCTACCCCCTTCAGCAACGAAGATGCGACATTTTAGATGAAACGGTGTTATTAAGTTTGATATTCAACAAGGAGGCCGTGGAGCTGAAAATGTCTAAAAAGTTCATCGTTTAAAAAATGTTTAGCGTTTTCGATTACGGACGCTGAAATAATTTTTACTTACAAGTACGAACAACATCAAAAAGAAATAACAAACAAAGAATTATTCGACATTTTAGTAAAGCGACTGTAATTATTAATGATTAAAACAATAAACATAAAAAATAACTAAACAACAAACTAACTAATAACAAGTATTTCCTCATCTGGCTGCTATAACAGCTTCCATACGCCTAGGCATGCTTTCAATCAAATTTGTGATAGTGATTTGAGGGATATTGTCCCATTCTTCTGTAAGAGCAATCCTCAATTCATTCAGATTCTCTGGGTTGCGTCTACTAACACGATGTCCCAATTCATCCCATAAATGCTCAATGTGATTCGTATCAGGGCTTTTAGCGGGCCACGGCATACGATTAATTCCGACATCGTTTAAAAATTGTGTCATCATCACTGCTATATGCGGTCGTGCATTACCTTGCATTAAGAGGAATTCTTCGCCAATGTAAGGTGCAAATGGTACAACATGTTCATTCAAGATCTCTACGTATCTATCTCTAGAGATTGCCGTGGTGGAAACACAAATAATTCTGTACGGGCATCGCTGGTAATTCCACCCCATACCATTAGTGAACCACCGCCAAAACTCCCTTTCATTGAACATACCATCCTCGTATCTTTCCCCACGCCTTCTCCAAACCCTCCGACGCCCGTCTACTGATCTCAACATGAATCTTGATTCGTCAGTGAATAAAACTTGAGACCATTGCAACTCATTCCAAACAAGATGAATTCCAGCAAAATCCAAACGATTTACTCGATGTCGTCGAAGTAATCGCATTCCAATAGCAGGTCTTCTTGCGATAAAACCGAGACTCCTGAATCTCCGACAAATTGTTCGATCTGACACAACTGTTCCTCGTGCGTTTCTTAAATTTCGGTTTGTGATCATAGCTGTTTGACAGGGATTCCTCGATATTTGCAGGCCAATAAATCGATCGTCAATATTTTGCATAATCCTGGAACTACCCGAACCTGGACGTCTGCTGTATTGGCCCGTTTCTCGGTAGCGCTGGATCGCTCTTCGGACAGTTGTTTCTGGTAGACCAATAATACGAGCTGCATATTTTTGACTCCTTGTTAAATATCAAACTTAATAACACCGTTTCATCTAAAATCTCGCATCTTCGTTGCTGAAGGGGCTAGAGAGGTGATTCAAAAAAGAGAATATTGAAAAAAGAATGGTAAACAGCGTGACCAACCTAAGAATTCAATACAAAAAAAATTTCACTCCACAGCGACATTCAAATTTCGTGTCAAAATCATAATCGGTTTTTAAAGGCTGTACATATTAAAAAATACATTTTTTATGGAAAGCCAATTTCAAAAGTCATCCGCAAGAATCGCCCTTTCAAACAAAAAAAAATTATCAAAATCGATAGGCTGGTTTAAAAGTTATTGAACATCAAATTTGGGACAAAATCTAGGTGCGTCACTTTTTATGCCCGATAGTTTATATCTCCAAACTTGTTAAAAGTTAAAAACTCTTGGGTTATTCATATCTTTTGCATCTTCACTGAGTAGCCTATTAAACTTGTTCAATATACCTACATATTTACATTTTATGTCTATAATCGGGTTGAGGTAGGTCACGGGTTCCTACTCAGTCCGCCATCAACAAAAGTGTTTCATTAACAGTCTCTAATTAGACCGATTATAATCAAGGCACGTATAGTAGACCAAATGACCGGCCATAGTACGTTCTTATGTCTTATCACAAGTCGTTTTCGTCCACTAATTATACTATTACTCATTTCCGAAAACAGGACAGATAGACAGGCACGTATTTTCCTAATTAACAACCCTAAATCGTCCATAGATAAATTAATTATTATTATACTTGCCTCCATTAACTCGACTACTTTTCTTTTGTGCTCGGACCAAATGAACATTAATAAAGTTGAACGGTCTAGTGCGAATGGACTGAATTACGATTGAATCAAATTAGTTTCTTCGGCAGTAAAGTTAGAAATTGAGGAAGTAATTTTAACGCGTTCCATAACTGATTGGTATGTCGTAATATTTGAGCGATTTTTACAGAAACAAATTACAGACGCTGAAGGTCAACTCCTACATTTTCGAAAAACTGATATCCGCAAAACGAGTAAAAATTCTATTAGTTGGCGGAAAAAAATCGCAACTCTGAAAAGCACTTAATTTATATTGAGTTATTTTATTAATAAAAATGTTGTTTTCCTTTCTATAATTTAATAAAAAAATAAATAATATATAAACTATCGGACATAAAAAGTGGCGCACCTAGATTTTGTCCCAAATTTGTTCAATAACTTTTAAACCAACGATTATGATTGATTTTGATAATTTTTTTTTGTTTGAAATGGCGATTCTTACGGATGACTATTTTGTAATTGGCTTTCCATAAAAATGTATTTTTTAATATGTACAGCCTTTAAAAACCGATTATGATTTTGACACGAACTTTGAATGTCGCTGTGGAGTGGAATTTTATTTGTATTGAATTCTTAGGTTGGTCACGGTGTTTACCATTCTTTTTTCAATATTCTTTTTTTTGAATCACCTCTCTAGCCCCTTCAGCAACGAAGATGCGACATTTTAGATGAAACGGTGTTATTAAGTTTGATATTCAACAACGAGGCCATGGAGCTGAAAATGTCTAAAAAGTTCATGGTTTAAGAAATGTTTAGCGTTTTCGATTACGGACGCTGAAATAATTGTTACTTACAAGTACGAACAACATCAAAAAGAAATAACAAATAAAGAATTATTCGACATTTTAGTAAAGCGACTGTAATAAAATTATTAATGATTAAAACAATAAACTTAAAAAATAACTAAACAACAAACTAACAAATAACGAGTATTTCCTCATCTGGCTGCTATAACAGCTTCCATACGCCTAGGCATGCTTTCAATCAAATTTGTGATAGTGATTTGAGGGATATTGTTCTATTCTTTTGTAAGAGCAATCCTCAATTCATTCAGATTCTCTGGATTGCGTCTACTAACACGTTGTCCCAATTCATTCTAATGTCTTCTAAGGTGTCTAATTGAGTACGTACCTCTTGCAAGTTTATCCCAGAGGTTTTCCATTGGATTTAAGTCCGGGCTATTAGCTGGCGATGCCATGGTGTCGATTCCGACTTGTAACATGAGGTCTGGCATTATCTTGCATTAACATAAAGCCTCGTCCTATACATGGCGCATATGGAACCACGTAGTTGTCTACCGTCTTGTATGTACCGTATACAGTTGAAAGGCTTCCATTGATGACAGGTTCCGTGCGACCGGTAAAAAAAACCATCACAGATCCGCCCCCGAATAATGTTGTATTGGGGAAATTGCACTGTTCATTGGGACGTCTATATACACGGAGACTCTATAATTATTATATAGGCGAAATCGGGACTCATCCGTAAACAACACACGGTCCAGTTAACATGCTCTGTGGCAAAATTTAGCCTGGCCCTCCGGTGATTTCTATTTAAAACCGGACCTCGAGCTCTCAAATTACATGCTCTAAGTCTCTGTCTCATGGTTTCCCCACTAATATGTAATCCACTTATACTACCACTAAACACAGTCCTTCCAAATGCTTTTTAACATTTAATAGACATGTCTCTTCTATTTTCCATAGCATGCTACTTACTTTTGTTTTTCCATAATAAACTGAATCAAAAAAGGGAATTTTAAGAAAATATAAGGCTAGAGTACCTACTATTTAAATTCTAACTTTCTAGTGTACATGTTTAACTTCACAGGGTGCTACAAAATTTAATGGAGAAGGCACGTCGCAATTGTTACACCCAGTAATGAATGAAACATTTTTTTTCAAGCAATAGACCGTTCTTGAATAAAGAGGCTATTGTAATGTAACCAACCCGGGTCGGTTCAACATAATAATCAGAGAAACACATGGCCGGGGTACGTGATCGTCAAAAGGAGAAATACCTACCCTACGTTGTATTTAATTTAAATTAACCCTGTCCGACTGTAACCAGTGTATCGGTTACTAACGAAAAGCGGGAGTTTTGAGATGAAAAAGAAAAGACTAAGCATTTTAATACACCCACTGATTTATTTAAACAGGTATTCAATTTATGAACAATATAAAATAAATAAATGCCGTACTCAGCCTTGAATTCACGAGGGGAAAGAGCACGGCAGAGAAACCCTCGATCTCTATTCAAAAGAATCGCAATAATGCTGTTGGACATTTAGGTGAAAGTACAATGAAAACTTACAAGGGTTCCTATACTTGTGTTTTAACCTACAATCATTCTCAAGATACAAAACGGAAGAGTTTGTTGTTAGTTAGCCGACTTTCGTCAGAAGGTACTGAGGTTCCATATGGGAGGCAACCCAGCTAGTAGTTGTAAGGTTTTGGTGCGAAAACGAAGGTCCCATACGGGAGGCAACTAGCGTGTTCGCCCAGGCACGGGAGAAAAGTGTTAATAAATTCAACAAGGCGCAAACATTCATCATCTCATACAATAAGCGGCAATTAAGTCACTGTTATAAGCCAAAACCCACAAGTATGAAAAACCTACTCGTAGTCATGAATGGAACAAAAAGGTCAACAGCATTACTTAGATCGAACTGAATAAAACAAAATGAAATAATCTTAAAACAGAATGAGCTGAACACACTAAATAAACAAGTAAAATGTTCATAGTTTATGCATAACGTATCATGATTATTAACTTTAAAAATTATATTGACATAAAGAATTGTTAAATTACAATAAATAATGTAAATATTTTAACAAATCCTATTTGTATCAATCGATAACGTAATTAAAATAATTTTAAAAGAAATATTTTATTGTAGCACTCAATAACGCAACTTGTTATCGTTAAATTATGCACACACTGTATACTTTAATGATTCCGGTAATCTAGCCATTACCGAAATGGCCATTACCGAAATGACACTTTTCCCAGTAATATGATATCACCTTTAGTATCCGAACAGCTTGGATTGCATTTTGAGGTTATGTGTTGATGTTGATTGTTGTTACTTTAGTGGGTGCATTTAAAACTGATTAATCTTAAAACAAGTAGAATTTTGTATTACCGTAATGACATGCAAAAATGTACGACCGAATTTTACGTTTTTCAAAATTTATAAAGGTCAAATACAAGAAAATAGGGAAAACTTACCAAAACTAAATCTTAGCAGACACGCTTGCTGACAGTTCTATCACGCACAATTGGGCTCCAAGGTTTGTGTAGTGAAGGTAGAACCAATAGTTTACAATGTTAAAAGATGAGATAAAAATTTCACGTCAAGAAAAGTAGTCGCAGAAATAGAAAGTTATCTCTGAAGGATTATCAGAATTAGTTTTGTAATTACTAGTAAGTATGTAGATGACAATAATATAAGAAAATAACGTGAAATAAAACGTATAATAAAGATAATCCCAATTTTAATGCGCTTGGGGGGGTTGGGACAGTTACCGAAATGACATTTTTGATAAAAACCTGCTGTTATATGTCAAACCGCAAAGTTTAAAGCCATTCTATTTCTAGTTCCGTTTAAAATAATGTTACACAATTCCATTTTTCAATTCATATTGGATAAAGGGTATTGAACTTCATAGAAATCGCCCTGGGACCCTAATTGTCCCAATATATGGCAAATACCCTTATATAAAAAAATATTGTAATGTTAAATATTGAAAGTAAATTTTGATTAAATTCCCAAAAATTGAGATTAGACTTTATCAAAGTAGAAAAATAATATTATCAAGACAGGAATGTGGTAGGCAAATTTTCACTATACGATTAAAAAAAAAATAAAGAATTGAAATAAATGCTGCTTTTTGCCGATGCAAAAGATAAACAAATACTTATGGCCGTCGAAATAATATCTTCTAAATAAACTAAAAGTATGCTACCATTCGGTAAAACAGTATCTTTGATTCTTAATTACGACTACACTAAAACACCGAAAACGTAAGCCACGGTCAACAGGCTCAAGCAAGCAGGTCGGCAGAAAAGGATGATTTTTTGCGGATATCGCGTATAAATGTGCTTGCTGGGAGCACGCGACATTAGCGGGACGGAAAGGTAGAGATAACGGTAGATGGTGAGTCGCGGTAAATTTCTACAAGTTCGCGCGGTTTTATTTCAAATATTTGAAATAGGAATTCAAACATTAGCCATAAAACGGAACGGAATTTATTTACGTTACAGTATATTATTGCAATATTGTATTCTCCGTCAATTTTTAGGTGTACTTTCATAAAAGTTTCCTATTCTTAAAGTTTACCGTTTTTGTTATATTTAATTTTTTTTCAAAAGCAAAAATCAAAAAGCACTACCTAATTCAATAAGATGTGTATTTTACAATAATAAAGCTAGAGCGATAAAATTTATAGGGGGCATAACTAATAGTCTAAGCTTCCATGCCATAATTCAAAATGACTTAATTTCATACAGGGTGGTAGAAATTTAATGCCGAATTTAATCAATTTTATACTATTTTAACTTATTTTTTTGTTGCCCAAGATAATAAATACAACTTGCAGAGCATCTAATAAGAGATGCCACTCATTGACTAACAATCAGTAGGGATAAATTAAAAATAATTAATAAGATAACAGAATTAAACTACATACTTAATACGAATAATAATTTCAGAAATATAAGTTATATATAAGGTATATATAAGTTTAAACGAATAGCTTAAAATATATAGGTACTAAGTAAGTAGTTAGGACCCTAAGATCATCCTTAAGAATTATTCGGATTTTACAAACAAAATTCAAATTTCCCCATACCACATATTACTGAAAACAGTTGACAAATATAGTGAAAACATGACCATAGGTCAGAAAGTTGTTATTACCACGAAAATTAAATAAACTAGCATGGCCACCTTAATACGATTAGAATTGTGTAACGTTCGGTGATAAAAGTACCTACAAGACAAAGAAAATTAAACTCTAAGCAAGAAATATTGATAGCGTCAGTCACATATATAGGTAAGTTCAGACACCTATATAATAGGCTATTTTTTTACAATTACTGTTATAACACCTCAACATAATGCAATACTGCTGAGTCACCTGGGTTATGCAGCGGTAGTTTCAATAATTATGCGTATATGAGTTACAGAAACCTCTCATTATCGTTAACGCCGCCAAGGTTGGCAAGAGTTCTTTCACCATGTGGGAAAAGTCGTTAAAAGTGCCTTACAACTCCAACTCGCATTTAATGATCTGATATTAAAACAAGCCTTCCTTCTAGAGGTTCATCATTAAATTTGATATACCCAAGTTAGCAAGCTCTAGGTCAATAATGTTTGTCAAAATAATTAATACAAGAAAGTGTCTATAGTCTATTTAGACTTGAAAGACAGTATCAAGTAAAATTTAAAAAATATTAACTTACTTTTTATTTTTCAATCCGAAGTCTATTTCTAGATTTATTCAGATAATTGCATACATTTATTTTTTGCGATTACAGCGCTATTTATTACGAAGCGGAAAAAGTGTTTCGAGGAAAATCTACGTCATTCGGAGTATAAAATTTGAATCTGCAATAAAAGTTAAACTTTAAATCATAGTTGCTTTTGCGCCGAGGTACACATTATTTACTAGGCATCGTTATATTTAAAATTTGATTAAAAAACTTTAGCTTTAAGTACTCGAATGTACGTACCAATCTCATGCAAGAAATAAAGCAAATAAATAAAATCAATTCAATCAGACTAATGTGAAATACAGATGTCCATAAAGTTAGCAGGTCAACTTTTACAAATCGATCTCGCTATGGCACAAAAAATTGCCGCTTTTTTTATATCGGGTGTCCTGCTAACTTGAACCATATGAAGTTGGTCATATATATAAAAAAATAAAAAAAAAATTAAGTTGGCTTAAAATTTGCCGTTTTCTGCCGCTGACGAATGGTTATAAGGAAAATGTTGTAGGCTTCATTTTATAAACGGAAAATTCATTTAATCGAATTCGATTCCCGAATATAAATAAACAGAGTCGACGGCAAAATTGCATGCCGAAAACGAGTAAAAAAAATTCAACCGAAAAACTCTGTTGTCCCGCTGAGATGCAGTGATTTTGTTTGTCGTTTTTGTCTATTACTATTAATAAACAAATAACGACAAATCATTCATTGATACTAATCCAAAGGGTAATGAACAAGAAAATATCATTCATATACCATTAAACATACAGTGGAACTCGCTTATAACGGCCTGCCTATTTACCGAACAGTCGCTTATAACGAACAAAATTGAAAGTCCCGTCAGAGCCCACATATATTTTTAATCGTTTATAACGAACTGGATTATAAAGAACACTCGACTATAACGGCCAGACTTTTTAACACGAGAGGCATCCATTTATCGGCTATAACGAACCATCGGGGAAAGTCTCTTCAGCAATCTAGCGTGACACGGATTTGCACCAATCAGAGCATAATACATGTGACTGCATGTTGGTGGTGTAAACATAAACAGTTCAAGAGAGATTATACATAAGTGTAGATTATACATTATATACGTGGCTTGCTAGCTAGCGTCGCGTCGGTATTCGCTATTTGATGATGATGAATTCAGAGTCGGCAGGAAAAAATAAAAGAAAGGCGATAAACTTAAGTAACAAACTCGATATTATAACCAAATTGGAGAGGGCTGCAAATGCTGTCATTTGTAGAGAATACAAATTGTCAAAATCAACAGTTTCGACAATATGGGCAAACCGAAAAAAATATAGAAGTGAACAAAGGCATGAACTATCTAGGCAGGCTGCGTAGTTAGCCTGTCGTCCAAGCCTGATGTAGACAAATCTTTGCTCAAGTGGTTTTGTATGAAACGAAGTCAAAATGTTCCCATTTCCGGTCCCATTCTTCAACGGATGTTACCAGCGAATGGATCAAGTCAGTTTGGCAGTCTCTAAAGCGAAGATACAGTGAATGTGACATATTTGATGGTGACGAGACAAAAGTTTTTTTATAAAATGTCGCCCAAAAGAAAACTTGTTGTGATTGGTAAGTCGGCTAATCCTAGATATTTCAAATAACTCACTAATCTTCTGGTTACATATTATGCCAATAAAGGAGCAAGGGTTACGTCTGAGATTTTCGAAAAAATTTTAAGAGATTGGGACACAGACTGAGTCACACAAATAGAGAAATTTTACTTTTAATTGCCTAAAGTTCCTAATTTACGGTTCATCCAGGTAAGGACTACCTGGATGAACAGCCAATTCCTTCCCAATGTCACAGCCGTACTTCGGCCCATGGACCAAGGTGTAATAAGGTGTTTGAAAGCATACTACAGAAAGCAACGTATTGTAAAAGTAATTACGGCAGTATAACGTATGGTCCGAGAGTTTTGGGAAAAAATTCAGAGGCTGATAATTCTTATAAAAATAGTTTTATATTTTAATCACATTCTTAAACAATCTATCTTAACTATCCTTATTATAAAACAAAATTCAAATAATCGACAAGGGACCGTTATTCTCGATTTGCCTAAGTATTGTCCTGACGCGTTGCATCATCCTTTGGCCGACCTCAGCGTTCATTTCTCTAATTTTTCTGGATATACGGCGTCGCAATTGTTCTTCATTTTGTGCTTCCCATCCTTTATTATAGACTTTCCGACTCAATATTGCCCTGAACTCTTCAATTGGGCGAGCCTGAGGTAGGTTAGGGGGATTGTCTACTTTCGGTACAGTTACGGTAAGTTAATGTTGTTGGCCTCATACCAGTCCCTTGTGATTCTCGCGTAATGGCATGAAGCAAGATCTGGCCAAAACATTATTTCATCATCCGCATGATGTCTGTTCAAAAACTGAAGCAGTTTAGAGATACATCTCTGGATATAAAGCTCTGCATTTAAGGCTTCGCCCCGTACAACACCAATGTAGGGCTGCGAGATGAAGCCAGCCTGAGAAATTGCACACTACACCAAAATTTTGTCCTCAAACTTTTTTTTGCTTTTTAATTTCACATCATCGGGGACATTCTCGTAATCGTCCATGTAGAAACCATCATTGCCCTTCATCTCAGAGTTGGACAACGTAAAATATTTTTCATCGTCCATCACGATCAACTTGTTGACGAAATGCACTCGCTTCAAAGCGCGGCAACATCTCAGAATTCTCTCTAACTGAGCCTCTGTGTATTATGGAGCTTCCCTCCGTTTCCGGAAGACAATATTCTTACTTGATAGGGTCCTAAACACCGTAGTGTTTCCAACATTAAACCTCCTGGCCAGTTTTCGCTGTGAGATCCCAATTTTGTGTTTAGCTGCTTCAATCAGTCTTCCCTCTCTTAACTGGTTGAAAACCCGCGGCCGACCGCATTTAGGCAAGTTTACACATGGTATCTCTTCTTGACATTCTTTAATTGTGCGATAAATTGTCGATTTGCTTATGTTGTGATCTCGATAAATATCGACAATGTCTCGTTTCGACATTCGCCCAACCAGATTATAAACACCTAGACGAAGATCAATTTTATAAGACATTTTGCGAAGCGAAACCAAAATCTTTTGCTTTGTTTATTTAAATGACATAAATGGTGACATTTTAATCCTATGACCTACTTCATTATAAATGCATTTTGTCATTCAATCAAACCAGGTAATTTTTTCCCAAAACTTTCGGACCATACGTTATAAGAATGAGGTCTTGAAAATTACAATATTAGATGCTATCGTTATGTTGCAAGCAGCATGGAATCGTGTAACAAATGCAACAATTTCCAATTGTTTCCGCCACGCTGGATTAAAAATGATTGAAAATGAATATGATGAAGAAGATGAAATACCACCTACCATAGTACCCTGCCATAGTTCAATGGATTCAAGAGAAACAGATAGGGAAAGAGACGAAGGAATTGACCTTCAAGATTGGGCCCAAAGTAACTCAATTACTTGAGTTTGATCATGTCGATTTAAATGATTTATGTCAATTGATGATGATGTTGTGGTCGCATAATTCCCTCATGACAACCAAATAATTGAGGAAATAGCTTCTTCATCTACTCAACATGTTGTGGATGATGACGATGATGCTGCAGATGAAGTTGAGGAAGAAATGAACAGACCAAAATGAGCGATTATTTTTAAAATCCTACATCTACATATGCATTATGCAGGCGTATCAAAATCACTAATCTCAACGGGGCAACCGAATTTTTCGCTTGGAAAACCCGTTTTTTTGACTCGTTTCTGGCTGAGATTTCGACATCTATGACTCTAAGCGGGGCAACCGAGTTTCTCGCTAGGAAAAGTCTTCTTTGGAATCGTTTTATGACTGAGATTTTGCCGTTCGACTTGTTTGATTTAATCGTGAAGAGTTCGATTTTGTCGTTAGTTATCTATTAATAGTAATAGACGAATAAATAAATTTTCCGTTTATAAGACGAAGCCTACAACCTTATTACCATTCGTCAGCGGCAAAAAAACGGCAAATATTAAGCTAATTTAATTTTTTTTAATTATTTTTTTTATATATGTGACCTGCTAACTTCATATGAAGTCAGCAGGGCATATAAAAAAAATTAAAGAGCGGCAATTTTTTTTCTTTCACGATTAATTAACGAGATTGATTTGCAAAAGTTAACCTGCTATCTTTATGGACGTAAAATGCAGGGCTAATAAGTAATCACAATCAGTACAATACAGCTTAAACGCTAAAACAATCAAAGCCCCTGTGGCCCAAGTATGATTGAAGACTGAGTTTGAGTTTTGTTTATCTTCGAAGCCGTATTTAACAATTTTTGTGGGTCACATTCCCGTTGTATAGCCTTACATAATAATTTTATCACACTATTTAAAAATCAATAAACTCGGTTATATTATATTCGTCACAGGCCCATAGTTTAGACCAAATAGGTATCAACTAAGTTTATTCTGAAAGAACGAAAACATTTATTTTCTGCGAGTAAAATCATGTTGACATCTGATCCCTACGGCAAAGTAGGTATACAGATATTCTAATATCTGTAGACTTTGCCTACGGTGACTTGCTGTTTGCTGTGTTTATTCACTTCGCGTTGTGTGACCTAAGAAGAGAATCAAACAAACCCGTCACCATATATAAATCGCCCGAGACTCCTACCAGGTTGAAAAATAAAGCTATAAATCGACCTTAACATTGACTTTCGAAATTTATCGGTAAACCATTGAATTGAAACAAATGCCCTCAGGCGGATGTTTAGATGAATCTGTTTGAGAATAGAAAGAAGATATATATGTTTTTTCTATTAAAAAAACCTTATAAAAACAATAGAAGCCCGACGAATCAGAATTAAACGCGAAATAATCGCCTAAAAGTATTGTATGTTCCTTCTGAAACTAAGCGTCTTTGATAAATCACAACAAATTAAATGTATAACAAACAAATTGGGTGGCGGAACATATAAATATATATACCGACTATGCAAAATAATTGTCAAAGATTCATAAATATTGAAGTAACACACGCTACTGTAATAGATTATGCATTACAACACTCTATTGCACAATGTTTCATATCGCTCGTGCATGAGTTGAACAATTATTTATATCGGCAACAAAAAACAATCATCTGAATTAGTGGTCAGCGACCACTGGATTTAACAAAACACACACGCACTTTACACGATACAAATCTTTCGTAAAATAATGAGCGTATTTACAAACTCGTACTTGGCATATTTTGGACTTCTTTTGGTAAAACCACTGATGATCAAAATATCGGATGCTGTCGATCTAATATGTTTAAGACTAATTGACAGTGAGTCCCTAACATAAAAAATCTTAATTTATATGTTATCGATGAACCTTACAAAATCTTTTACGTTAAAAAATAAGACACATTAGTAGCCATAATATACTAAGTAGTATAATATATTAGTAGCCATAATATATGAATATATTCTTATAGAGAAAAATATTTGAACGTTTAATTTTGTAATCAAACTCAGCAAATTACATTGAAATATATATTAAAAATATAATAACTTCCGTAAATATACCTATACTTTGTGGACTTATTATACCTATGTTATGTTTCCAATAATAGTCTTCTGAAATGTTATTTTCATATCATACCTAGACCTAGACCATTATTAATCCAGCAACATTGACCACTAATTGCCCACAAAATAAAATATTAATAACAATCCGCTATTTGGAAACTGTGGACTTACCTTACCATCTCCATATCAGCATATCTTACCTTCCAGATGCCGAATTGAGTTTTATCGGTAGGTATATATGATTCAAAGTAATTGCTTAAAATTGTTTCACATGTCGGAAACAAAGTGCGCTACTATAATTTAATGTAATATACTATGCTTAAAGTCCTTAAAAGGATTTAACATAATTTCCATTTTTGCAAGTGGCAAAACAAAACTGCCAAGAAGCTGGAACGCGTCTAAATAAAATAAATTAACAGTAAAAAACGGTATTAATATTTACCTATTTTATAAAAAACATATTTTTTTTCTTAGAATTACTTATGTCAATATCAAGTTACATACTGTATTCTTGTTTATCTATGCAGTTAAATCTCGCAACAAGCTTTTATATCATATAAATTGTGGTATGTAATAAATTGATGGGTTTAATTTAATTTAAAGTTTATTTTCTCCTTTTTAGAGCATTTAAATAAAAACTTGTTTTTAAAATTGTTTTTTTTACTATTCATTTATTTTTTTATTTTTTAGTTATCGCTTGACATGTTTCTAAGTCTGTTCATACCATTTAATGTGTCATTGTTGCATGGTGGTTTGCTTGTTAATTTAGTACAGTCTAGTTCTTCAATAAAGAGATCATCTAGTGATTTGACTCTAGGCTTACAAAAAACACAGTTCTGGGTTTGATTTTGGAGTTTTCCTTCTTTTAGACAGGTTGCAAACAAATGCTAATGATGGCCATATCGCCAAATTATACAAGTCATAGTATGAAAGCAAAGTAGTAGTAAGGAGCATAGCAAGATTTCCAAGATATCCAAACACCCCAGGAAAACATTTTCAGACGGATTGCAGCAACTAAGTTTTTGATCGCCATCTTAGATCCGCCATATTGAAAAAATTGTATCCCCTGCAGTTGACCGTTGTCGCTCCCTACAACTGTTCAAGCATCACCAAACTCTCCCTAACCTTTGCCGGGTTATAACACGTTAAAATTGGTAAAACGGCCATCTTGTTTTCCGCAATTTTGCCCATTTTTCCTCTTGAACCCTTTCATTTGATATCCATATAATGGGGTTTATGCACGCCATGAAAAAACATGGTCCACTATCTTTGGGAGTCCGCCATGTTGGATTTAGAGTGTCGTCATTTTATTTTCGTATTCTTCTAAGCAAACCCTTTCATTTGATACCCATATCACGGAAGTGCATAAAAAAATAATTAATCCGCCATCTTTGGGAGTCCGCCATATTGGATTTTTAGTTGCTTCATTTTACTTTTGTATTCTTCTCAGTAAAACCTTTCATTTGACACCCATGTCATGGAAGTGCATAAAAAATAACTAGTCCGCCATATTGGATTTATGAAGACGTCACTTAGCTAGCCATGCATTGTTATCCAAACTATGAACTACTTTAAAATTCAGTTGCAAGATTTGACCCGAACAAATGTACATAGATAGATACATAGCAAGTTAAATAGAAGCTTGTAAAATATAAAGACCCTAGTTCTGTATGTACGCACTTAGAATACGGTCAGAGTTAAAATTTTATGAGGGAATTTATTTGTTCACAAAAAAATATGTTAAGTAACCGACCCAAAAAATGTATATCAAGTAATAATATTTACTTTGCATTTCAACCAACACAACATGGACATAACATATAATGTATAATAATCTGATTTCTGTAAATGTAGACATGTCATATTTTATAAGCAAGTTTGGAAGGTCAGAATTAAGTTGCACATAGAATTAATTTATTGTGTCTGAATGATATATAAACTATATCAGAAGATACAGACACTACTTTTAACTTTGAAACTTAGTCTTACTGTATGCTAAATCCTTCAACAAAACATGATTTTGACGTAGGTACCTACCTATTTTAAATAATAGTACCTATGAAAACTAGATCTTATACTTACTGTATAAGGCTCAGAAAAATGGACTTAGCATTTTCTAAATAGGTCGAAAAACCTATCGAGAAAGCTATAAAGAATATAACAAATTAATACTAGTGAATGAGGACTTGGAATATTTTTTAAATAGCATATTTAAAAAATGGACAACGTATTTGCCCTTTAAGGGGATCAGCAGAGCTCTCTGCGAATATAAAACATAATTGAACTAAAAATAGATAATACTGTAAACCCTGTTAAAAAAACGGACTTAAACCAGCAGCGTAGAAATACTTAACTACTCTAAGTTGAATCCTCTAAACCCAACACAAATGGACTAATATTCGTGCCAAAACTAGATATAAAAAATATACACGCAAAATCTAGACTCGCGATTAGGACTTGGAATGCTTTAACTTGGAATGCCATAATTTCATGCATGGGAATTGATTCATGAGTGAATAAAACGGCATATATGCTACTTGTGTACACGATTAATGATTATACACACATTTGGTACTTGTACACACATTTACTTGTACCTACCGCTATAAAAAAATATAACGGTAGCAGCGTATCGTCAAGAGTACGTAAATTTTAAATATTAAAACCCAAGAGATTTATAGTAGCCGACAATGATTCAGTTAAACGTATTCGTTGTTAACTGTATCAGCAGGTTAACAGGTGTTACACAAAGAGAGATATAAAGACTACAAATCCCACTCAGCATAAGAGCGATAAGCACCGTCGAATAACCGATCCACTGTGTATCAGTTAATCACATAGACAGACGCTGGTCTTTGTGAGAGGCAAGGAAAGAAATGATAAGACCGATACAGATAGGTTAAATCCGTCGACTTGGCATATACCCAGGTTTGAACCATGGGGACATCAATAGAGCAGCCAGACGAACGAGCGGCAGCCGTGCCGTTCAGTCTTGAATGACCGCTACGCGCGCTAGCATCCCGCAAAGTCCTAGTGCTCTATCATGGCAAACGATACGAATTATAACCTAACTTTGTTAGTGCCGCAAGTGATCTGAAAGTGAGTTTTCCACGGACCTATTAATGAGTGTGTTCCTTTGGATTATTATCACCCACAATTTAAGGTAAATTCGACTAATTAAACATTTTCCGAAACATCTTGAAAATTTTAATAAATCATAACAATATATATATATATATATATATATATATATATATATATATATATATATATATATATATATATATATATATATATATATATATATATATATATATATATATATATATATAAATGTAAATGTTGAAACGATACTATAAAAGTGATGACACTAAATTTGAATCTTTATCGCCGTCAAAATCACAGCAACCGGTTCTCTCTGCACGTTCTCAAACGATGAATGGATGAATGAATTATGGATTCCCAAAAATCGCGACATAATTCACGCGACCCGGCAATAAAACGTCGTCGTTATGGTTGCAAAAAATGCAAATTTATTGCCCAGGTGTGCAGACATCCATCCCATCGAAGGCTGATGTACTCCAGCCATGTTAAGGAATACTTACCTTCTTCTTGTTACGTACCTTTTAGTCCTTTAATTTAACACAAAAGAATAATACCGATACACAGTGTATTTTATAAATCAAAGAAATCTAGCCACGTGGCTGGCGACCAAAGGACGTCGATACCGTGGAAAAATTCCCCGAGGAATTGTTTTAACAGTTCCCACTTAACCTTTCGCTTCCATGAATAATCGCGGACTGTTATCTGTAACTAATTAAATTATTTATAAACAAGTCGATAGATACGAGTGCATTTCCATTAAACGGTTAAAAACAAAAAAAGACGATCACTAGCCGCTCTACATTATTGCTTTGCTAACCCACATTCCGCCTGTAGATGTTATTTTAGAAGTCCCCTTCCGATAAACGTTCAAACAAACAAAGCGGAGCCGTCGAAATATTAGTCAATGTTTACACACATTTCGACGATTATTATCGACTAAAAAGCGAGATATATTGGTCATAGCAAAATAACTATCAAGGCACAAGCCAGAAACAAATGAGTAACGCATTTGCTTTGGCGAAAGTCATACAGCCACTTTTTTGGCGTTTTTTAAAAATGTCGGTGAATGTACAGGGTATTCCACATCTCCTGGACAGCAACTAACTTTCTTATTTTAAATGGAACACCCTATATATTTTTTGAAATTCGGAAAGAGCGCAAACTTTTGGGAAAAAACTTAGAAACATTTCATGTGCAAATGGTTCTAAGAAATTTTTTAAGTTTTTGGGTCAAAAACATGCGTCGCACCCTCGACTAAACCCTCAGGTTTCGGAGATATTTACCATTTTAAGAAAAAAGTTACGGAAAAGTCTAGAAGGAGCTTTATAACTTTTTCCACATGGTATATCTAAATTTAATTTTTGGCACAGCGTAAGAACATAGAATGGTCTAAGTTCTGCAATTAAAATATAATCGAAAATAATATACCAAGTGTTACATTTTCCATGCCACATTTAGATAATTTAAAACTGCGAAACTTTTTTTTTTAAATGGAACGCCTAGAAAGAAAATTGAAAATACCTCAGAAACTGCTAACTTTAGCCCCTGCAATGGCTATACCAGAAGAGAGATAATTTAATTTTACACAACTGGGCATCAAAAAAATACAAGGTGTTCCATTTGAAAAAAAAGTGCGCTTTTTCCGGATTTCAAGAAATATATAGGGTGTTCCATGTAAAATAAGAAAGTTAGTTGCCGTCCCGGAGATATGGAACATCGTGTACATTCAACGATATTTTTAAAAGACGCCAAAAAAGGATACCAAACACCTGAGATAACACACATTTTTTTCTGATAAATAGGAAAGGCGCTACAGAGCAAATACGCACTAAAAACACCCTGTATACCTAGACAGATCGCGATGTTAGTCATGACAATACGAGGGTCCGGCTGTAAAAACTTGAAAAAACCTTAAATTGATTTGTTGAAAACCGCCATATTTCTGGTGAAACCCAATATTTCCTGGTATGCGACAACTAATTCAAAGACGCCACCTTATAATGGGATTCGGGTGAAAATTCCACACCTGTAATTTTTAACCAATCAGAAGCTTGATATTTGTTTGGTTACCGTGACAACGAGAAATAAATCCGAAAATTATATTACCTATTTTTGTTCTTTTATGAGGCTATTATATAACATCTATTATATAACAAGGATTCTAAAAGGGCCGCAAAACTTTTTTGTTGTATCTTACATTCTATATTTTTCAATGACAAGCTTTAAATTCATTTAAAATTGCTCGGCCATTTTTTAAATTGTATGATTTTTCTCTCCAAAAGGCCTCAAAATAGTTCGTTTTTATCTTTTTGTATTAAATGTGTTAAATGTTATCTTTCCGGATTTCATCTTTATTTTCTTTTTCGAACCGAAACGTTTCAGAAAATAATCATTGTCAACCCTTCACACTACACGATAAAACTATTTTACGTAAACTGACAGAACTGACAGATCAACCCAACTTTTCTAACGTAATAAACAATTTACTATCATAACCTAACGTCATTGTTATACCTTCGAATTTTTATTTATTTTTTCATTTAATTCATGCACGAATTGTTTTTATCAAATATCCCTGGTGCTTGAATTAATAACAGCTATTCATTCATTCATACATTACGTACAACATGATTTACACATGAGATTTTCACCCCCACAATTATAAATACAAGCTAAGACAAATACCGTTAATAATTCATCGACATTAGCACTGCCCCCAAAATCCATCCCATAATCGTTAATATTTATTTTCAGACGCCTCATCTTCATTAAGGTATTTTAGGGAGTCACGCAAAATTTGTGTTACTCACCCTTGGGTGCGTTCACGATATTCACACCTAGTTTCTTGGAACTCTACCATATAAATACGACACTACACAATAATCAAAATAACGAATTCAACTCTTTAATTTTTCTTCGCTTTGTTAATTTTTTTAAAGGTTTGGATACTACCTACTTCTAAAAAAGTTCTAAAAAAAGTTAAACTCGTATTTTAATTGATATGACGTACTTGTAATACAGTGGCGTGCGGCGATATTTCAAATAAGGGAAGCAATTCTTAGAAATCTACATATTCCTAGTCTAACTCAATATGACGTATCCTTCTTGACGTAGTGTATTCTACAGACATCAGTTGATTTAAATTAGTAACATCTGTTGTTTCATCTGGAACAATGGCAGTTAAGCGAGTCTGTTTAATTTCAGATTAAATTATGTTTAACTATTAAATGATTTGTAACGACACACTACTAATTTTCGGTGACTATAGGGGAACTTATTTTTTCCTTGATTTTTTTATTTTTTAATTACGCCAAATCTTTGTGTGAATAAATCGGGGGGCTAAACCCCCCCCAAAGCCCCCCCCCCCGTAGTTACGTCTATGTCACTATATCTCAGCGGGACAACCGAGTTTCTCGGTTGAAATTTTTTTAACTCGTTTTCTGCATGCAATTTTGCTGTTCAACTTGCCGTTGATATATGTGACATGCTAACACGGCAAATGTTTGTGCCATAGCAGTGTATTTACTTTGGGAAAATAATTTCCATTTTCTGAACGTCTATTACGAAACGCTACTAATTATTGTCCGTATAAAAATAGGAAATCTAATTTCCTGACACAAACCGCAGCTATCAATTACATGGGATTCAATCAGTCAAGCGTTTCAGATGAGGTTATTCTAATTTAATTCGAACATTACCCTAGGCACAGCCTCGGCCATGCTATCGATTTTAGGCGGCGATTCCGCCTTGGCCCTTATCAACCCATTCATCTTGCTTAACCCCGGCGAACACGGGATCAGGGCTGGGCGGTTTTCAGGTTCATTAAAAAAATTGCGAAAGCCAGTTTAAAAATAAAGACCACGTGGCATCACGGAGTCAAAATAGAAACGGGAACCGCCCACGCTGTGGACAATTTATGCGTTAACTCGCACTGAATTTGTCAATAGAATGTATTTACACAGTTTCCTGATCCAAATACTTCAGATTTTCGACAGTCTCCAAATAAACTCAATTATTCAAAGTACATAACGAATAAAGTTACTCGTATTACAAGTAAACCAGGAAACTATTTAAATTCAACACATCGCAAATAGTTTCTTAACTGTTTTAATTTTATGCATTGTCGTTGTTTTATGCCCGAGTTTCATACTCACTTGTAATAAAAATACCTACCGACTGCGCCACTTATGGACCTCTGATTAATAAATACGAAGTGCCGTAAATAAAAATGGCACTACAGAGGACATTAACTCATGTACGGGGTTTTCTGACCGCAACTCAGCGACTCCGATGACTGGGCCGACGACCAGTTTCCAAACAATGGCTAATAAAATCGGGGCAACAACGAACTTAAAATAGCTCGCGAAAGATGCGGCCAGGTGTTCGTGAATTCCACAGCTCTAACTGGTGCCGATGAACATCTGTTTCATAATGAATCCCGCGCGGTCCAGTGTATCTCGTATGCGAACCCATGCCGCCTACGATAACACAGATTTCGCGATGAAATAGTCTTGCATCATCGGTTTTCCTAGTGTAACTAGATTTTCAGAGGTAATCTATATGCAAATTAAAACAGATCCATGACATGACTCGAGTTTTATTTAACAACTGGATCTGAGAAAAGTACCGTTTAGGCACAGATACAGGTTGACGTTAAACAGTGTCTGTGGGTTAACATTAACCACGGGGGGCGGCAAAGATTTCCTGGAAATACATTTTTTTACGTAACTCTAAATGGAAGCGCAATCGCCGGAAACCGAATGTTTTTAAATCCGTGTGGATGATGCTAATTAATCGGGGACTGGCTGCTCTCAAAAGACAATTTCCGGTGCAACAGGGCGAATTTCCAGCGCCCGGCGTTTACAAAGCGGCTGTACATTACCGTAACGATATTATGCAAGCCTACTTAGAGCAGTGCTTATAAATAGACAATTATTGCAAATATAAATAAACAATCAGATCCGCAAACTGTAGTACCCGTGGTCGTCATTTTTACGGACGCCTATACTGACTGTAGTGACTAATTTCAACGGATTTTTTATTAACTCATTTTCATATCGCAATAATAGTCATCGGCCAAGGTCGCTGCCACCGCTATTAGTCCAGGACAACTGAATATTTCAATTGAAGCAAGTTATATATTTTAAAAATTCATTTCTTACATGGCCAGTCAAAATCGATGCAAAAAATCGCTAAATTCGCAAAACATGATGTATCTCTGATTTTTTAGCATGTTATTTGGACCCATTAGGGGTATGTATACCCAAGTTTGCAACTCTCAAAAAATTGTGGAAAAATTTTTACACACCTAAAACCGCGAAATGTGTGGACTTGTTTCAGATTTTGCTCTATATATCCTAATCCATGCATTTTTCGTCGAAAGCTACTCTATACCTACTGCTACTGGTACCTACCAATAATCTATTCAACTTACATACCTCCTATATGATCATAACACGTTTTGCATGTTTATATCTCAATTCATGCAACACAAAAGTGGTTAGGTACATTTATGGAAAAATGCGATTTTACCTTAATGGTTTTTTTTTAGATTTTGAGAGAACTACGAGGCTTACAGACCCCGCTCTTAATTTAAAGCTAATTAAATTGCCTACAAATTATGTTCTATAAGATCTATTCGTAGGATCAATGGTTTTGACGCAATTTCCGTCCAAACAAGGTCTCACTTCAATTTTCAATTTTTGGAAAAACTGGCCTATTTTCAAAGTGCCGTAATTCGGTAATCAGTTGATCTACAGAGCTCCGGTTGGGCTTAATTTGTCACAAATTTAATACTCTTAAAAACGTATAGAATACCTTTGGACGAAAAATGCATGGATTAGGAGATATAGAGCAGAATCTGAAACATGTCCATAAATTTCGCGGTTTTTGGTGTGTAAAAATTTTTCCACAACTTTTTGAGAGTTGCAAACTTGGGTATACATAGCCCTAATGGGTCCAAATAACATACTAAATAATCAGAGATACTTCATGTTTTGTTAATTTATTGTCGATTTTGACTGGCCTAATCAGTTCAAGGCGGAATTGGAACCACGAAGAACCTGCTAATACGTTGACCATGTGGGAATGATAGGGGATTAGGTGGGAAATGTTAAAAATGTCGCGGGAAAGTTAGGAAGCGTTGAGGATAATGTGGGAACACGTTGACATGACACGTTCTTTCGTGGTCGCGTTTACTCGGACATGACATCCTTGTCAAACGTTGTCGGGACATATATGTGCTATTAAAAAATTATAATAATTAAATCAGTTCTAGTTTTTGTCCAGTAACAAAACCAGGTTTTACATAATGCGATTTAATATACAATAAATTTAAGTGAAGCCATGCTTCCCTTGCTTCTATGGACCAAATCTATATAGTTAACAAATGCCATTTTGGGCTCATTCCATTCGGAATTCGGAATGACATCTAGAAACTTTTTGAAAAATTTGAATTGGGGCTGGTCAAAATTACGAAAGTTATAAACAATTTAGTTAAAAAAAGGGGGGGGGTTTCGTTTTTTGCAAATATCTCAAAAACTATTGCAGATATGGAAATAAAAAAAAGGGATAATTGTCAAACTAAAAACCTTAGATTTTTTTAACTTTTTAGAGCTATTCTTGAAAGGCTTTAGAAAAGATTCCCATTGGAAAAACTCAAAAATTTTGAAGAAGTATTTTTAAAAGAAGTGACAAAACAGAAATACACAAATACTTAAAATTATATAAAAAGAGAAAAATGTTTCCACGTAAGTCCACGTTCCAAGTTCCACGTGGTTGTTTTTATTATTTTTTGTAGCATTGAAAAAAATATAACGTGAAAATTAATTTGTTTATAACAAATTGTTACGAAAGAGCAATAGAATATGGAAGAGCAATAGAAATGTGGATTTAACAAAATGGTTCTATAATTTTACCTCTAAATATGTGGGAATAGTTGCGAATTATGTGGAAGTAATGGGGTATTTTCGCTCGATCGAAACAAAAATGGGCAATTGCATATTCAACCAGTACATTTTTTCCATAAGAAATAATGCGCAATATTCAGAAATACGTGTTTAATTGCAGCTTGACTTTCTATGACGTCATTTAGCGAAAATAGACAAATCACTAGATATATATGTTATATATGTATATAAATACTAATATCAACAGCAATGGCCGACAGGAAGCAGTGAGGCGTCGCTGCCGTCAATTTATAGACAGAATACCCTAAAAACACTACATTTGCCGCACTATTTATACTTGCCCTTAGTGACGTCACATGATTTTATTTATTTATTTTACCGCTTGTTTTAGAGCTAAACAAAAAAATAAAAAATACGGGTATCTTCTTTTTCCATTTACTTTCCGCTCCCATTGTTAAAAAAACTGCGAAAATACCCCATTTGAAATGTTATGCAACGGATTGGGGATACAGCGAGAAAACCACAGAAGGGCAGCGGCAATGTCGTAGGAACACTTTGAAATACATTTATCACCTTGTGGGGAATATGTGGGAGTTGTTTGAAATGTTACAACAGGAATAGTGTGGGAATATTATGCCATGAATCGATTTTTTAACGTATTATATTGAATATGTGGGAAAACTTAGGGCTGCGGTGGGAAAACTTGCGGGAAATATACTCATGGGTATATTTGGGGATACGTAACTATATAAGTAGTTGTCAAAAAATGTTTGAGGTCAACAATATACGACTCCAACACTATGGGCCTGGCGTTACCTTGTACTTCACCTTACGAGCAAGGAAAACTTAAACATAATTTATGTCGTCATCTCCATCTCCGGACCGCGAATATCTTCCCATGGGCACCTCTTCAAACCGGTCCTTTCAGATGAACCCTACACGAAAATATCCCCTTTGCCTAACTATAGACTTGTGATGCTAGTCTGGTCTGGAGTTCGCCAGACCTTTTCGTCTCGCGCTGCAGGCTATTTACCGATATCCCAAGCACGATGGCGCGTTGAATCGTACGTAGATCTTGTATTTATTAAATAAGACGCCAGGAAACGTGGTTTCCTAAAGGGAGAAAATGACCACTACCGGAACGCGTATGCGTATATGGTACGAACATAAACTAAATAAATACGTTGTTTATTGAAGAATACACGCAGCGGCCCTCGATCGAGGTCTTTGAGCCGGTTTTCAGTAACAAACACATATTATGGTAAGCTTTCTTACAATATACTTAAATTATTACGCTGCTATTAAGTAACAGATTATGATCAAACAGGTGTTACAACTTGAAGGCAATTTTATAGCTACCAGTTAAACGCATAAACATACAGTAACCCTCATACCTAAAACCTAAGGAAAACGGACTCGAAGGACCAAAATATTTAGCATTTTAGTGAATTGTACGTAATTCTTGTAATTATATTACAATAAAAACCCTATGCGAAATAATGTAAACAGGTGTTACAACTTGAAGCAAACTTTATAATTATCATTTAAACGCATCAACATACAGTAACACCAAGATAGTGATATGTCGCAGACTTTAGTCTCGGGAAACATGAGCTCGAAGGACCAAGATATTTAGCGCTTATAGTGGGCTGTACGGTTGTAGTAATTCTTGTAATTGTATTATAATAAAACCCCCATAGGAAATAATGTAATAGGTAGATTCCACACGAGAGATCAAATTCCGTCCTATGGTAATACCGAACCCGCCAGGTAGGTACGGTACACCTGAGGTCCAACCTGCTGTCTTACGCATGAATATTCATACGGCTAAACTTTCCTAACAAGTTTATTATTAATACACCAAAATAAAACGTAATCTATTAATCGCCTGGAAAGAACAAGGCCTAATAAAAGGAAGACCCGGTCTGAAACGTCGACGAACGCGGCAATTAATATCCAATCATCAGCCCAGTTTATAACAAAAATGCACGTATATAGCGGTCGACGGACCACCTCACGGACAGTGCTCAGCTAACTGCATTAAAAGCATTATCACTGTTCCCGCGCAACGTTTGGCCACGGTCACCGTTATGGGAATTTTCGCTTTTTCGCTTGGATGCAACACAATAATTTTAAGGTAACACCCCGACCCATACCCTGCAACGACGAGCATTAAAAAGTTTTAAACCAACAACGATTTAAAGTATATTTTTTCTTTCAGGCAATAAATGGAGTCCAACTACCATTGGCTCATCACGATTGGGCTGGTGACTTCCTCGGTCATCGCGGTGGCTGCGAATTTCTTCCTGCTGATCGTGTTCTGCAAACGACGAGGATTACGCACCGTCCCGAACAGGTAAATTGCGATAAGCTGCTTTTATTGCCCATTTAATTATCGTAATTATGAACGCGCAATTTATTTTTATTGCTAATGAACATTTTTTCCCGATAAATTAGTCGCTTTACTCTAACTGGCTTTCCTTTTCAGATTCGTGATCAACCTGCTGATAACGAACCTCCTGTCCAGTATTCTACTCATTCCTCTGCTTCTGGTCGACCAGGATGCGAGCGCCTCGCCGCCGGCCGCCCTCCAGCAGAACGAAACCCTTCGGGAATTCCATGACATGATCCTCAAGGACGTTCGAATCATCGAGACCAGTGAGGAAATCATAACCCTGTCCTTCAACCAGAGCGCCACGAACCAGCTGTTCCTTTGCTACTTCGCCCAGAGCACCACGAGCTTCGTCTCCACCGCCTCCATCTTCAGCATACTCCTCATCGGGATCAACCAGTACTTCGGTGTGATCCACTCGTTGAGGTACCACTTCTACATCAACAAGTGCCGGTCGACGGTGTTCATAGGGATTAGTTGGTTCGTTGCGCTGTTCTGCGCGTTGCTCAGTTCCTTAACTTATAGTGATAGTAGTCTGTGGCACTTTTGCGCGGATAGAACGCAACCCAGTGAGACCGTCAAGGTCCTGAACACCGTCTACGCTTTCACGTACTTTTTCCTAGTCATCCTGGCGCCTTTCGCGGCTATCTGCGTGATTTACGTCTGCATTTACACAGCGGCGCATCAGAACAGCGAGCGGATGCGCAGGTCGACCTCTGCGCCTTTGCATTCGTATATGGACTACATTCAGGTACCGATTACCAACGTGTCCAAAGTGGAACGAGACAGACGGGGTACGCTACCAAAGGTACATTCCGCGCCAAATTTCTCCCGCATCAACACTGACGACAGCTTTAAATGCGAGATCGAGACAGCGAGTGAGAAACCGAGGAACAAAGTCGCGAGGACGTGCAGTGACCGCATAGCCAACAACTTCATAAATAACTTGAAGCACAAAATATCGAACTCCTCGGTGTTCAGGTACCGCGAGGAGACGAGGGCCGCCAAAATCAGCATCCTAGTGATCTTCATGGTGCTCATCTGCTACATACCGTACGGGATCACGCTGATCCTTAGCAGCGAGTGCGTCAAAGTCAACAGCAGCCAAATCCTCAACTACCTGTCGCTGATTCTCCTAGTCTTCTCAAACATTCTATCGCCGTTCCTGTTCGGCTACCGAAACAAACGGGTCAAGAGAGAAATCTGCAAGATGGTGGGGCTCGTGCCGAAGCCCAAACCGGCCTTCGTCCACAGGCACAGACCCGCCGTCAGGGACAACGACGTGCCCGATAACTACGACAACCAAATGGTCGCGGAACCCTTCATCCCGAAGGGCTGCGTGGTGCCGGAAGTCGTGGTCACTTGTAAGCCGGAGAACGAGAGGAAGAGCATACTGAAGCGAGTGTGCAACTCCAGCAGCTGGAGCAGCTACAAGAGGTGCAACTTCATCGCCGTCCCGGATAACTGCATCAGCGGCGACGCCAGGGGCTCGTTTTCCAGCGCAAGCACGCAAATTTCGACCGAGGAATGATACGCCACCTTCTAAAACAAGAGTTCAACCACGAGAACCGACTGGTCGCCCAGACTTCTACCCCAAGGAAGAACTCCTCCGCGTTCTCTCTCTAAGGAAAAGTGTCTAAACCAGTTTCGAGGAGGGGGGGGGGGGGGGTACGAACACAGATAGATTTTCGTTTGCAAATTTTTCGGGTGTCTTCAAAATTTAACGTACGTTTTAACACTTTTTCGCATGTGAAAATGGTACCAAATGAAACCGACTGATTATTTTAAGTTGCTATATTGTATTTACTTATACATGACAAAAGTATATATAGTTTTACGTATTTTCCAACGCAACAGTTTTACTTGGCAGCATTATATTTCGTATTAGACTGATCGTGTATTATAGGGAAATAATGCGGCCAATTCTAGTATTTTTATATTAAAAACTTAGCGAGATCACATTGATTGTTGTTAAGAAAGTTACCTGTAATCGACTGTTCATCATAATATGATTATAAATCGGTATGCTAGTAAATTATTGTATGTAATATAACTTATTGTATATACCTGTATATATAAATTTAAAGTGCTGTAATGTCTCATGGCTTTAATAAACAAATGACTGTAATAATAAATTGCATTTCATTCCCTTCCATAATGGGCCTGCGAAGTTCTCGACATAAAGCCTGTCTCGCATCAAAGTTTGTATACAACTCATACACTATCGGACTCGCCTTATTTATCAGCCTCACTCGCTTATGCTCACGAAACAGCAAGCCGTCGTGTGCTGTGAAATATCTTTTTAGTTCAGTTTACATGTAGCAGTTTACCATGTGTGAAAGCAGCAGTTCTGATGAAGAAGTAATAGTAGTGGCCGCATTATTAGCAGAAGAAGAAAATAAAAACAAAAGAAAGAGGAGCATGTGGGTCCATCCCATTAACCAAAAGAGGGCGAACCTTGGAGAATTCCATCATCTATTTAACGATCTAAAAGAAGACGAGAAGAAATTTTTTAAATATTTTAGAATGTCACCTTGTAAATTTTCAGAACTCCTTGATATTCTAGAGTCTGAACTAACATTTCAAAATTCTTCATTTCGGAGAGCAATATCGAAATATACGCGCTCACTTGGCCAGTCCATCACGGCACGTACCGTTGTTTGCCGGGGAGAATCGGAGACCGGCAAATCCTTCCGTCGACGTTCTCTCCGAGTCGTGCCGTGCCGGACTAATGAGCGGTTCTCCATTCATTTGCATTGTTTTAATCCCATCCGTATTTTGACGGGACGGGACGGGTCAAATAGCAAATGCGCGACAACCTTTTTTTACTCATTACGGCTTGTCCATTAAAGTCCTACATAGGCCAGGAAATGAAGACCGAAAAATCCCCCAATTCGGAAATAAATAGTGCTAATTGGATTATCGTTTCAAGTTATAGACCTTTGAAACATTTGATATGCTCAATCGGGAAATAATATTGCAATTCTGCATTATGTTGGTTCTGACAATTATTCTGCTTCTTCACCTATGTCTTACTCTCCGAAAGGACAACAATTGCTAATCGAAAATAGATCATCAGATATTCTTAGTATCACATCTGGAGTGCCTCAGGGAAGTATATTAGCCCCACTTTTGTATTCCATATACACAGTAAATCTTGTCAATCTATAAAATAATTTGAATATCATATGTATGCGGATGACACGCAATTTTATTAATTATTCTTTTGCCACCTCTTACGTTGCTACTGATAACACCAATATTAACAATGACTTATCAAATCTCTTATCTAAAGACTATTCATTAAAAATTATTGCGCAAAAATCTATGGCAATACTCTTTGACAGTGAAAACACAGGAGTTAATTTGTTTGAAAACCTTCATCAGTTAAACATTGTGAAATGGACCCTATCCCTTATTTAGTTAATAAACTTGCGATGTCGGACCTCTGTTTTCTTTAAAGACGAGATACCCATTTTTAAATAACAAGTGGTTACGGTATAAGCACGCACTAGGAATGACGTGGTGCGGGGTGGGTTAGATAAGTCGGGATATAGGGAGACGAGGGATTGCATATGGGGAAGCAGGTAGTTGGGCTCTGGTGTGTGTTGGTGTTTGACGTGAAATATCCCAGGTTAGTAAATATACTTAATTTGTAATGTTTATTATTAAATTTATTAGATCGAGAATTTATGCCATCTTTTTATTAAAATTATCCGTGTTATATTATGTTTTGAACTACAAATAATCATGATACGTTATGCATAAACTATTGTATGAGATGATGAATGTTTGCGCCTTGTTGAATTTATTAACACTTTTCTCCCGTGCCTGGGCGAACACGCTAGTTGCCTCCCGTATGGCACCTCAGTACCTTCTGACGAAAGTCGGCTAACTAACAACAAACTCTTCAGTTTTGTATCTTGAGAATGATTGTAGGTTAAAACACAAGTATGGCAACCCTTGTAAGTTTTCATTTTACTTTCACCTAAGTGTCCAACAGCATTATTGCGATTCTTTTGAATAGAGATCGAGGGTTTCTCTGCCGTGCTCTTTCCCCTCGTGAATTCAAGGCTGAGTACGGCATTTATTTATTTTATATTGTCCATAAACTAATATCTGTTTAAATAAATCAGTAGGTGTATTAAAAATGCTTAGTCTTTTCTTTTTCATCTCAAAACTCCCGCTTTTCGTTAGTAACCAGTGCATCTCGGACAGGGTTAATTTAAATTAAATACAACGTAGGGTAGGTATTTCCCCTTTTGACGATCACGTACCCCGGCCATGTGTTTCTCTGATTATTATGTTTAACCGACCCGACGAAAATTATAAATGAAGACTTCTGATACAGAAGAATATTCTAAAGATCCAGCCCTCAACAACTACCGAAAAATTTCGTCAGTACATACTTTCCAACCGCCCTGATAAAATATATGGTGATGTTAATTCTTCTGGAATCCAAGATGGTAAAAAGTTACGGACTTTTCAAACCAGTTGTTTTACAAAAGTCTTGGCCAATGAGGAAAAGTTAAACGTTATTGGATTGTATATAGTGGTACTACTAATAAGGTTTATTGTTTTATATGCAAATTATTCTCTTCTGATAATTCATCTCTTTGTCGTGGAGGCATGTGTGATTGGAAAAATATTAATGCAAGATTGTCAGATCATGAAAACTCTTTATTGCACAGAAAAGCCATGTTTGTCGCAATATCTAGGGGAAAAATAGAAGGCCGCATTGATTCACAACTAGAAAAACAGTTTGATACAGAAAAGAATTACTGGAGGGAAGTTTTAAAGCGCATAGTAGCAACGGTAAAATTTCTCGCTAGTCGGGGATTGTCCTTTAGAGGAAGCACCGAAGAACTATTTAATTCACACAATGGTAATTATTTAGGTTGCTTGGAATACTTAAGTGAGTTTGACCAGTTCCCAGCAAATCATTTTTCTAAGTACGGGCCTGCAGGACGCGGTGTAACAAGTTATCTTTCTTCGACTGTCTGCAATGAATTCATAGAAATAATGAAATAATAAATTCGACCCCAGATATTTCCCATATCGACCAACTTACTTTTATTGTTCGGTATGTGCATCCACATGAAAATGAGCAAGTGGAAAGATTTCTGGGATTTTTTCCTATAAAGGCTCATAACAGTGCTTATTTAGAGCAGACTGTGCGATGAAACAGTCTTAATCTCAGGGTTTTAATGGTGCGGGATCTGGCTAGGAAAATTAATCTCTCCTGGTAATATTTATATATGCTTTAATGGGTGTTTAAATAGAGAGGCCCCACGCAAAGTATTACGATAACCACAAAACTGGACATGGTTTGTTCAAAACATAACCTCTATTTGCAGTAAATGGTAATTTTAAATCCAATGTATCGTAGTACTTCTAGACTCACTACTCTAATAAACTAGTGATGCAGATTTTCACATTCACTTACCGTTGATAAATTATTCACTAGCTATTATTTAAAACAAAAACTGCCGTAAACCGAAAACGTGCTCCGTGCGTCGTGACAGATGTACTACGTGCGCGGTTGTCTGCTAGAATCATGGTCATACGAACAACTTTTAAGCATCGCTAACAGATGGGGCAGCGCGTTTCAAATTTTCAAGAAATAGAGCTGCCTCTTTTTAGGAGGCCATCCCCATCGTAGGTATCTCTCCCCTATAAATATCAGTGTAACACAGTGCTAATGCAAATAATTATATTATATTATTTATCCTTATTATTGGACTTTTGTCTGTTGGGTTTTTTTCGAAATAAATAAATAAAATAAATAGGTGTATATCACGGGCATATATGTATATGATTCTAATATTTTTAAACAGATAAACTGATCGGAGGGCTCCCTCTAATTCCGGATAGACATATTAATACCTCCATTATCGGTATATTTTGATTGACAGAAGACAACCTCTACTCAAGAATATTTCCGTCCTCTCAACAGAGATAAGCGAAATTGAACTCAACCCCTGACATTGCTCTAATCTAACTAAAATATACAGCATTATGTCACAGAGATCGCAGATTACCGTATATAAGTTAGCACTCGTTAAGAAAATCTACTCAGTCATAAGATTTGTGGAGATACGGTTAATATTTGGCGAAGAGAATGGAGGCGATCACTTTTACGGCCAAGACGAAAAAGATTGAGCTGTCGAACGTTCCGATTCCTAAACTAACACAACCTAACGACGTGCTCATCAAAGTCGCCTATTCGGGCATTTGTGGGACGGACCTCCATATAATTCAGGTAAATTAGCAGTTGTTTTTTTAACTGTAGTTAAGTATGGTAACAGTTTTAGCATTGAAAAATACCAACAAGACAATCAGTTAAAAGGGCTTGGAATCGGTTCCGCGGTCTCTTCTTAAAACGAATGGTGCGCCAAAATATTTTGCCGAGAAATTCTTTGCGAACATCACTACTATTTTTTTCTTTCGCATTTCATCATATTCTAATAATGTTGATTGACCTACCCTAAGATATATCAAGGTTCATCATATTGTAGCTGAACATACGATCATTAAAATATCAACAATTATATAAACAAGCGATAATCCGTATCTAATAATATAATATAAATTATTGCCTAATACAAAATTAAGCAATAAAAACAAAATTAATAAAACCTTATCGCATATATGGTACAGTGCCGTTCAATTGAAAGTAAAGGACTCTTATGAGAAATTTTGGAAATTTTCCCATTGTGAAGCAGGCTTTTGTAAACAGATTAAATTAAATTTGTAAATTATTTTAGGTTGGAGTATCTGTCAGTTATAGGGTGACAGCATTTTATATACAGTATTTATTAAGGAAAATCTATATGGTAAGGACGTATCTTGTAAAAAAATCCATTAAATTAACAAACTAACTGATAACTTAAGAAAATTACTATGAATTAATATTTGGTCCAAGCACCATTCGCGTTTATAACTCTTTGAAGACTATTTCTCATAGACAATATTAGTGTCCTGGTGTAATCCTCGCCAATATTTTCCCAGGCATTTTCAATCGCCAACCACAGTTCTTCTGCGTTCGTTGGTCGGAAATTTCTGCTATACATGTCTTTTTCCATTTGTGCCCATACATTTTCTATCGGATTTAAATCCGGCGACTTAGAGGGCCAAGGCAGAGTGTTAATATGGTTTGTATTCAGCCATTCAGTAACAACTCGTGATTTGTGAATAGAGGAATTATCCTGAAATATAAATTTAGTTGAAATATGGAAAAAGAAAAGAGGAAACAAAAATATTTTCCTGCTGGAGTGTGAAGTTCTCGGGATGTAAAATGGAAACGGAAGGTAACATAACATATTCGGGAAAAAATGGTGTTGTCCCAAAAGTCCTGTGGCACACCGACAAATTGGTTGGCAAAGTTTAACCTCTGCTCCTTATACCGTGGCAACAGAGCAATTTTATTTGCAGCCGAAAAATTCTTCAGCTCAGATGCTCTGATACGTCGTCTTGCGGTTTCCACTGAAGCAGGAAAATTTATTAAGAAGCAGGCAGTCACTGCTGTATCAAAAGGATTCTGCCGGAGGTGGTCAAGGACGAGTTCGTCTTCCTCCATAGTACTGAATTTCTGACGACCCCCTCTATGGACGTACTCAACAGTTCCTTCTGCATTCCATTTTTGCTTAATTTTGTAAATGCAACCTTTACTCACATTTAAAGTACCTACAACTACTTGCATTGACCATCTGAAAGCCTGTTTCACATTAATTAAAAAAATCGTTTACTTTCAATTGAACGGCACTGTACCCATTCATATACCAAAAAAGTTGTACATATTCTTCAATTTTAGGGCGAGTTCCCTTGCAACCAGGACAGAACCTTCACCCTGGGCCATGAATTATCCGGGACCGTAGTCGAAGCAGGACCCGACGTGAAGGTTTTCAAAATAGGAGACAGGGTATCGGTAGATCCGAACGCGTAAGAGGAATCCATACCAGTCGAACTTCTCTTGAATATTGTTATTGCTTTCAGTGGCTGCTTGTGCTGCAAGTTCTGCCATTCCGGCCACCCAAACTACTGCCAAGTAGGGGGGATCAACAATACAATTGGCATCTTCAGGAACGGCGGATGGGCCGAGTACGTACTAGCGCCCGTAGATCAGGTGCATAAGCTGCCAGACACCATCAATCTAGAGCAAGGTAAGCCCAAAATCTAGTAAGCGTAAGCGAGTGAGGCTGATAAATAAGGCGAGTCTACGCCGAGTGTCGTAACGTACACTTTGGTTGGGAGTCAATTTTCTTTGTTTCAGCCGCACTAACCGAACCACTGTCTTGCCTGACGCACGGCTGGGACATCATCAGCCCGGTGACGGTGGGCATGAAGGTCCTGGTGACCGGGGCTGGTATTATAGGCAACCTATGGGTGTGCGCCCTACACTTACAGGGCCACAGAAACGTGACAGTGTCGGAACCGAATCTGACTAGACTTAACACGCTGAAGAAGCTGGGTAAGTAAATATATTCCCCACGATTCGCTGGTGATATTTTTTTTACAGACACAGGATATGATCTGATAACCCCGGAGCAGCTTAGGAAAAATCAGCAGGCCGACGCGGGCTATTTGTTCGATCTTATAGTGGACTGCAGCGGATACCCCCCCGCTATCGAATATGCGGTGTCGCTTTTGCAAAGG
The DNA here is from genome assembly GCA_964058915.1 of Tetropium fuscum. Lineage (NCBI taxonomy): Eukaryota > Metazoa > Arthropoda > Insecta > Coleoptera > Cerambycidae > Tetropium > Tetropium fuscum. The sequence continues at coordinate 905,172 of CAXKVY010000915.1, forward strand.
GGAGGGAAGCTGTGCTGTTTTGGAGTGGCGCCCCCGCACGGGGAAATAAGGTAACACCGCCCGAATGATTTCCGTTGCGCATTTTTTAACGTACGGTCCTTCACGTTCTAGAATCAAGCCGTTTGACATTTATATGAAAGAGATGACGATATATGGCGTGAACATCAACCCTTTCTCGTTCCCAAAGAGCCTCGGTATGCTGGAGGCTATGGGCGACAGGTAACATGGCCTTATTCTTGTTTCTCATGTTCGAAATATTAACTTATTTAACGCATAACCAAAAAGTTAACTCAAATTTGACGTTGTGTATTTTCGACAATTTTTGTTCGTTTTGGTCGATTTTTTTTTCAAATTGTAGTTTTTTCTCTTAGGAATATCACTGTCTTAGTTGTTTTGGTAAAACGAATGATTTTGATATTATACCAGGTGCTATAAAAATGTTATGTTTTTTTCCGAAATTTCAAAACGTCCTGTGGGCTATACAAGGTATTGCAAGTTATTGCAATTATAGCCAATTTAAAGCCTCATGTTTTTTCTACATTTTCTTTTTTTATTCATTTGTTTATCTCTGTTACTTCATAAAATATCCAATTTTTGAGTTGACGTGATTTTTATTAAATTTATTAACTTTCTTTTTTGTCAAGTGCTCATTATTTATTACTCATTATACTGGTTCAATGCCTCATTTTGCGTTCTGTTTTCCTTGATATCTTATAATTTATTGAGAGATGCAAGGTGTTTTAGAAGAGAAAAAGGTCTTAAAAGGACAAAAACTCAAAAAACATACCTAGAAAAATGGATTGCTTTAATCAATAAAACAACGAATAACAGGAAACAAAACAAAAGTAAATAGAGAATTAGTATCTGATGTTTCCACCCCTTCCGCGAATGACCTCCCGACATCTTTGGTTCATACTTAAAACCAAAGTTCTGATTAGGTTCTGATCTAGGCCATTCCATAATTCGACTAGGCGTCCTTCCAATTCTTGTAAATTTTGGGGTTGTCGTCCCTCACTTCGTAACCGCCGACCGATAAAATCCCAAACATGTTCAATGGGGTTAAGGTCGGGGCTACGGGCTGGCCAGTCTATGTGATCAATTCCTACTTCTTCGAGATAACTTCTCACGATAAGACTCGTGTGGGGACGCGCATTGTCTTGCATAAGTAAAAAATTGGGTCCTATATAGGGGGCATAAGGCAAAACATGTGCTTCAAGAATATCTGTGATGTATCTGTCAGAATTGAGATTTCCATTCACAGTTACCAAGTCCGTTCGCCCAGTCAAAGATATTCCGCCCCACATCATGACGGATCCACCTCCATATAAAGTTGTGTGCAAAAAATTGCATTGACTGTATCGCTCATCGGGTCTTCGGTAGACGCGATTACGTCTGTCACAATTTTACAAACTGAACCTTGACTCATCAGTCCAAAGAATACGTTCCCAATCTGCTTCCATCCAATTAACATGCTCATTGGCAAAATTCAATCTGGCTCTTCGATGATCTACTGTTAATGCGGGTCCTCGAGCAGCAATCCTGGGTCTTAAATTTGCCTCCCTCAGTCGTCGGCGTACAGTTTGAACGCATATGAGTGGACCACCTGCGTCTTGAAGTTGTGCTCTTAAATGTGTTGCAGTTATAAATCGTTGTCTTGCAGCATTTACTCTTAAAAAGCGATCCTGGATAGCAGTGGTAACACGAGATCTACCTTGACCGGCCCGGCCCGTCTGGAATGTTCTCCTGTTTCCGCGTACCTTTGAATTGCTCTCGCTATAGTTGTGTGAGACACTCCCAACCTTCCAGCTATGCGGTTGTAACTCCACCCTTCACCATGTAATGTAGCTGCCTCAACACATTCATCACGAGTTAAATTCCTGGTTTGGCGTTCCATTATTCACTAATTATTGCTGGACTGTCAACAAAAAACTAATGACACAGTTGTCAGTTTATGACGTGTAATCTTCGATTTCCATAGCTTGCTAGCTGTTTGAGTTGTCCGATAAATGCATTTCATGTGAATAAAAGCATATGGTGTTTCAGAACGGTGTATTTCATGAAGTAACAGAGATAAACAAATGAATAAAAAAAGAAAACGTAGAAAAAACATGAGGCTTTAAATTGGCTATAATTGCAATAACTTGCAATACCTTGTATAGCCCACAGGACGTTTTGAAATTTCGGAAAAAAACATAACATTTTTATAGCACCTGGTATAATATCAAAATCATTCGTTTTACCAAAACAACTAAGACAGTGATATTCCTAAGAGAAAAACGTACAATTTGAAAAAAAAATCGACCAAAACGAACAAAAATTGTCGAAAATACATAACGTCAAATTTGAGTTAACTTTTTGGTTGTGCGTTAAATAAGTTGCGCAGTGTACTATTTCTGGCATTGTAGATTTTGATTTTAGATATCTCAACTATGAAAACCTCGGCATCAAGACGTTCGCTCTTCGAGAATACAACGAGGCCATTGAGTTACTGAAGAAGGGGAGCATTTCCAAGGCCATATTTAAGTTATAGACATGTTGAGAAATTTTGGCAGAAATAGAAGTATTTACAGTAAGGAATATGCGTATTTTATTTCCCTGTCTCTATCGCTTATTCTATTTTCGTTTTCAAAATTTGTCATAAACCTTTAGACCTTAATTGACTGCATTACCAGTTTTCCCCATAGCTCGAATAACGTGTCCGTCTAAAACGGTCTAAAACCGGAGCCGTGATTTGAGTGGAGAGTTCGCTGCATTCTGGACTAAATGCAGCGAACTCTCGGTGGGTATTAGGTATCGGTTTTGTATCGGTGATTTTTACGCGACTTTCTAGTTTACGACGAGTGCGGATTAATGTAGTCCGTGCGTGTGATTCTGTTTACGAAGAAAAGATCGAATTTAAAGGAACAGGTAGACCATTATCAGCTATTACGATTAAAAAATCTGGTGTAAGTGGAGAGAAAAGTTAAAAAAGAGGATTTTTTGCAAAAATTGTAGCACACCTTAAAATTTTTACCAGGAACTTTTCTACCATACAGGCTGTTATGCGCCCCGTTACTAGATGGCGCTACTTTGTTAATCGTTCTTACCCAGTATCCGAATGGAATTTTCGAAGTTTCAGCATTGATGACGCCCCATAGGGCCCAGAAGAAGTGAGAGGCCAGCGTGAAGACCTCCACCTCCCGTAGCACTTCCTTCGCGTTTTCTCGCGAGCCCCTTTCGTCCAAGTAGGCAAAAGTAGTTGTTTTAATAGGATCTACACTCGAGCATTCATGTTCGACAAACGTTTCAAAACTACAAAACTGACTTGGAAGTGAGTTGCATTGCATTGCATTACAACGTCGATTTAATAAATTTTTACTTCTTCAGTTCAATTAACGTACATATATACCTACATAAAGTATATATGAGAGTAGGAGGCAAAAACTTTATTTATTTGTTACGATATTTATTTACTTCATCCAAATACATCGATTTTCTGTAATGTTTTGAAACTCTTCTGACTTTTCTGGTTTCTGTTTTGTCCGTTCATTCGCTTCTCTTGAAATTCTCTGAATTTATTCTCGAGAAAACATTTCGGAGAATTAAAATAATTAGATTAAAAACTGTATTCAACCAAATTTAACAGTTGAAAAACAAAAATTATTTATTATGAATAAAAATTTGCTTAATTATAACTATTATTAATTTAATAATAATTAAGCCCTAACCGAAGATTTAGTAACTGTTTAACAAAGAATGAAGAACAAACTCAATATTTGTTACAAGTAATGAAAGACCATCGCCAAAAACATCCGATTTAAAATTTAAAAAAATATTTACATTTGTTTAAATTTAAAAAGTTCATTAAAAAAACATTTTATTTCACATAAAAATAATTGTTATTTTAATGCAAGATAGATTTCTTAATTTTTTTCCAACGAAAACTAAAAAAATGCTGTATTTTGATGGCTTAAAATTTTTGGACCCCCCACTAAGCTAGGGAAAAATGAAGAAATTCATCTTGCCTCAATGATTTGTAATACCCTCTCGTCCTCTGGCATAAAAAAAATTTTTTACAGTGTTCTTGTACGTTTTACTTTCTTTAAAATGAATTGGATGATGTCCGATTTTTAAGAGAATGTTTAAACGAGGGTATCTTTGAAAATAATTTTTTGTAAGAAATTCAATTCTCTATAAAATGCTGCCTCCAGAAATTATTATTATTAAAAATTTCTACCAGCTATTCATGTTTGAGTAAAATCGTCGTTTTTACCATGTTAATTAAATGGGAAACAAACTTGGGATATAGTTGAGACGAGGGATTGCGTAAAAGGAGCAGGTAGTTGGTCTCTGGTGTGTGCTAGTGACTAGTGTTTGACGTCAAATTTGTATGCCGCTGATTGTATGAGATGATGAATGTTTGTGCCTTGTTGAATTTATTAACACTTTTCCCCCGTGTCCGTGGGAACACGCTAGATGCCTCCCGTACGGGATAACTACTAGTTGAGTAGTTATCCCGTGAACCTTATAACTACGAGTTGCGTTGCCTCCCGTACGGCACCTCAGTACCTTCTGACGAAAGTCGGCTAACTAACAATAAACCCTTCAGTTTTCTATCTTGATAATGATTGTACGTTAAAACACAAGTATGGGAACCCTTGTAAGTTTTCATTTTACTTTCACCTAAATGTCCAACAGCATTATTGCGATTCTTTTGAATAGATATCGAGGGTTTCTCTGCCGCGCTCTTTCCCCTCGCGAATTTCAAGAATTTAAATAAATAAGTAGGCTTATTAAAATGCTTGGCTTTTTTTCATGTCAAAACTCCCGCTTTTCGCTGGTAACCAGTGCATCTCGGACAGGGTTAATTTAAATTAAATACAACATAGGGTAGGTATTTTTCCGGCCATGTGTTTCTCGGATTATTATGTTTAACCGACCCGAGTTGGTACATTACAGTATTATATAGTATATAGAGGAATATTTGAGGAACCATTTTACCAGGTGAAACTGAAACTACTCGATGAGGGTATTTGGGGGCAATGAAAAGCTGTTTAGACTGCCCCACTCTTTATTTCGAAAATAATAAATATATTGTAAATATATATAATATATATATTGTTAAAACAATAATAATATGTACAATTGAACAGGTAAAAAATATAAAAAATGCAATTAAAACCGAGACGCGCAGATCCGGTCTCGAATGATAAGTACATTTTGAGTATACATATATAAAAAATTAATACACAAAATAATATTTACAAAAACACACACGTAAAAAAATTAACAAAAAAAATCTCTCACCGCCCATCATTCGAAGAGGGGGCCCCCCGCGTGCCGCGGCACGCTCTCTCGGGCACCCTCGCTCACGAAATGCATCCTACAAAATATCCGCAGAACGCAATCCAACGGCAGGTGTGCACGAAAAAAAATGGTAGATTTGTGATAAGAGAGATATAAAGCATCAGGTTTTATAATACTATAAGATTAATATATCCACAGAAATATTATCACAATATGTGATTCCTTTCCTCACACGGACACAGTCACGGAATCTGACCCTTCGACCCAGCCGACGGCGGGGGCGACTTTACGTAAGGTGGCCATTCACACTGCAGAATTCTCCCATTTTTTCTTCGACTAGACACTACCCGAAAACTTCTCCTTCAGCTGCAGATAGCAGGACAGCCTGGAACAGGCATATTCCTGCAACAAAAACAAAGTTTCATTACATTATATACTACTAAATTCAAGAACGTCTTCTATCTTATGAAAACTCTCCACCGTTATCTGATATTAATATAAAGGGGGAGCCAAAAACAAAAATTCCCTCATTCACCCATATATTATTCATAGGTCTCTACACATCTACCATACAGGCTGTTATGCGCCCCGTTACTAGATGGCGCTACTTTGTTAATCGTTCTTACCCAGTATCCGAATGGAATTTTCGAAGTTTCAGCATTGATGACGCCCCATAGGGCCCAGAAGAAGTGAGAGGCCAGCGTGAAGACCTCCACCTCCCGTAGCACTTCCTTCGCGTTTTCTCGCGAGCCCCTTTCGTCCAAGTAGGCTCTAATGAAATCCAACCTTTGTTTTTCTGTGGGGTATTTGGTCCAGTCTTCCTTGTAAAAGGGATGGGCGGGTTCTGTGTAGTCGTAGACCCATTCGACGAAATGATTGGCGATGTCGAAGGATCTGTAGTTATATGAGCAGTATTCGTAGTCTGCAATTAAAAAAAATATATATTAATAAAATCGCTACATGCTTGTTTTTCGATGGTGTATGCTGGTGATTAAGTCATCTCTAGATACACGTAATTGCTTGTTATCGCTGTTTGCTCGCTTTTTATCAGCTTTATGCGAGGTTATCGGTGAAACATACACATTTGGAGTTCCTACCATAGATAAGGGTCTGAATTATCGTTGTTTTTTAGTGTACACGCTTGTAAAATCGCCGTTTTGTTGAAACTACGATGATTATAAAGTAAAAATAATTATTGTTAGTAGGCCGAGACAGCTGCGGTAAAGCCGTCTATAATAATATATAATAAGCAACATTCCTTTTGCGTTAAAAAATGTTGAGTTAGTAGAACAAGAAGCAACAATAAATACCCTGTTTATAACTAGTTAAAGTAAACAAAGAGACATATTAACGTCATGGGAGTCTAGAAACCTAAATCAGGGTCAAAATTTACGTAATTCTGTACTAATATTATCCTCAATTAAAAAAATTATTATTAATATCCTGATCCTCAATTATAAAAACTAAAATACTTTCCAATCCTCTTAATAATCCCTAACCAATTCTGAGAGGCCATCATTATTTGTCTTCTTAATTACTGTAGATAAGAATGTTTCCATTGACTGGCCTAATTTTTGGCAGGTATGGAATTTGAACCTAAGTAATCGGTCTTATCTTAATCCCCAAACGGCCTTGAGTTTAAGCAGTAAAATTTATTACTTTAAGTAATAGAATTACTGATAAACTGATGCATTTACTGCTCGGTTGCGATCCTAACAAACTGATCTTGAATACGTCCCAAATAATCTACATGGATTTTTATAATAGAAACAGCAAAATTTCAACTTTTGCGATCAAAATAAATTTCTAGTCGTCGTTTTAGAAACCCCAAATCGATGTATGCAAGGAAAAAGTTGAACAAAACCTATGTCGCAACAATACAAACGAAACAAGTGTATTCGATGAAACGAATACAGTATGTAGAACAAACATGTAGATATTATTGTGCTTGCCTTGAATTCGTTTGCCCTTGTGACATGTTGATTGTCATAGCCAGTGAAAGTCCCGTCAAAATCGGTCCAACCGGGACCTCCTGAAGGTAGAGGCCGAGAAAATCAAAAATATGACGACAATGACGTCACAAGACCGGTCTGGTGATTTTACACTATTTTACGTCTATAATCTATCCAACGAGAGAATGGACTTGCTTTGCGCATCGGCGACTAAAGAGGAGAGGCTCTGTAACGAGCTACGCAGGACCGTCATTCGATGAAATAAATTCGTAAGTAGGTGAAATAAATTTTATTTTGAAAACATGAAAACATTTTATTTATTTAACATAAATTTATTATAAATGGTGGCGATAATGGTGGATTTATCTCGTCTCTGGCTGCTGCCATTCTTATAATAGATTCAAAACTTATTTCACAACCGTAAACAACACAACTAAAATAACCGTACTTGCGAGACTACAAATACAAACTGTGAATAGGTAGGCAGTAGTAGGTACTTTATATAATTAGGTACCAGGTAGGTATCGGACCCAGGCGCCGGCCCTGGCTACCGGCTGAACCAATTAAGACGTTGAGGGCGTTGAACTAATGTTCTAAGGGGCGGAGATCTGACCAAAACAGACGAATTTTCGCTCGAGTGCAAGTCCATTCTCTCGTTGGATACAGTATAGTCATCTATGAAGTACCGTATCGGATTCTAAAAATCATTCCCTACGTATTTCGCGATATGGTAGGATAGAGATATACAGAATGTGTTTGTTAGATGGAGTAAGTAAGATCGGACGCGTGTACTGAGTAGTTAGTAAGGCGTCTGCTTGTAGTGGTTGTTGATTATACTCGTATAACGTTGTACGTTTTTCGCAGTTTTTCCTTAGTAAAAAACTCTATTTCAAAGTTGTAATAAAGTTAAAATAATAATGGAATGTGTAAGACTCCTCAAATGTATTTAGTTCTTGGTGATAATTCGTAAAATAGACATCGGAAGGTGGTATGTTTTGTTGTGTGGCGCGAGTTGATATCTGTCAAATATCTAGTGGAAGTTTTTCTGTGTACATTTTAAAAGTATGTTTCTTGTGTTACTGTCGATGTATATTGTGCTTATGCGATGGCACCTATGTCATTAGAAATACTTTTGCCGTGTAATTCTACAGTATTATGACATCGTGTTCTTGACTTCCCGTTATTTCTTTTTTTCTATAAGTCGACCTATTGTGGGATGTAATGGACTTATGTGGTTAGTTAGTTAATGTTATACATAAAGCATGGGCTAAAAAAAGCGTGGTACATGGTCCTTAATCTACGTTAGTTGTTTGGGTCTTTTTTTTGTTTATTTTTGTGTTATTTTATTATTTCAGTCTTTATGCCTCTTTTGTTGTTTGCTATTGTATATATTTTTTTGGTTACATACTGTTTTATTTGTTTTTCATATTTTTATCATTTTCTATTTTCATGCTGTAATTTTTTTTGCATTTATTGGTGTTTATTTTCTTTCTTGACCCGACATGACACCCCCGGGGGTAATACACACCGGCGAAGAAAGTCAAGAGCGCCAGAAGCAAGGCTCTGCCGGTGGGGCCCATCAGCCAGGACCGGGGGAGGCTGCGTAACTTCGCGTGACACTGATCACATTTGTGGGGAGGGTCAAGTGAAACGCGCGGCTTACCCCTTACGAGGCGGTCTCGGCCTACATAGATATTAGGGGTAAAGAGCGATGGTACCGCTCGGCCCCCTCTTATCGAGGTCACATCTATAGCCAAGGATATTGGCGCGTTTATTTTCTGTTTTTAATTCTATTTGTTGTTAGTTATTGGGGGTTAAGGGCGCTAGGGGCGTGTAGATATAATTTAATGAAGGGTGCTTTAGTGGATTTCTAAATCTTGGTATCATGGCTGTGTGTATTGTCGTGTTTGTGTGTGTGTTAAGTTAAGTGTGTGTATGAATGCGGGTATAATGTATGATTCTGTGTGTGTGTCCAATGTTTGTATGCCAGTGTTTTGATGTAGTGTGGTTATTTTAGTGTGCGATTGTAGTCGTGTATTTATGGCCATTCTTAATGAATTGTTTTGTTCTATCTGTAGGTGTTTTTGATTTTTTGTGAGATAAAATCGGCCTGATATATGCTTTGTATAGAATTAGGGCTGTTTCTGTTTTGGCTTGTAACAATATCTTGGCGATTTTGCACCGTCTGCCTTTAACTTTACGTATTCTGTCGCTTGGCAAATTCAAATTGGCGTTCAATAGTAACTCCTAAATATTTTAAAGTAGTGATATTTTTAATTATTATGCCGTTGATGCATATTTTAACATTTGCTGGATCTCTTTTTCTGGTGAAGACGACGACTTGCGTCTTTGCCTCGTTGACTGCCAACCCCATTTTTGGTAGTTGTCAACTATGTTCGATGTTTGCGGTTGCATCGGTCTTTCCAGTAGTGGTAGACTCGTAGTTTTTGCTATTGTAGCGGTATCGTCTGCGTATAATGCAGCAGTTGCGTTGGGATTGCGGATGTCGTAGGGTGTATAAGTTAAATAGTATGGGTCCTAGTGCCGAGCCTTGTGGTTGTGGGATATGTCCCTTTTGACTGCTACTACGAAATTACGGTTTGAAATGTATGATTGTATTGTTTTAATTATACGCGTCGGGTATCCCGCGACGTGTAGTTTGTATAGCAGTCCGGGATGCCACACCTTGTCGAAGGCTTTATCGAGGTTTAAGGAGACAACCCCTGTGTATTGACCTCGATTTAGGTTGGTGGTTATATACTCGCAGATGCGAAACAGCTGTTGGTCGGTTGAGTGGTATGGTAGGAATCCGTATTGAAATTTGCTCATTGCAAACTCCAATACGCGGGATTGGATTAAATTGTCTAATAGCTTGCCTATGGAAGGTAACAGATTAATGGATCTGTAGCAAGCTGGATCTGTGCGTGATTTATTGGGTTTATATATCGGGACGACCTTGGCTGTTTTCCAGTATGTGGGATAGTGGGCGAGTCTCATACAAGAGTTGAAGAGGTTGACAAGTAACAATCGCAAGGTGGGGTAAGTTTTTAAGGGCAAAATTGGGAATACTGTAGATGCCGGATGCCTTTCTCTTTTTAATTGCTTTTAAAAATAACCATCGGAATTATTCTTTGAGGTTTCTATTCAAGCCTATCAAATATTTAATTAGCTTATTTCGGATAAATACGAAAGCGAGACATTACAAACAGACACTTCAATTTCCTTATTTGCATAGAGAAGTAAACTCACCAATTATCACAATTTTGGCTTCGTCCATGCTCTGCTTATCGTAGTCTTGGCACGTTAGGATATTGCCCTCCTGCATGTCGTTGTGGCAAAAGACCACCGGGCTGTTCACCGCCTCTAGCCTCTTCTTCAGCCATTTGGTCTCGGCGCGGAGGTCGGTGGTCTCGAACAGATTTTTGGCGAAATCTGGTGTGTCGGTGGTGACCTTGGTGTCGCACGTGTGCAGCCATCTGTACATGGTGTTCCACAGCCATGTGGGTTCCTTATGGAGGGGGACCTGAAATTCGGTAAAGGCATATGAAGAGATCTGCCTCCGAGGACCCACTAAAAGTATATATATATATATATATAAATAATTACATTACATTAAACAACATGTTTTTTGCAGATATTTTCGGGATTGTTGTGATTTTGGTGTGTATTTACCCAAAAGTGAATGATTTTATAGATAGGGGCTATATACAATGGATAAGCCCTTGGTTGAAAATGGTTTAGGGCGTTGTGTATAGGTTATATACTAAATATATCATATATTCTAAATATTTCACTGATGCTTCAGTTTAATCTATGTAGCACATTTTATTTGCAGTGGAGCAGAGTTTTGAAATTTTAACATTGTTATAAAAAAATGTGCAATAAAATGTGCCCAGATGACTACCTTAGGTATAAATAACAAACTTACCTTATATTACAAACTATAAATATAAGAGGCTCCCGAAGAAATATCCCATTTCATATGGACCACGCGAATAAAAGGCGTGCAATGTAAAGCAAAGCATATATAAAATGGGACACTCGTTCAAGTAGGCTCTGATGATACTTCCTTTGTTCTAGAGTCAGCGCTCTAGATAGCGTTCAAAGAGGTCTACAAGATTTACGAAAGATGAATAATAGAGGTAAATGTTGGAGATCCCTTTAGTTTCTTTTAATATTTCGAACGTGACTTTTTGGGAGATATTTTAATTGATTTTTATATCCCATGTTATTTCTATGGCGGCCCACCCAAAATGCAGGTTGAACGTACATCGATCCACTGCGCACTGCCTAAAGTTGGAGTCCATGATTATGGAGGGAATCACGCCGAGGAAATTCTGATGTTAGCGTTGCGATAATTTTTGCCACCATCTCCCATGTTGATAACCTATATTTTGGGTGAGCATTGAACGAAAAAAACCGATTTGTGCTTATTTCCTAGAATGGGAGCGCTGACGTGTTTTGTTTATCTCTGAAATCTAGATTGTTGCGCAAGCTGTTGCGAGGTTCGCCGGGCAGAGAACTGTTGTCGCTCGTGTAATGCGGGAAAGCGAGTAGAAATATTTTTCAGTTTCCGTTAGGCGAGCATCGCTCACAGCTTACGCGCTTACACGGCTATACTAGGCTACTGATTATGTTCTAAAACAGGGCAATAAGGAACTAAGACGTTCGCGGGTTTTTATTGCAGGAATCGGTCAGTGGGTTATTTAAGAATAAAAAACCGCGTATCGCTACTATGCATCCTTTTCACTTTTTTCAATATATCTCGCAAACGAAGCAAAATTTCGCTATACTTTATATGAAACTTTTTGTAGAGAATTGAATTTCCCATAGAAGCGGCTTATTTGAAAAAAATTAAAATGTTTTTTTATGCCGAAAATGTTGAAACAGGAAGAAAAGTCAAAAATTTCGATTGTTTCTTTTTTGCTTTTTGGCCCATAACTTTTTTTGGGTTAGAGATAGGTACAGGTACTGCTTTATAGAAAAAAAGTACACAAAATTTCCTTTAAAATGCTGGGTAGAAAAATATTTTGTGTTAAAAATTGACCGAAATATGGCCACTCGAACATAGTTTTTTTTTCTTAGATTTTTAGCCCTCACACATATATTGTTTTCATTCTCATTTTGTCGAAAAAAATATCATTTCACTCAATCAAAAAGATATTTTAAGTTTATTGGTTGATAAAAAATAACTATCAAACAAATGTATGTAACTCTGATAAAATAGTTTTATACTAAATACGTATTCGACTTGTTAGAGCACACTGGGAGAATCCAATAAAATCGTATTCGACTAGTGTGAATGCACCGTCAGAGTGCAATATTTTTGCACGGTCTCTGGTAGACAGTGCAACCAGTGCAATTTACAAGTGTGACGTTAAATGCGAAAAATATGGATGGGCGTTGTTGCAGCAATTGTTTCGGATTTTTATGCTTATTTATTTTTTTTGGATTAATTAAATTGTATTAAAAAATAATTAAAAGTTAAAAATTAATGAAATTTTTTTTATTAATATTTAAATTGCACAATTTTAATATTAAACACACAGATCAGTAAGGGGACAAAATCACATAACTTCGATTTTATTTATAGACAGATATTAACACGTTGAGTGCCATCGTCCAGTATACTAGACGATGGGATTCTTTAAATATAGCCCGCGTCCAGTTAACTGGACGGCTTCATATGGAGCACAAAAACACCATGAAATGGTCAATGTACAATAAAAAAGAAAAAGAGAAGAAAACAAGATATTATTGCCCAGTATGTCCAGAAAAACCAGGCCTTTGTGTATTCCCTTGCTTCAAAGACTAGCATGCAAATTTTTTTTAGAAAATATCAGTGTATTCTTGTTTCAATAAACTAAATGTTCAATAAACTGAGTGTTCAATAAACTAAAACCAGAGTTCTCTTTTTATATACGTCCAGTTTACTGGACAGCGGGCTCTATAAAGTAAAACAGCTTGAATAGCCCGATATCCAGTTTACTGGACATCTTTCAATAACCTTGACAACTGTCAGATTATATTTTCAAGGCTACAAATTACCTTTCTGTATTATTAAAATCAATAATAAACAAAATTATTTCTGATTTAGTTATTTATGCTTCATTATTTTTTTTTGAATTAATTAAATTGTATTAAAAAAATAATTAAAATTAATTGATTTTTATATTAATATTAAAATCGCACAATTTTAATGTTAAACACACAGGTCAGTAAGGGGATAAAATCACATAACTTGGATTTTATTTATGGACAGATATTAACACGTAGAGTGCCATCGTCCAGTATACTGGACGATGGGATTCTTTAAATATAGCCCGCGTCCAGTTAACTGGACGGCTTCATATGGAGTTTCTATAAGCATTGAGGTACTTTGGGCCACAGGATTGGATTGAAAATGTTACTACGGGCTATAGTTTAGAATTAAAATAGTGGTTTTGAATCCTCCAACTGAAAAGGACAAAACACCATGAAATGGTCAATGTACAATAAAAGAGGAAAAACAGAAAACAAGATATTATTGCCCAGTGTGTCTGGAAAAACCAGGCCTTTGTGTATTCCCTTGCTTCAAAGACTGGCATGCCATTTTTTTAGAAAATATTAGTGTATTCTTGTTTCAATAAACTAAATGTTCAATAAACTAAAACCATAGTTCCTCTTTTCGTTAGAAAAATAAGAATCTGGTATACTTTTTATATACGTCCAGTTTACTGGACAGCGAAATCTATAAAGTAAAACAGCTTGAATAGCCCGATGTCCAATTTACTGGACGTCTTTCAATAACCTTGACAACTGTCAGATTATATTTTCAAGGCTACAAATTACCTTTCTGTATTATTAAAATCAATAATAAACAAAATTATTTCTGATTTAGTTATTTATGCTTCATTATTTTTTTTTGAATTAATTAAATTGTATTAAAAAAATAATTAAAATTAATTGATTTTTATATTAATATTAAAATCGCACAATTTTAATGTTAAACACACAGGTCAGTAAGGGGATAAAATCACATAACTTGGATTTTATTTATGGACAGATATTAACACGTAGAGTGCCATCGTCCAGTATACTGGACGATGGGATTCTTTAAATATAGCCCGCGTCCAGTTAACTGGACGGCTTCATATGGAGTTTCTATAAGCATTGAGGTACTTTGGGCCACAGGATTGGATTGAAAATGTTACTACGGGCTATAGTTTAGAATTAAAATAGTGGTTTTGAATCCTCCAACTGAAAAGGACAAAACACCTTGAAATGGTCAATGTACAATAAAAGAGGAAAAACAGAAAACAAGATATTATTGCCCAGTGTGTCTGGAAAAACCAGGCCTTTGTGTATTCCCTTGCTTCAAAGACTGGCATGCCATTTTTTTAGAAAATATTAGTGTATTCTTGTTTCAATAAACTAAATGTTCAATAAACTAAAACCATAGTTCCTCTTTTCGTTAGAAAAATAAGAATCTGGTATACTTTTTATATACGTCCAGTTTACTGGACAGCGAAATCTATAAAGTAAAACAGCTTGAATAGCCCGATGTCCAATTTACTGGACGTCTTTCAATAACCTTGACAACTGTCAAATTATATTTTCAAGGCTACAAATTACCTTTCTGTATTATTAAAATCAATAATAAACAAAATTATTTCTGATTTTTAGTTATTTACGCTTCATTATTTTTTTGAATTAATTAAATTGTATTAAAAAATAAGTAAAATTAATTGATTTTTTTTTATTAATATTAAAATCGCACAATTTTAATGTTAAACACACAGGTCAGTAAGGGGACAAAATCACATAACTTGGATTTTATTTATGGACAGATATTAACACGTAGAGTGCCATCGTCCAGTATACTGGACGATGGGATTCTTTAAATATAGCCCGCGTCCAGTTAACTGGACGGCTTCATATGGAGTTTCTATAAGCATTGAGGTACTTTGGGCCACAGGATTGGATTGAAAATGTTACTACGGGCTATAGTTTAGAATTAAAATAGTGGTTTTGAATCCTCCAACTGAAAAGGACAAAACACCATGAAATGGTCAATGTACAATACAAGAGGAAAAACAGAAAACAAGATATTATTGCCCAGTGTGTCTGGAAAAACCAGGCCTTTGTGTATTCCCTTGCTTCAAAGACTGGCATGCCATTTTTTTAGAAAATATTAGTGTATTCTTGTTTCAATAAACTAAATGTTCAATAAACTAAAACCATAGTTCCTCTTTTCGTTAGAAAAATAAGAATCTGGTATACTTTTTATATACGTCCAGTTTACTGGACAGCGAAATCTATAAAGTAAAACAGCTTGAATAGCCCGATGTCCAATTTACTGGACGTCTTTCAATAACCTTGACAACTGTCAAATTATATTTTCAAGGCTACAAATTACCTTTCTGTATTATTAAAATCAATAATAAACAAAATTATTTCTGATTTTTAGTTATTTACGCTTCATTATTTTTTTGAATTAATTAAATTGTATTAAAAAATAAGTAAAATTAATTGATTTTTTTTTATTAATATTAAAATCGCACAATTTTAATGTTAAACACACAGGTCAGTAAGGGGACAAAATCACATAACTTGGATTTTATTTATGGACAGATATTAACACGTAGAGTGCCATCGTCCAGTATACTGGACGATGGGATTCTTTAAATATAGCCCGCGTCCAGTTAACTGGACGGCTTCATATGGAGTTTCTATAAGCATTGAGGTACTTTGGGCCACAGGATTCGATTGAAAATGTTACTACGGGCTATAGTTTAGAATTAAAATAGTGGTTTTGAATCCTCCAACTGAAAAGGACAAAACACCATGAAATGGTCAATGTACAATAAAAAAGGAAAAACAGAAAACAAGATATTATTGCCCAGTGTGTCTAGAAAAACCAGGCCTTTGTGTATTCCCTTGCTTCAAAGACTGGCATGCATTTTTTTTTAGAAAATATTAGTGTATTCTTGTTTCAATAAACTAAATGTTCAATAAACTAAGTGTTCAATAAACTAAAACCATAGTTCCTCTTTTCGTTAGAAAAATAAGAATCTGGTATACTTTTTATATACGTCCAGTTTACTGGACAGCGAAATCTATAAAGTAAAACAGCTTGAATAGCCCGATGTCCAATTTACTGGACGTCTTTCAATAACCTTGACAACTGTCAAATTATATTTTCAAGGCTACAAATTACCTTTCTGTATTATTAAAATCAATAATAAAGAAAATTATTTCTGATTTTTAGTTATTTATGCTTCATTATTTTTTTGAATTAATTAAATTGTATTAAAAAATAAGTAAAATTAATTGATTTTTTTTTATTAATATTAAAATCGCACAATTTTAATGTTAAACACACAGGTCAGTAAGGGGACAAAATCACATAACTTGGATTTTATTTATGGACAGATATTAACACGTAGAGTGCCATCGTCCAGTATACTGGACGATGGGATTCTTTAAATATAGCCCGCGTCCAGTTAACTGGACGGCTTCATATGGAGTTGCTATCAGCATTGATGTACTTTGGGCCACGGATTCGATTGAAAATGTTCTTACGGGCTATAGTTTAGAATTATCATGGTTTTGCTTATCTTGATCAGATGATGGCCTACTCCACACCGCGGAAAACCGTAAGGTGGTACAGAAAAATAACCAATAAGAAAGTTAGAAAAATAAGAATCTGGTATACTTTTTATATACATCCAGTTTACTGGACAGCGGGCCCTATAAAGTAAAACAGCTTCAATAGCCCGATGTCCGATGATTACTGGACATCTTTCAATAATCTTGACAACTGTCATATTGTATTTTCAAGGCTACAAATTATCTTTCTGTATTATTAAAATCAATAATAAACAAAAGATTCACTTTGATGTTTGCGGTACGTTTTCCCAAATTTCTTGTGGCAGTCAACGTGAAAGCAATGCCTGACCCAAAAAAAGTTATAGGCAAAAAATCAAAAAAATAATAAATTTAAATATTTGGCCTCTCTTTGTTTCAACATTTTCGGCAGAAAAAAAGTGTTTTAAATTTTTTAAATACGCCATTTCGATGGGAAATTTAATTATCTACAAAAGTTTCGTATAAAGTGTATTGAAATTTTGCTCCGTTTGCGAGATATATTGAATAAACTGAAAATTCTCTATCACCCCTATCTATAATTTCCACCCTTTAATTTAACCTATTGGCCAATTCCTGCAATAAAAACCAGTGAGCGTCTTAGTTCCTTTCGATATGACATAATCAATAGTCTATACCGTATGTAATAACGAATATGCAAAGCCTAGAATTAGGATAAAGCAAGAATTATCTTAAATTTGTTGTTGAAACGTATTCTCTTTTACATGTTCTCTATTACAATCGGTATAATCGTCGAATATTCATTCCAGGTAAATATTAGGTCTATTTCTATTAAATTGAAAACAACAAAAAGCAAATTCAAACTGAAATCAAATGTACCTTGACAGTTCGAGTCACCAGAGACAAATATAGCAAAAAACAAGTCGTTTAAATTCTTTATGAATGATTTTTTCCCTACGGTTGAACGGATCCAAAACGGTTTTCAGCCCAAAAGGCCGGAAAGGCCCAAAAAGCACGCCAGTGGCACGCATTGTTGTTATTCGCTAGAACATAACAATAACATACCCCATATGTGTGATAGGATGAAAAATACAGTGCCAGCCCATGGCCTACTACTGATAAACAAAACTACATTTTTTCTCTCGGTAACAAAACGATACGTGACATGTGAGGATAGCGGAAGAGGGACGCTTCATCGTTATTGTCTTAATATGGAAAATGTCATATTTACGAGGCCCCTTTTCCGGTATCTGGCGTTGTACCGCTGCAAACGAAAATAGCACCCCTTGAATTAAACGGTTTAATCTCTTAAACAGCCGTTTAATAACAATCCTTTAAATGCTCACTTACTCAAACTAATAACATTAGATCTACATCGAGCGGCTGTCTAAAAAAAAATAAACCGTTCCTTGGTTCGGGACGCTATTATAGCCTGCGATGGTACACGAAATATGATGTGCATGAAATGGCATGTTTATGTGATTACCAAATTTTTCAAACGATATACAGTAATTATTGAAGGACTTAATCGTGATATTATTAGAAAGTGAGTAATATTAGTTTAAAGTGCTTATGCGATCGGCATCTAAAATAAATATTTACAGGATATTGCTTTGGTTCAAAGATTTGTTTAGTTATTTCCAGTTTTATTATAAATCCTAATAACATACAAATAATGATATCAGAAACAGACAGTGATTAATTATAAACAGGACATTTTAAAAACCAATATTACTCGCTTAGAATTTCTGATATATCCGAGTAACTAAAACAGATTCTTGAAATGCATGAATTAGTAATTAGATGTTCGTTCAAAAATATTTATTTTTCAGTGAAGATCTAATTATCTCGAGAATGTTGTTGACGACTATACTACCTACCTAGTGGCGTTAGGTCGAGGCAAATAATCCTCTGCTCATGAGAACCGTATATCACATATCCCGAAACGCAGATCGGATGAAATTATAAATACTAAATCTTGTGAAACGATCTGCTTTTAGCACAAACACAAATCGTCGAAAATTTTCCGCTGTTCTACATTATAGCCGGCGACCTTATAGCAGGAAATTTCCTGGTGTTTACTGGTACACTATCAGACGGTAGGTAATCACGTAAACATTAAACTGATAACAGAATAATTACAAATTACAATGGAACTAGGTTATACGCAGTTATTTTAGTCAAGCTGAGGTCCTTCCCACAGATAAAAACGCATTCGGTCACGTAACACAATGAATAATTACCAGTACGAAAAATATTTAGGTATAAATTACGACATATATAAAAACATTATGGTTTTCTGCGTTGAAAAATTGGTCCTTGAAACATAATGCTTTACAAAACAGTCGCTGTTGACGTTCGTTTCTCGCAACTAACAACGGAGACAAATATTTACCATTAATTTCCAACAAACACCATGAGAAGGGCCCGCGCATGCTCTTTAAGGAACTAGTGAATTTTTCGTCGCGTTTTAATTACAGCCTCGTGAAATTTATATCGCCTCTTTGAAGCTTTGGAATGTTTCAAAAGTTCGTCTGGTGCAGATTCGAGCTCCAATAAAACGCGGGCATACCGCAATTAGAGAATATAACATAGGTCACCGCTTCGTCCATTTTATTGTCCTCAATTTCTATATACACTCAAAATATTTATGAAGTTTTCTTATCAATAACTTTATTAATTTAAGTCCGATTTGATTAATTTTTTTTTCATCTAGTAGCTAAATTTATAAACAATCGCACAGAGGATTTAAATTTTAAAAAACTAGGCAAATGTAAATATTATACAGGATGGCACAAAAAGTGCCTTTTTACACCTTGTAATTTCTTATTTTGTTATCAAGCTGCATCTATCCCTTACATTTTCTTTTTTTATTTGTTACAATAACTTTTTTTTGTTAAAGATACAAGGGTTTTAGAAAAACGTTATATTTTACATTTATTTCTATGGTAATAACAAAGCTGAACAAGGAATGCTTTTTTTCACAGCTGGCTATGACAGACAATTATGTCCCTAAAGCTGGAAGAGCAAAGTCAGCAGAATCATAAAAAAATATGTGGACAAGTAAAGGCTAATTAAATGCCCTAATCCATTTTCCTATTTTCGGCTCCAGCCATTTCCCGGGAAATCCATGTTCTGTCAGCTTTATCGTGAACTAGCAGGGTATGCCGAAAAAAATAGTTTTAACAATTACTACAAAAAATTACCTAGCACAGTAATTAAAGGCTCATTAAAGGCTCTCGCTCATTCAATTCAGGCTATTTAGTAGTTATAGGTTAAAAAAAAATTATCAAAATCGATCGACTGGTTTAAAAGTTATTGAACATCAAATTTGGGACAAAATCTAGGTGCGCCACTTTTTATGTCCGTCAGTGTAGTTAAAAAAAATTTAATCAAATCGGACTTAAGCAAACTTCCTCAATATTTTGAGTGGAATTTTCGAATTTCGATAGCTTAGTTCTCGACAAACCGTTAGTTATAGATAGATATACCGGGTGTCAAAAAAGTCCCGGGACGGTCAAATATTTAGAAAAATATGCGTCGTATCGGAAAACAAAAAAATAGGGGTTCAATATTTTTGAAAAAACTATTCAGTCATACCAAACTCAACCCCCCCACTCCACCAACTGGGGAGCGGGTGGGGGTAACTCCCGAATTTTAATTGGCAACCCCCAACCTTTATTGCAGATTCCGACTCTACGA
Organism: Tetropium fuscum; assembly: GCA_964058915.1. NCBI lineage: Eukaryota > Metazoa > Arthropoda > Insecta > Coleoptera > Cerambycidae > Tetropium > Tetropium fuscum. The sequence goes on from CAXKVY010000915.1 coordinate 925,700, forward strand.
TGAAAAATAAGAACTTATTGTCCCAAACTTTTTTTTGTATACCGGCTACATGTCGCTCAAATCGACGGTCTAAAAATAATAAAGCGGAAGCAAAAGTCCCCGGGACGGTCAAATATTTAGAAAAATATGCGTCGTATCGGAAAACAAAAAAAATAGGGGTTCAATATTTTTGAAAAAACTATTCAGTCATACCAAACTCAACCCCCCCACTCCACCAATTGGGGCGGGGGTGGGGGTAACTCCCGAATTTTAATTGGCAACCCCCAACTTTTATCGCAGATTCCGATTCTACGATGAAAAATAAGAACTTATTGTCTCAAACTTTTTTTTGTATACCGGCTACATGTCGCTCAAATCGACGGTCTAAAAATAATAAAGCGGAAGCAAACGTCCCGGGACGGTCAAATATTTAGAAAAATATGCGTCGTATCGGCACACAAAAAAATAAGGGTTCAATATTTTTGAAAAAACTATTCAGACATACCAAACTCAACCCCCCCACTCCACCCAGTTACCCCCACCCCCGCCCCTATGGGTGGGGGGGTTGAGTTTGGTATGTCTGAATAGTTTTTTCAAAAATATTGAACCCCTTTGTTTTCCGATACGACGCATATTTTTCTAAATATTTGACCGTCCCGGGACTTTTTTGACACCCGGTATACTACGGAGTTGCAGCTATGGATATTCATATTCATATTTATATTGAGCCTACGGAGTGGCAGCTACGGATATCCATATTAATATCTATATTGGGCCGCCTCGAAAAATCGATTTTATTTAGCGATGCCGGTCCTGTCCGACAGTCTGCCGGACCGAATTACTTAACAAGCGCGGCACAATTAGCGCGAATTTGCATGCCGGGCGTTTACGCAATGCATGGCGGAATATTCCGTGGCACTGTTTAAGTATTCGCCAGGCGCCGCGAGTCGTAATTCCATTCATATCATGGCAAGATAAAAATCCGGTTTCTGTTAACTGGCGTGGAAAAAAACTCGACGAGTTTATCGTTAATTTCGCCAGAATGTCAGAATGGTAAATACATTGTTCATGAATTTCTTGGAAGCAATTAACACATGACAAATTATGATAATACAGAAACGAGAGGCAATTTATTTAGCGGAGGATATAATTGAATTTGATGGGTTTAACACGAATGTTTATATATCGTATTCCTTGGTTGCATTTTAGGAGAACTGCACGATTAAATTAAATTTATTGGAGTAGCTCGAGTAGCAGATCGTTCGTGCGGCTTTTGATGCTTTCACTATGCAAAAACGCCTTCAGTCTGGGTGATTTCTCTAAATTAAATCCGTGGCGAAGACTGGCCGGTGGCATCGGAATTCGAGCGTCTAAAAAGGCCCCGGAGCGATCGACTGTGGTCCCGGCCTCGGCTCGGCTGACGAGTGGCAGATCTGCGTGGTTCTTGACCCCTGGACTCGGCTTCTTGCAGGCCATTCCTTTCTAGAGCTATTTTTAGACGCTCGAACTGGGATGCCGCCGTTCCAGTCTGCATAGAAACCGGATTGTATAGGCAAAGCCCGGCAAAACTTATAGAAACATTCCAAACGCCCCCGAGAGCAAACCATAATCGCGGCCGGCGAATTGATCGGCCATGGGCGTAGCATAATAAGAGAAAACAATAATAAGAGAAAAAAAGGGTTCGTTACCTCGCACAGTCTAACCAAAACTAATATATGCAAAACCTTACCTCCATCGAATGGATACGCGCCATTTTTTGTGCTATTTGTACGGACAGTTTTTCGTCAGCCAGCTCCTTGTTCAATAGGGGCCTGGCGTTGATGAACTGCTCGATTCTGCCGCCGGGAAAGATGCCGTGTAACTTGGGACCCAATCCGCGCTCGGACAGCAGAGTGAAGATCACGGATTCGGTGATGAGGGCCTCCAAAGCGCCCTCGCCGTGAGTTTGACCGTACACCCGGATCAGCACCTCTCTGGGCTCTTCCTTGTATGGGTTCTCCTTACAGAGGCTGTCCGGCAGCGAGACGTGGTACAAGAGATTCGACAGGCCACCACTGAAACAGAAGAAGAGGGTTAGAGTCGTTATTAGTCCAAAGCGCGATCGCCGTCACTGACGGTGACGTATTAACGAGTCAACTTATATATTTTTTTATCTAGAAATCGTGATCAGTTGCCCCGAGAAAGTCAAAGATCTCTTAAAAATTTTAGACAAGCAATCTATTTCAATCTATAAACAATCTATCAAAGGCGGTGCCGCGATTTTGAGTCGATTCGGACCATAAATGGCAAACAATGTCCGCCATCTTGAATATTTATATTGATAAAAAATTGGTGATTTGCGACCACAATTTTCCCGCAGCATCTATTCAGACCGTAAACGGCAATAATGTCCGCTATCGGCGCTATCTTGAATTTTGAAAGATTATCAGTACTTTCTAATAACTTTACAGGCGGAACCCGCATCTAAAGTATATTGTAAAATTCAAAATACATGAGAAGGTGCAAATATGGAATACCATTTTGTGTATTAGACACATCTTCGAAACCTATAGGGCAAGCAAACCTAAACTTGGTGAGGCTCCGCCTAAAATACTTAAGAACAAGTGTCCTTTATCAAATATAATCTAATCCTTATACTTTAAAAAAAATGTTAGGAAAATTGTAACGCGTATCTTATATAAAGTATTATTTCTTATAAAAGGCACAATAATAATAATAATAATACAATGTTTAATACTTCTATCAATAAAAACGTAAATAATGTATGTTAAGTTACTTCTCATATTTTCTTGTATAATGCTCACATTGCTTACTAGTCAATTCTGGGACCAGCTGCAAGGCGAGAAACGACACAGTCAGTCAGTCAGTGTGTGTGTGTGTGTGTGTCGGAAAAAGTGAGTACTGTTCGACTGCCCTGACATTATTTAAAAAATAGGGAATAGAGTTGGGCGTGATTAGAAACAAAACCCTTCGACGTTAGTCTTGGGCGCCGTGCCTTCGAGTGTCTGGTCTTACGAGTTTGGGGTTATCTTGTATGCGGCTCGATTGACACGATAAGGTGTTACCTTGTCGTTGGGATACCTTTTGTTTAGCGGCAATTGAGTATCCGGGGAAGCCTCTACTTATTTTTATGATGGCACTAGCTAGTCGCTGAAGCATTGGAAAATTATTAAGTTTGATAGAGTAATACCCAGTCAAGTAGATAAGTAATAGATATTAATGACATGACTGAGAATAGTATTGGCCGTTTTACTGGAGGGTATACTGAGTGCTGGTTCGGGGGCAGAAGAACCTCGGTGAGTACACTTGTCTATTATATATGTCAACAGAACAGTAATTGTATATTTTACCCGAGAAATAACTCTGTCAAATGAATTGCATTGTAATGATCCACGGAGAAGTAAACAAAAAGAAATAAATAAACATAAAGGTAAACATTCATATCTTTACAGAATACCTTAAAAAATTAATATACAAATCTGAACTGATTTTGTATTAATAAAAACTAAAAATACAAAAGTTCTGCATATACTACTTGCACTAGTCACAGACGTATTCATCTTTCTCCACACCTGCCTACATTATGTGCCTACATGGAGCATATGAGGCACTGGGCCCATAACTCCCATAACCCCTTTGGCTTGTTGAAAAAAGTTCGCCATCTTTAATATTTATATTGATAAAAAATTCGTGATTTGCGACCACAATTTTCCCGCAGCATCTATTCAGACCGTAGACGGCAAAAATGTCCGCTATATTGAATTTTGAAAAATTATATGGTATAATTATATGGCAAAGTATATGGTAAAATTCAACATATATGAGGAGAAGGTGCAAATATGGAATACCATTTTGTGTATTAGACATATCTTCCAAACAAATAGGTAAAGCAAATCTAACCTAATCCTTATAATTAAAAAAAAATGTTAGGAAAAAATGTCAAAATCGACACGCGAAAAAATATGGTGCGAATATATGGAATACCTGGATTTTTTTATTAATAAAAAAATACAAAACTTCTGCATAGACTACTTGCACTAGTCACAGACGTATTCATCTTTCTCCACGCCTGCCTACATTATGTGCTCCATGTAGCACATGAGGTACTGGGCCCATAACTCACACATTGGGCTTGTTGAAAAAAGTTCACATACTACATCGCTATCCTCAGGGTTGGAACGTCCTAGAGTATCGTTCATATCGCCGTCTAAATCGTCTGCTAGGTCCAAATCGTATTCTATACTTCTACAGAATACTAAAGAGTATTCCATATTTCCAACGACCCACGTGATCAACATTTTAGATCATATCTCGTTACAGAAATTAAATTATAGAAAAGTAGTTACGGCCTCAAAAAGAGAAATTGATATATAACGACACACTCGTAAAGAATTGAATAAAAACATCCGAGAAAAAAATGTATACATTAAGAACCGCATTGCCTACTAAAACTTTAAAACTTTATGTGGACGCGGTTTAAAATATCACGTGCGCTAGACTCCAAATGTTACCAATAATATGTTTCCAGTCATCTACCAACGTTTGAAGGAAGTGTATAAGCAACTTCAACCCAAGTAACATTAACGCTCTTATTCCGATCTTCAAGATCGCTTTAAAACTACACAATAAAATTTCGAATAAAATCAGAAGATCTTCAAGACAGCCCTGAGACCATCATAAAGCACCTTCTAGCCAAAAAGGACCCATCGTAAAAAGGCATTCAAGACAAAATTTTGAAACTGTATTAAAACCATTAAGTTTTAATTTTATATTCTTAAAGAGTTCTTCAAGGCAACTTTAAATACATAAATTAAAACTTATTTCTGACGTTTTGCTCTTAAAATGTATGGTGAAAAATTGACCAACGAATGGCACTTTTCTGATCAAATGTAATAAAATACGTCAACATAACTCAAGCGCCACTAATTTAATGTATTTCTCTGTTATTTAAAAAATATGATCAAATTTTATTTTGCATCTAAGCATCTAAATGCATTTTTTTAATTAAATTGCATATTTCGACACACCGTTCTTCAGTTTTTTAAGAAGATCCAAGACACAATTATTGAATAATAATATTCTTTTCGTTCTGCTTCAAGTTTATTTATTCTTTTCTCTATCAAGGAAAAACAATGTTTCTGATAGAAAACAAATTTTTGCAAAAAACAAACCGCTTTGTGTATTTTATAATAAAACGTATTTTTTCAGTTTACAGCACTATACAAAATACACACGTTTTTAATATGTATATCTGTTATCTATCTCAGCAGACGTATCTCGTGATAGATTTCATCGTAAAGCGAACTAATCTATAACTACAAATCGCTTGAGTAATCGTGATGTAGCGTCGTATTTTGATTGACATTTACAAAGAATGCGCATTTTTTACGGACTGTTTATATGGTTATTGAATCTCACCTGGTTCCAATATAAATATTGTGCGCAAAATTTGAATAAACAACAACATGTATCTTATCTGATCGTGGCCGAAATCACGAGCGCTTTATAAAAATACCATGTATGTTTCTAAGAAGTTAAATCCATGCTTATAGAGGATCATAAAGTTAATAAACATCTTTATATTGCCGATTTTATTATGATGCTATGCCCACAATAAATGAGCTGGTGATAAATGTGTTTGTTTTTATACATAACCAACCGTACGCCCGATTATTATACAAAATGACAACATGCTAAATCTCTTAATTAATATGTAATTTAAGGTCGTTAGACGCCAATATAATAATTATATGGTGGAAAAATACCGTGCTAATTACAGATTATGTAAAATACCCAAATGGCGTCCGGAAATATTCGTAATTATGTCTTTAGTGTTCAATATAGATTATCAGGGCCGCACTAATAACGTCTCTAGTTGTAATATACAAGTATCAATATCAATTTTTTAAGAATTTTTATTTTTAATAAGATTTAATAGTACATACGTCATAATTTAATTATTAATATCTTGCGTATTGATAACCTATTAAAATATCCGTCTTCACACTTTGGGTCATTAGAACGAATTTTATTAATAGATGTGATAAAAATAGATGATTACATAAATATATCGTTAAAATACGGAGCGAAACAAAACAACAGCGCTCGGTTCGTAATGTTACTACTAAAATTCCGAAATCTCCGGTATAGTAGTATTAAAATAAAAAATAGGTATCATAAAGTATGCAAAATGAGTATTTTTAGCCCGAGATTGACGCACATACCCGAAGGAATAATCGATATCTCCGTACCTCAGCGGTTATTCTGTAGAAAATTATTATTCTTATAATACGTATAAACACAGATTGTTTTAATTGCATCACGGTATTTTAAATAATCGCTGCCAAATCAATTCTCTAATACTGATGATCGACGCAGGTGACTCATTATAAAGTATGTGGAAATAGATTAATGTTTTAAACATAACAAATGCTTGTTTAAACATTGTATGGATATGTTGAAACGTGAGTAGATACTTTAATATGAATAAATTCTAGACTCATTTTACCCATCCAGAGTTCAAAGTTCCAAATATTGTTGCAACGTTGACGGCAAGATTACTAAGAGTCCCTGCTAAAGTAAGGAAACTGGTCCGAAGGGCGAACGAGTGAATTAGTGAACACGGTATTTTTCTGCCAGAACGACATGAATGGATGATATTCTGCGTTTTGATACCGTCAAAACCCTGAGTGATATTCCAATCAGAAAAATATATGTTGTGTTCCATTGAAACAGCTGCGTAAAGGTCACCGCATGGCCGTATCAATTGAACTTTCTCCTTCCTGCTGGTAGAGCAATCGGAAGGTTTCAATTACAATGAAACGGTTAATACACTCCATTTGCGATTAGCCTGGAATGTCGCCACTGCGACGTTGCCAACACCTTTTGCTTTTAGCGTAGTAAAACGTTTTTCTTATCGCAGTCTTATCTTCGGAACGCTGCGCTGGTACATCACGAATTCGAGATTGCGGCGTTTCCAATTTCAATGAACACGAGTTTTGCTTGGCCAGATTTTGTTTTTATTTGCTCATAGGACGTTCTGGGAAGTCGAAATAAATAAAACACTCGGGTTTTATCTAGCAGCAGTTTTCGGTCTTTACGCAATGGTTTTTAAAGTTGCGTTAGCTCTAAAAGTACGGACGATTAATCACGATGTGTTTGTATAGATCGGGACGGAAACTGGGAAAGCCATTATAGCGCAAATCAATTTCTACCTTGATCGTATGCGGCGTATGTGCACATTAATCAAACAAAATTAGTTATTTTAATTCAAAATAGAATTTCTCTTTCACGTGAGAATTGAAAATGCCACTTCCATTGCATTATTGCATTGTTTAACACATTTATATAACAGAACATAGGCCCAGATCATAGATGGTATACATTAGAGCTTGATTGGCTTTATTTTGGAAAACTGATGGATATATTTTATATCTATACTCACAATGCGGAAATAGATACGAGGTCCAACGCGTTGCGGCATCTCTACCAACATACGACACCCGATGACGGCC